>VZTB01003257.1:350388-385279 GCA_013397245.1 Thryothorus ludovicianus | reverse complement strand
AGTGACTCTGGGGGGGCTCTGGGTGTCCGCGGGCCGCGCACAGCGCCCCCTGCGGGCCGCGGGTGCGCCAGTGCCCAAAGCCCGCCCCCGGCATTCAGGGGTTCCCTGGGATTACTGATCCACCGAGTTTCAAATTTCAACCTGATGCATGTGCAACAGCAGCAGAGCTTGAAACCCGACCGGAGCAACTACTCTTGCAAAGGCAATAAAACATGCCAAGATGTTTCAGCTGCATCTGTGCCTCCAGCTCCCACTGGGCAGGCACTCTCTTTTCCCTACAGAATGTTTGCTGGTAGGTCTGCTCATTACATTAATGAATTTAATTGTATTAGCAGCAGTTCTGATCCTGCACCAGTAAGTAGTTTCATGAGATCATGCTGCTTACATTAATTGAATGAGAAAAATCTCAGTTTAATTGAAGACTGCTCTGAATGTTGAATAGTAGCTAATTTTCCATCACTGCTGTTTCCTACTAGGCACACATGCCAAAGGCCACCAAGTCAGACATCAGCAGTCCCATCTCAGAGCCACTGCAACTGATAATTATGCTGAGGGACACTCCTCCAGGACGCCTCTCCAGACCTGCAGCACAGCAGCAGCCACAAGCCTCAGCCAAGCCCTTCTGCTCCAGTGAGTGGAGCTGCTGCCATGAGATCGTGCCTCTCCTCTCGGCTTGGGGCAGCAGGCAGCTCCAGCATCGCTTAGTGGCAGCAGAGGGGCTGTGCTCTCCAACTCCCCAAACAACTGGGAGAGCCAGGAATGAGCTGTTAATGTCCATCAAAGGAATTCCAGCCACCAGCCAAAGCCATCCATTATTCAGATTTTATTAAAATCGCACTGTACTGCAGCACCCTGACACCCCTTGCCCACTGCACTGAAGCTTTCTGGATGGCAGGGGAGAAGCAAGCCCTGAGTCCCTTCCTTACACACAAGAACACCCTCTCAAACCTGACAGCTGCTCCCAGAGGCTTCCTTGCCTTTTCTGACTATGGCAGGGTAACATGTGCTGCCGGGCAGGGAAAGCAGCCCCTGCAGACAAAAGCAACCAACTGCATTAAACGTGCAGCAACCTGCAGAATTTCTTCCAGTTACATGCCTTGTACCCAGGGGACAAAAATTACAACGCCCTCCCCCCCAATCTAAGCTGGCAGGACATAAATTCATCACTCCTGACAGCTTTTGGAGAAGGTCAGAGCTGTTGCAGGGTGATGGGAATGCTGTGCCTTGGGTGAGGATCCCAGGCAGCAGCGTGGGAACAGCAGAACCATCCATCTTCTGAAACTCCAGCAGGGCCCAGACTTCGTATACATCTCAACCTGTCAAGGGAACAGGCAACATTGTGTCTATCCATTGTACCACAAACAGCAAATACACAGCTTTCAAACCCACCCCCAGCCATGAGCCTGGAACTGGAGCCAGTGGCAATAGCTGTTTATCTGATGAAGTTCTGCTAAGGACATTTGCTAAAGAATTAGTGAAATGCTAACCAGAAAGGTTTTTAGATGTCACGTAGGTTATCTTTAATTAACAAAAAGAATACCAAAAGCAATCCCTCTCTTGCAAAGACACACTGCTGAAAGCATGACTTTCATCCACTTCTCAAGACATTGAGAATCTCCCCCTGGGGGTGGGACCCAAAAGCTATAAAGAACAAAAGCTCCCAGACTGTGCAAGAAGTACCTTGTTTTAACAGTGCTTAGATGGGCCAAGACAAAAATATTGCATTTATGCCTTTGAAGTTGAATTGAAAGCTTTACTTTCACACCTCTCTGCCACTAATTTGAGATCTTTGGAAAGATCTAACAACTAATGGCAACTTCCTTGCAGGAAACTGGAGTATTTTAACAGGGATACTCAGGTTTTAGCCCCTTCTGAAATACCAATCCCCACTCTCCCAAACCTCCAGGGACTTGTCAAGGCACTGCAGAAGCAACTTCCTTAAAGCAAATGAGCACAGATGAATTAAAGACTTACCATTCTCCCCTGACAAAGGGGCACACCAGACAATGCCCTCATCACACATCTCTTCACTGCCAGCCGCAGCCTTAACTTCAGCTCTTCCCAAGGCTCAAGCCCCCACTTCTGCCTTCACAGTGTCCTGGGGGTAAAGCCAAAGTCAGCATCAGACACATGATTCCGGTATTTCAGTATTTTTAACACCAGGGTGTGGGACACAGCAGCACTTCCCTGCTGGTGCATCAGACACGATCTGGCTTGAACAGCAAGAAATCAGCACTGTCGGTATGATGGGGAAAAAATTCAGTCATCACTTACACCAGCAAGTCCCTGGGAGCTGTGGCTGCACACCCACGGCCCCCAGCAGAGCCATAGGCACCACGAGCCAACGGCAGAGGCAGAGCCATGCCCACATTGCAATCCCTTTGCAGTCCCCATCCCTGGCCAGCAAGGGTCAGGGCCGAAGAGCCCCACCAGCAGCACCTCCCACAGGGACAGCCTGCAGCCAGCATGGCCCCTGCTCCTGCCTGGGGCAGCTCCTCACCCACGGATGTCTGTGGGGCCCAGCGCCCTCTGAACACAATGCAGCAGGGAAGCAAACAGGACAGAGCTGAAAGCCACCCTGCTGCTCCAGTTCAGCACACACAGGGGCAGCTTGCAGCTTCCTGGCCTGCTGGTTGCTATTTACTTCAGACATGATGGAACAGGAGGCCCAAAGGACCTCAAGCAATGCTTCTGCAGGAGGAAAATCCCTGTACTCTCACTTCTACAACACCTAGGTTAACACTTATCAGTATGGTATCTAGGGATAAACTGGAAGCAACTCCCTTGCAGAAAGGTATTTCTTCCCCTTTTCTTCTTCCTCCCTTCTCCTTTTTAATTTTGTTACACATGTGATTCACTTACTGTAAAGACTTACCATTATTTGCTAGATGTTCTGACATGGTGGAGCAAACCAGAAAACTGCCCACACTTCATCATCAGCTGCAGGCTTAACTTCAGATCTTCCCAAGGCTCAACCCCCCACTTCTGCCTTCACAGTGTCCTGGGGGTAAAGCCAAAGTCAGCATCAGACACATGATTCCGGTATTTCAGTATTTTTAACACCAGGGTGTGGGACACAGCAGCACCTCCCTGCTGGTGCATCAGACACGATCTGGCTTGAACAGCAAGAAATCAGCACTGTCGGTATGATGGGGAAAAAATTCAGTCATCACTTACACCAGCAAGTCCCTGGGAGCTGTGGCTGCACACCCACGGCAGCTGTGCCACACTCCCAACTTCCCTGGCAGAACTACGGACAATGAGGGAGTTTATATAAATTCTGCCCCCAGAATGTGGCTGGCTGGCATGCTTTAAGGTACACAGGACAGGGAAATATTCCCCAAAAAATGCAGAACACCAATGTATGGGGGTTCTAGAGCAGAGTTCAAAACAGCCAAGACATTTAAGGAGGCGTGAGGCAGAAATTAACAGGTTGTTATTGTTGCCTTCTGCAGCCCCAGGTGCGGTGCCCACGCGAGGCTCCCGTTCCCCGCCGGGCACGCAGCGCCCATCGCGGTGCCTGCAGGAGGGACCCACCCCTGGCGCCTCTGCAGCGACACCAGCCCGGCAATGCGAGGCCCGAGCAGCTCAGTTACTCCTTTGGAACAGCAAACACAAACACACGCGTTTCTAGCTCAGTACGGAGCAGTTCTTCCGCAGACTTACCGCCAGGGCCTGGCAGACGCTCGGGCCTGGGGGCGCACGCCGGGGAAGCGCCCTCATGGCCGGCCTGGCTCCGGCCACGAGGCCTCGGGCTCCGCCGCATCCTACGGGAAACAAAGGACAGTGAGCACCGGGAGCAAAGCACGGTCAGCACCAGCCCGCGGCCGCTCCGCTGGAGCATCAGACACGACCTGGCTTGGACAGAGAGAATCAACACTGTCGCTCTGACGGGGAAAGAGTCATCACCGCTACCAGCGAACACCGGGGAGCTCCGCGTGACCCTGCCGGGAAGCGCGGCCGGAGCCCGGTGAGGCGCCCGCGGGGACAGGCCCGGGCCGAGCGGGAGAGAGGCGGGCACACGGCGCGGCGGCCGCCTCAGCCCGCGGAGCTCGGCCGACCCCAGACCCCCCAGGCCCATCACTACCCGCACTCACCTCGCTGATCCGGAGCAAGAGGCCGGGCAGCGCCGCGCCAGGGAATTTATGGGATCCGCAGGCCCCGCCCTGGCCCGCCCGCGCTGAGGGGCCGCCATCGCCGCCATGGCGGGCGGGGCCGGCCCTGCCCTATCGGGAGCGGGGGCTGGGCTCAGGGGCCGGGCTCAGGGGCCGGGCTCAGGGGCCGGGCTCAGGGGCCGGGCTCGGGGGCCGGGCTTACGGGGAGCGGGGGCCGGGCTCGGGGGCCGCTCTCCCGCCGCTGTCGCTCGCTCGGGGCCGGGCCGGGGCCGCCAGGCTCCGCCATTTCGCGGGCGCTGCCCGCGTGGTCGGGTTCGGCCGAGCAGCGGAACGCGGGTCTCGGGTCTCGGTGCATTTGGTGTCCTTTAGCGGGATCGCGAGCGTGGCTTTGGACACTTCATTTTCTATTACAAAATAAAGTAAAAACCAGCAGGTAAGAGATGTTCAGTGGCTTGTCCAAAGGCAGTGCCAGCCTCCATCTCGGCCGTGCTCAGCCGCCGCAGTCTGCCCGGGCTCGGCGGGACCCTGTCCCTGTCTAGGGTGCACATCACAGGCTTTTGGGCTCATTAGCCAGGTAAATTATGTTGCGTTAAATAGTTTGCCACTGAGTAACGCGAGGAATGGAATAGAAAGCAAAGGCTACGTCTTGAATGAAAACGGCCCTGTTTGTAATGCAAGCTCTGCCGTGAGTGGGGATTTTTATAGCTAAAAATGCACCTTGGGAGCGGGGTGTGAATGCAGCCATGCGGCCCTGGCTGGCCCCGCGCCGCCCCCGGGTTCCCTGGAAGGCGCTGCCGAGCCCTGCTCGTGTGCACCCCTCTCGCCGTGCCCGGGGCCGCGCTGCAGGGACTTGTGCCTCCGGACAAAGCAGCTGAGCAGATGGCGCTGAAATGAAATGGAGTCACGCAGGGCCACGGGCGGGGAGGGCAACAAAGCCAGGAGCCTTTACAGCAGCTGGGACTAACACGGAGAGGAACAGCTGTGTTCTGCAGCAAGCTCTGGTCCAGACTGGCTCAGAATCATGTCATGGCTCCATGCTTTGTTTTTTCTGTTTGTAAAATATACACCGCTTAATTCAGCTCCTGTTAAAATGCTTTTTCCAAATGAAGTGTGTTTTTAGGCAGCTAATTTTTGAAAGCAAGACTTATGGAATAAATCTCAATGCTGTTAATCCAAGTTCCAGAACACCAAAAGATGAAAAGACAATCAAAGGAAGGACATTTTAAGAGGATTACGGGGAAAACTAATCTTGTTACACTGCAAACCCTTGTCACATGCACAACACAAAAGGAACTGTAAACGTGATTTCTGTTGCCTAGCTTGGCAAGGAAGGGAAAGTAGGGAGGTCTGAGATAGTCAACAGCTGCAGCAGAACTTAGTATTAAGTTTATTCAGTTTTATGTTTGGGTTTTATCCTCCTTGGCAAAACCAGGTGAAAAATGTCTTTAGCTAAATGAGTTCTTCAGCTCAGGAAATTCCTCAAGAGGCAGCAAAAGTCTCTCCAGTCCCAGTTCTTGTTTCCATGCAGTGCAGCAGGAGCTCTGGTGTCCCTTAGCCCGACCCGGCTCAGGGGATCCTCCTGTGCCCTGCCCAGGGTTAGGGTAAATGGCTGAAAGTCACATTTGTTTCTTTTTTAAGTACCACAGCTCCGACTAATTTATCTGTATTCTCTGCCAGCCCTCACAGGGACCCTGTCAGCCTCTCCCCTGTGCCAGCACAGAATCCTTCTTTTCTCCGGGCAGGGGAGATGGGAAAAGATGAAATGTTCCTGAATTCCTAAACAAGGCCTTGCTACAGTAAATGTTTCATGTGCTATCCTCTTAACTGCTACATTGTTATGTTCAGGGTTCTTTTAAAATCACAATTGACTATGAAGAAATTCAAACTTTAGTTGGGATACAACCTCTGCTTTCCCAACATAATAACCTAAACCAGAAAATCCAGATATCTACAAAACCAGATATCTACAAAATTCTTGACATTTCTAATATAGATTGTGATTTTCCAGCATATAGACAAAAAAAATAGGCATCAAAAAAGCCATGAAAAGATGTCCCTGAACTGTTGGGTCAGCAGCTTCACTGTGATAGTCAAAATAAAACAGTCAGCACACTGATGGGGTTGGAAAAAAAGCTTCATGAGCTTCTGCCAAATCACACACACTGTTCTTTTTAGAATAGGAAAAATCCCAAACACAAAATTCACAGATTACTGCTGTGGCTCCAGGCTGCTTCCCATTCCCATTTGGCTCTTCTGCAAAGCCTTTTACAAGAGCTAAAAGGTGCACCTTAGCTATCTCGCAGGTCAACATTCCCAAAAAATTTGGCACAAATTAAGATCTTAACCCTGAAACCAAGACTGATGGATCACAAAGTGCTATTTCTTCCTTGGGGAGTCAGGCCTGCAGGCACTGAAGCCAGCAGTGGAAGCTGAGCCCAGCTCTCCCTGCTCTGCCCTGGGCAGCCTGCGAGCACAAAGGCTGCGAGGTTAAAAGGCTGGGGCAGCTCTGAGGAGAAACGGGAGCGCTGGCTCAGCTTTGTCTCCTGCCCTTGCTGCGTCAGGCACGCAGGAGACAGCAGGAAAAGCAAGGGGCTGCAGCACTCGGGCAAAGCCCCACTTCCATCCAGAGCCCAGCTCACCCCGCATCCTCGGTGCCACCGTGTCCCTGCAGGAGGCCGTGCCTGCATAGACGGCTGGGAGAGGAGACACTTTCTTACACAGGCCCAAGAGGGGTCAGGGTGTTCAACAGCATTGAACAGCTCCCTGTGGCCAAGTGCCTTAATCCAGGTTCCTATAAAACATAGCATTAGCCACCGGTGACTGCTGCAGAACAGGCCCAAGAGCAGACTCGAGTCCCATCCCAGCAGAAAACTCAACAGCAGCAGATGAAGGTATGGGGAACCTGGGCCCACTGCTGTCGGTGTGTTCCCTGCTTTCCAGCAGGAATTCTTTAGTAAGGAGTTTCTGAGATGGAAAAATTTGCAATACAAAGCCTCAGCCTAGCAAGTTTCTTTTAATTTTTAAATGTACAGCATTTTAGTTCTACAAATGTAAAAAAAAATAAAAACAAAAAAAACCTTTACAATGTTTGGGGGTTTTTAGCTTATAATGACCACACCCAACGTGATTCAATGCAATCTGGTCTGCAGTTCCTGTGGCCCGATTGCTTTGGATGATGCAAATCAAAGGGCCAAAACATTCATCTATGGGACAGCACCTGCAGGAAGTGCTCTGTGGCAGGAGCTCCCGCGGGCGCTGCAGGAACTGCTGCTGCAGTCACAGGTAAGGAAACACCGACCGTAGCTCACACTGGACGAGACACAGATTACTGCAAGGCGTGTCAGCCTGCGGGGCCGGGGCCAGCGCTGCTGCAGGAACAAAGCCCTGCTCTGCAGCACTGCCCCCAGCATCGCTGGGGCAAGGCAGGGCTGTGGCCCAAGTTACAAGCAAACAAGGAAACAGAGTTTAAGTCTCTGCTTCGAGGAAGTGCCAGCCACTGGCTGTGCCAGGTTCCTTGTTTAAGTGAACTCTTAAGCTTCGCTTTCAAGTCCAGTTTGAGCTCCCATTAACACAGCTGCACTAACACTGTGGCACAAATAACAAACTGTACCCACGTTACTTTGCATTCCCTTGCCCTGCCAGGTCTGCAGACCCTGCACAGCACAGAACATAGAACATTCTCTATGCACTCGAGAACCACTGGAAGTTACTCCACAGCTTAACACACTGCCCGGACTAGAGCACAAGCATTACAAATCTATAAAAAAGCAGCCCCTGTGGTGGTGTACAGGAATAAATTAACCAAAAAAATTTAGTATTACCATTTATTGGTGACAAACACTACGTTTTACTTACATTCCATGGGGAGAAAAAATTCCAGCGTAAACAATGAACGGAAGCAGTACTGAACTCGCGGCTATCGTGCTGTACCTGGATCAATGCAAACCCCAGCGCGCACCCGCCGTGCGCACCAACACAACATCAAAAGCAACACAGTTATATAGAAACATAGGTAATTTTTTTCAGCCCTACATGGAGATGTAATTAAACAGTATAAAGCACTCAAGGAAAATCAATCTGCAGTTTTATATGCACTACATTGAGATCATATCCTGTACTGTAGTGAGCTGTGAGCCACCAGCACACAGTCCCTAAAACACAGCTCGGAGATCAATGAAAGTCACGTTGCATTCGAGTTCCCCTACCCCACACTCAAGAAAACTAGAAATTAAACAAAAATTATCAAACCAAGTTTAAAATTACTAAAGTGTTTAAATTCATTCCACCATTGGATAATTAGGGTTGGTTTGCGAAAATATGGGGCTTTTTAAAATGGTGGGACACAGCCTGTTTCCAGTGAAACGCTGCTATTCCAATAAAACCAAATAAACCATATACATGGATATGATCTTCCCAAGTTAGTTCACAGGTAACATGTCAGTCTCAGAAGACAAAGTTTCTAAACTGTGCTATTGTTCTAGATACAATTAAGAAACTTTTAAATGAAAAATTTATAGTGTCATTTCAATCAAAACAACATAATGAAACTAAAAATGTATCACTGTTTGAAGAAAAAGCAACAGTTATGATTTAGACACTACAGTAGGTTGTAGAGACTGTAGCACTCCAACAGTTAGGTTACATTAAGAGGAAGCATTTGATTTTCTCTGGTGCTTTCAGGTTTGGGTTCAGTCAAGAGCCTATTTCAGGCAGTGCTGTCCAGTGTTTGTCCCAAAGGGTTTGCGCTCGCCGGTTTGAGGAGAGGGTCACTTTCCATTTCTTGTTTCACACATCTAAAATGAGAAAACACCTGTTACTTAGGAGACAAAACATTATTTCCACAAATAAGATGCTTTGAATTGGATACAAATAATTTGATGTGCATTAAACAATTTGTTACCATATAGCAGCCCCAATTTTTAATCAATTAGCACTTTGTTAATCCACCACTGTTAATTTGAGAGTTTATTATCTCAATGAGAGGCTCAACTGCCTCTCCTCCCAAGCTCAGCCAAGGGAGTAATTTTCACCCTCTCCATGTTTCTGCTGAAAATGAGCTCTGACCCCTGCATATCCCCTTACCTGTGACACACAAGAGAGAGGGAGAGGAGCAGCTGGAGCCCCAAGCCCACTGCAGAGTCCCCCTCCTCACAGAGAAATGGGAAGGGGCAGCGGAGCTGAGCGAGGCCAGAACTGCTGGGGCCTGGAGCTGTCACCCTGGGCTGGGCTCACACCTCAGCCACCACCCTTCACCCACTCACTCCTGCTCAGTGCTTTGCCTTTGACACATGGAAGCAACAGGCTTGACCATCCAACCCTCCCTCTGCTCCTGCAGGAGGGCAAACAGCCCTTGGCATCTCAGCCTTTCTGGCAAATCAAACTCCCCACGTGTTACTTGTCTGAAAACTCAAAGGGTCAACTTGCATCAGTGCCAGGGAAGTTGGTGGGAATCACTCACACAGACATTGGTCCATTTCCTGTCCTTGGCATCTCTGTGGTTTGTTGGTCCAACTCAGACAGCAACTTTAAAATATTCAGTGCAGCCTAAAGAGAAGAGAGAGCACTCAGCAATTCAGCCTCTGGCCAGTTCAGTGACTGCACTCAACCCAAACAAATGTTCTTATTTTGGTGATATTTTCAAAGAATTTTTTTAAGTTCCATAGTTGTGGTGGAAAATGCAAAGGTGTAGAATTTCATCTTGCTTCATTAAACAATTGGATGGTGCTGTGACTGGGGATTCCCACTGCTCTGGTTTCAGCATTGGGGGAAAGCTAACACACCAGGACTAGAAACAGCAAGGAAAGAGACACTAAATAAGAGACACTAACAAAACTGTGCAGAGCGCAAGACAAAGGACTGAGAAAAATACAGAATCAGGTCCTTTTCCAAAAAGGAAAACAAGTTACACAAGAATCAAAAATACAACAGGGGGGGGGCTCACATGACTGTTTAGCAGGGTCAGTGTGAGATGGCTCAGTCACCCCCCTTGAGAACTGACATGTTTTTCCACTTCATTCAGACCAATTTCAGGTGCAGCTTTCCAGCATGTCCCTGACTCTGGCACGTGCCTTAGTGAGAGCTGAACCCTGAGCTGAGGAGGGGGCTCATGGTGACCCCAGTCAGTGTCCAAGCTCCAAACCAGCCGCTCTTTCCCCTCCTCCCCCTGCCCTGACCCCTGTGCTCAGGCTGACAGGAGCTCTGCACAGCAGAATGCAGAGATGGGCATGAAAATGTCCTAAGAAAGTGACAAAGAACAACGAAATCTGTATCAAATTGCGTCCATTAGGAAAGCACTGCAAAAGTTTTTAGTATAGAAATCAGCAAAATCAGGTTTTCCTGAGTGTATTCTCATGTTGCAAACAATTCCTTCAGGAATTCCTTCACTCAGCTCACCTCTGGAGCCCAAAAGAACAAGAACAATTCCTCTGAATGGGAGCAGACTGGGAACATCCTACCAGCTCCACCTAAAGTCTTTTACAGCCACAGTCCCCTGCAGGTTTCACTACAGCAGGCTCATTCTTTCACAAAGAAATATTTCAGCCACTGGTAATAAAAAAATCTTGTTGATAAAGGGAGCTGAACAGATTTAGAGTGCCTCTTACTACCCAATGCTGAACTGCATTTCTTCCACAGGGGATTCCATTTCTGCAGCAAGTCTGGGAAGGAGAACCCAGTATCAAAGTTCCCAATGAAGCACCAGCCCATTCTGATCTAACAAGGAAATCAGCTGAGCTGCTGTTAGGTTTCTACATTCCTCCCTGTGCATCTGCTGTCATGGCTCATGCAAACACTACCAAGATGAAGCAAATGTGGTTTTCATAGACCAAAACTGTGATCATATGTTCAGCATTATTTAGATTAGATTCTGATATTACTAATCATTATTTCTGCAACTTGTAAAACATTAGACAAAAATTAGCCAGGGAACTGTAGAACATCTAACTGCTCCCAGCAGTGCTATAAAACCTTGGTCTGCCCTCAGGGAAGGCCCAAGAGCAGCATTTCAGCAATGTTCATCATACCATGTCGTGGCAAGACTCCACATCCTTTCCAATCCCATGACTGATCAGCGGTGGCTGAGAGGAACAGTTTATAAGGGATACAAATTCATTCTTGTTATTTTTTGGAAAATCTTTATATTCAACCTGAAGAAAAGAGAAGGATTTATTTCTTTTCAGTTAATCAAGTACAGGAAGTATATCACAATTGCTACAGATTATTTGCCCATGCACAAAGCTGAGCCTTTCTTCTCATCATTCTCTTAGCCAGCAGGACCACCCTTTTTGAAGTTTAACCTCACAATGTTTTTTAGTACTCACAAGAGCTTGGCAAGGCTCCTGAATGCAAGTGGCTACTTAATAATGATTTTTACTGGAGACTTTATTCTGATCATTGCTGTCTGCATTTCAAATTTCTATATTATGCTTTTCAATCCACTGAGCTCATCTGTCATATGAACACAGGAACCGAATGCAATTGTCATTAAAGGAGCAAACGTAAGAAAATGCAGAGCTTATTGCAAATGTTAATGAATGACAGATAAGTGAAAAACCCTGATTTCACATCAGCCAAGTTCAAGTCCACACTGTCTTCCTACACTGGGACAACTTTAAGAAAATACTTCTTTAATTTTGTTCTTCCATGACCTCAGAGTAGCACTGAATTGGAGTTGAGAATGGTACAGAAATGAGCATTTGAAAATTAAATTTAAAAAAGATGTAAAATTTGGTACGTGTCATAGGTAAAGTAAAACTGTTACATGAGTTTCAGCAGGCTCAGAACTCATCTCACCAGCAGAACTGAACAGGTTTTGTAGAAACCCAAGGTTAGCCTGGATAGCTTTGGAAGAGGCATTGCAAAGGTGAGATTTACCTGGATTCCTTGAACGTTGGAAAGATAGTCCAGCTGCTCAGAGGGCCTGGTCAGAGGCCCGTGGGGGAAGTGTCCTGGGGAGCTGCTGCTCTTCAGGATGGTCTCTGCAGTGGGAGAGGTGCCCCCGTAGAGCAGCTCCCGGGCGATCATCGCCGTCACCGTGGCCTTGGCAGGGTTGGGAGCTGCCCGACTGAACTCTTTGGTGTGGTGTCCTTGATTGGCTCCTACAGCCTGTGCAACCTCAGGGACCATGGGAAGAATTCCAGCAGGAAGCTGCTGATGGCTGAGATAAGGCATCCTAAACTCATCTTCTTTATTACCTGGGAGGAGAGAGGTGCACACTGAAGAGCTGCTGTTTGAGAGTCCTCCTGCAGGCACACACAGGCACCAAAAGTCACTTTGGAAAAACAAAATTCATTTCAAATTACTTTTGACATACTAACAAACTTGGTAAGCTCAATCAGCCTTTGGAGGGTCAGAGCTTCAGCACCATCGAGACAGTTCTCTTACTGAGTTACTGACTCAGTGCCAGACCTGCTTCTGCCAAAGGGAGCACCTTTTCCTGCAGGAGGAACTCCTCCAGGTCAGTCAAGCTCACAGACATCTCAGCTGCAACCATATTCTAGATTATCTTTTGCTTCCAGAATTTTTTATTCCATCATTTAAACTGTAGGAGCAAATAATGAAACCACAGAATGGCCAGAGCCACCATTAAATGATGTAAAGAGAGTGACAGTCCACAAAGTTTAAACTGTATTGTGAGAACAAGCAGATAGGAGAGGCAAAATGGAACATTTGTACAAAGAGGGAAGACTACAGCAAATGTCCAGCCACTGACAATTGACAGCAATTTGCTGACATTATGGTATAAGTTAGATTTTAAGAACAGCTTTTTAAGGGGAACTCACATAGAACTATGGATGAAACTTGCACAGGTGTGCTCAAGAAAGGTGGGGAAGACTTTGCCATCAAAATAAACCAAGGAGTCATTTTTATGGCAGAATAGATTAATGAAGTTCTGCAGGGCTCAGCTGTTTTAAGTCTAAGGATGAAAGCCAAAATTTGTTGATGGAAGAAAAAAGGAATAGCAAAATCTGAATAGGAAGTCAGGAAGTTTTACCTAAGACCTTATGGATGCAGTAAAATAGTACTAAAGTCCAAGTCAATTCCAACTTACTATAATTTAATCAGCAAAGTTACACACACAAAGTACCTGAAACATGCTCTCCAGAACAGCAATCTGTGGTGATAGACAAACTTTCCATAATGATTCCTCCCACCAGATGACATTACAGAAAGCAATGTCTGTGTCCAGGGGGGCCAGGTTTGGGGTGTTTTGGTTACAGCCTGCTACCTCAGGTGTGACCACAACTATTCACTGCCTGAAACAGGTGCAGGCACAGCTCCTGCTCTCAGGCATCAGAGACCAGGCACAGACTGAGGTGGCTCTGGACAAGGCCATTCCTCCCCTCTCCAACTCTGCCTGAGGATGACCAGTTAGTACTGACACCCCCCCTCAGCTTCATGCCAGGAACAGGGGCCTCGGGAGGAACGAGCTCTTTGGGGTTTGAACCCCAAAGCCTTTCCAAGGGCTCCCTTTGGTTTGCAAGGCAGCAGCTGCACAGCTCTGCCCATCCCAGAGTGCCACTGGCACTGCTGAAGGGGCTGGGAACAGCCCTGGCACCCCAACAGGGCCCTGCTGCTTTCACCAGTTACTCACTAGCTGAAGTCTCTTCAGAGCCCGGCTCAAAGAAGGTTACTTTTCTTCCATCACCTGGTTTCTTCACTGGGGTCTTAAAAATAAAAGGACAAGAACTCAAACACACAATATCCCTTTTAAATTATTTTCCCCCCAAATTTTGAAGCTTTCAAGACGCAGGTGATCTGACTAGCCAAAATATTATTGAAAAAGTTATTAAAAAAATCAAAAATTATATTGCTATCAAAAAAAGAGAGGTCCAGTGATTCTTATTCATTGAAGGCCTAAAACTACCACATGCATGAGAAGTGGCATTAGGAACAGAGCTACTCAGAACTAGATACCAGAATAAAGCCAGCCAAAGTGCCACGAGCCACTGATTCTGCTGAGGGGAGCACACCAGACACAAATGACCAAACACATGAGAAGGAGAAAACCAACCCTGGATTTGCTGTTTGAACTCCCTGGGAGTATCTGCTGAACCAGCAGCAGAACACAAGGCTCCTTCCCTAAGGGCCCCATAACAAACTTTTCACTGCAGCTGTGACAAGGCTGTGTAAAACTCCTGCTACCAGAGTGCTGTGACCTACAGGCCTGCAAGTTTCTAATGCCAACACATTGATTATCACAGGTTCTGAGACATTTCATAGAGCAGGAATACAATCATTTACCCTCTTGATGAGACTTTGATTTACTTGAAAATCAAAATGCTTAATGTATCCAAAACACTGGATATTTAACACTTTTTCAGAAAGCAGTCCCCTCAATACAACTGTTTCCTGGTGAGGGCAGAGGGAATGAACTTCTTACCCTGTTACTGCCTTGCAAAGCTGCTTCTGCTCAGCTCAGGCTTTGCTGCAGCATTAACCAGCTGCTGCTTCCTCAGGACTCACCTTCTCTTCTGTCTTTAATGCTGGTTTTGGAGGCTGAGGTTGAGGGACTTTGAAACCTAAAATTTCCAACATATTTTCAGCTGCATTGCGTTTAGCAACCTTTTTGTTCGTGCCCATTCCTTCAGCTGTGTGTACACCAACTTTCACCTGGACAGAAGAGGAAGAAAATTCAATTCTTAAGCAGCAGTATGGGCATTCCCCTATCAGTGATCTGTGTCTCCAGCATGCCTTGAGACACAAAATAGTTCAAGTGATCACTGTTCTAAGCAAGCTGTCATTCATTATCAATAATCACTGGCCCTCAAGCACAAAAACCCCAAACAGAATACACACAAAGAATTGTATTTCGTCATCTCACCTTGTGTACCCAGGTTAGTGTTAATAAACCTTACATTACAAAATATAAGCAGCTTAGTATCTCTTAAAAGAATATTAATACTCCTGTTAATTAAAACATTAGGCAGTTATAATATAGACTACTGATGCCCTGTACAATTTTTTTTTTTTTTTAAATGACTCAGATCACTTTTCTAGAACCTTTATCTTCTGTGAAAGTAGCCCATTAGATATTTTGTTAAATCATGTCATGGAAATTTGTTAACTCTGTATATCATCATGACAGCCATAAGAAAAAAAAAAAGGGATTGCATCCACAGTACAGATGTGTGCAGTGCTGAGCCCATGCCTGCCCTGTCAGCCCCACTGACCTGCATGACAAACTCCCTGCGCCGGGGCAGCCCCCGCTCTGTGATCAGCAGGTACTCGGGCTCCTTCTCCTTCTTGGCCTGCTGGATCTGGGCAAGTCTGCTGATGGGATTCATTCCCTGGCCGTATTCTGGACTTGTTTGCAGCTACATAGGACAGTGTTTAGGAAATAAGCCAAACTTTATGAATATTGGGTTTAATAGACAAAACGCAGCATGCCACTGAATTAATTCATATCTAGACTTTAAAAATACTGAAATAAAAGTTGCCTAATGAAACACTGTCACAGCCAAAGAGAAATACTGAATTTATTTGGCTCCACTGTCACACTTGACCACATGTAACCTACCCTGCTAATAGCTTTACAAATTCTAATCCTGCTACATTAGGAGGGACAAGCTTGCAGGAGAATTTGTACAAGCAAAATCAAGCAAAGCCCAAAGATGCAAAGTCTGAGGCTTGAAAGTCAGAGCTTGACTTTTATATGCTGCTCTTTCCTTTATAAGGTTTCTCTTTCATCTTGAATTTACTGATAACTGCTATAAAAGTGGTGTCAGAACCCCATTAGAGTGGGAGCAAAGTACCAGCTCATTTGTTGCACCAGAGGGCTGGTAAAGGCTGAGCAGCTGAAAAATGTTTATAAGTGACTCAGAAAAGCCTCTCTGATGATTATTTGCACAGGCAAAATTCCAACCTTTCTCCCCTTACCTTCACTATTGATTTTGTTTTCTTTTTGATTCGTGGCTTCATTTTCTCAACCGTAGGAAGGGGTGGCAATTTTTTAAGTTCTTCTAGGACTGCTATTGCAGCATTTTTCTTTGAGATCTTCTTGCTCTTTCCTTCACCTTCACCCATGAATTCTCCAACTGACACCTTGGTTACAAAACTCTTCATATGGGGAGGACCACTTTCCTTGGTCACCTGTTTCAGAGGGAAAAACTGAGTGAAAGCGTGATAAACACTTATTAAAAATGGCAAGACACATTGTTTATAGCAAACTTCTCTCAAGATCTAAGGATAAAGAGATTTCAGATTCTCATACAATCCAAAAAGTAAATCATACTCGCTCTAATAACACAGGCCCACCCACCTAAGCATATACTTTTAAAGAGATCAGATGCAACAAGCAGTAAACAGTATTTACACAAGTCATTAACCCACCTTATTTAATTTACTGATTTACTGTTTCAGTATAAAAATAAGACTGTTCTATTTCACCAATGTGTACCTCCCCACAGTTAACAGCACCTCATTAAATATATCATGGTACAGCAATAAAACATTACAGAGAAAGCAACTCTTTGGGATCTAACATTATAGTCCAGAAATTCTGACTTCTGAACTCTGAAGTTCTGAAGAATTCTGAGAACATCTAAGAGATAGCTGCTTGCTACAGATTTAGGCTTTTAACTCCATTCGTAACACATCATACTCCAAAAAATCCATATAGTCAAAAAGTAAGAATGAATTAAGAGCTTCCACCCACAACTGGCTTTGTGTGACAGTGTATTTTTACCAGTGGTGTTCAGGCTAATCTGCAGTAATTGGAAGTTCCATGTAAAATTTCATAGAACAGTTTCAAGAAGCAATTTAGTTACACGCAATTACACTTTCTTACTATAATAATTCAGATAGTTGGATTAAATGTTACTCTGCCAGCTCAGGAAAGCAGTCTGATAAATTCATATTTTAGTGAAACAGAGATGCTCCTGTGGAAGCTCCTGATCTAAGATAACTGAAATGATCAAGGAGGGGCAAAGAGGCAGCAAGCAGCCAGGCCAAAGGGAAAGGAAAGTCAGATGCACATGAGGTCACCTCATGGCAAGAAAAGAAACCTACTTGTGAGATTCTGCACTCATGGGTAGTCCAGATCAGTGCTTAATTAAGCAAATACTTCCATGTGTGTCTTTCAGAGCAAGCTCTACTCTTTTGCCTCAACTCTGCACTTCATGTTCTAATCATTAATGCAGGGTTGTGATTTGGTTCTTCACTGTAAAAAGTTTTTTTCAAAAAGCTTGGAAAAAAGATTGCACAGACAACCACAGCACAGCTGTTCACTCCACGTGATCATTTTAGAGCATGAATTTGTGAACAGGGGGGTGGATTTTTCTTTTTTCTTCCCTTTACCATATAAACTCCAAGACAATCAGAGTGACTGTCAAAGGTTAAAGTGTATTCACAACTAACAAGACATGTTAAAAGTCAGTTGTTTGGGTTATCTAGGAGATACTCAATGTGTACCCTTAATAGTCTAATAAAAACAAATCTAGAGCTTTGTAAAGTAAACATACCTCAAAATTCACAGGCAAGTTCCTTTTAAGTGCAATCTCAAAAACTTGGCTTATTTCAGATTTATTGAGATTTTCATCATCTGGTTCTTTTCCGTTAACCTAAAAGAAGCATACTCTATTTAAAATAAAGATCCTATTAAATTGAATTTTATCCATTCAACCACTTTACTGAACTCTCCAAATTTTAAGTACTCCTAAACTTTACTGCCATGTTACATGAATGTGGAGAAATGCAGCCCACATACTACAGAAGTGAATCTTAAGAAGCTTATTAAGGTGTATGTGTAAAAGCTTTCAAACCTTCATATTTTCATGTGCTCATCACAAGAAAGAACAAATGGAATAAGGGCCAATAGATTTAAAAATGTGTTTACAGAAAACAAAATTGAAGTGCTAAGTGCACTGATTTCCAAATGGAAGTACCTTTATGAAATACAATTTTCATATACTGATTGGACATTTGCACCAAAAGCACTAAGACAGGATCAGGTAAGAGAAAGGGCAGGAAAAATAAAGATTCTGAGAGTGGGACCAATGTGAATGAGGGATGGCTGACAAGCCCCTGGCACAGTCCTATCTTTTCACAAGCTCTCTTGTAAGTGCTTCATCTGCAGCTTTGTTTACTCATGTCAAGAACATCCTATCAGGAACTTGCCCTAAATCAAATGCTGACCACCTCTGAGAACTCAAACCTGCTGGGACACCAGTACCAGTGAAGCTTTCCTGCAGGCATGTCTGCATATCTGCAGGTAAAACTTCCACTGGCATTCCAGAAGTGCCTTCACTGATGCTGGCATCAACATGAGCTAAGGCATGTCAACAGCAACAGAGAAATTTTAGGACTAAGTGTCCAGCAGTGATACTGGAAAGATTATGATAAAGATGAACAGCAACAATATCACTGATTATATCATGCCACAATACTAGTTATGCAACCAGGTAATGAAAATGATTTAGGTATCTTATTGGAGCAGCAGCAGGGGAGCTGAGCTACAGAGCCTTCATAGATTAAAACTTGTTGGATGGCAGCGAGCATCCCCCTGCCTGCTGCTGACAGGTTAGTTTAAAACATGAAGCATTTTTTTATCCACCATTTAAGAGAAGCTTTTCTCACCTTAGAACATAAAATCAATCTGCAGTTTTCACTCCTCCCACTGTTCCATCAGTCAGGCTGCCCTCGTCCATCAGGCTGGATTTGGGCCCAGCCCTGGAAGGGGCAGTGCAGGGCCGAGGGGGCAGTCCCAGAGCCCAGCCCCGCTCCGAGCCCCGCGGGGAAAACGGGGCAGAGCCAGGGAGAACCGGGCAGAGCCAGGAAAAACCAGGGAGAACCAGGCAGAACCAGGGAGAACTGGGCAGAGCCAGGAAAAACCAGGGAGAACCAGGAAAAACCAGGGAGAACTGGGCAGAGCCAGGAAAAACCAGGGAGAACCAGGAAAAACCAGGGAGAACTGGGCAGAGCCAGGGAGAACCAGGGAAAACCAGGAAAAACCAGGGAGAACTGGGCAGAGCCAGGAAAAACCAGGGAGAACCAGGAAAAACCAGGGAGAACTGGGCAGAGCCAGGGAGAACCAGGGAAAACCAGGAAAAACCAGGGAGAACTGGGCAGAGCCAGGAAAAACCAGGGAGAACCAGGAAAAACCAGGGAGAACTGGGCAGAGCCAGGGAGAACCAGGGAAAACCAGGAAAAACCAGGGAGAACTGGGCAGAGCCAGGAAAAACCAGGGAGAACCAGGAAAAACCAGGGAGAACTGGGCAGAGCCAGGGAGAACCAGGGAAAACCAGGAAAAACCAGGGAGAACTGGGCAGAGCCAGGAAAAACCAGGGAGAACCAGGAAAAACCAGGGAGAACTGGGCAGAGCCAGGGAGAACCAGGGAAAACCAGGAAAAACCAGGGAGAACTGGGCAGAGCCAGGAAAAACCAGGGAGAACCAGGAAAAACCAGGGAGAACTGGGCAGAGCCAGGGAGAACCAGGGAAAACCAGGAAAAACCAGGGAGAACTGGGCAGAGCCAGGAAAAAACCAGGGAGAACCGGGCAGAGCCAGGGAGAACCAGGGAAAACCAGGGAGAACCAGGGAGAACCGGGCAGAACCAGGAAAAAACAGGGAAAACCAGGAAAAACCAGGGAGAACCAGGAAAAACCAGGGAAAACCAGGAAAAAACAGGGAGAACCAGGGAGAACTGGGCAGAGCCAGGAAAAACCAGGAAAAACCAGGGAGAACCAGGGAGAACTGGGCAGAACCAGGAAAAACCAGGGAGAACCAGGCAGAGCCAGGAAAAACCAGGAAAAAACCAGGGAGAACTGGGCAGAGCCGGGACAGAGCACTGCAGCCTGAAGTCTCCAGCATCACCTGCAAACCCCACTGCCAACTCAAGTGCCAGGCTCCAAAGGAACAGCAGAAAATTCCCAGGAGGAACACTGGGACTCCCAAGGCCATGTTCCCCAGCACTGCTGGAAGTCTGTCCCTGCCCTCACTCACCAACACTGCCACAACTTCCATTACAAACACTTTGCCTCCCTTTCCTTGTAATCTCAGATAGATTCTAGTTTTTCAAGTTCCAACATTTTTCTTTAAGAAGATGATCATGACTTCTTTTTATTGGATTAATTTTTGCCCTTAATATCCTCTCAAGAGAATACAAATAAATAGCATGGAATTATCTGCTCTGTTGCAGTGTATGTTCTTAATACATCCCAAATCTGTGTGCACAGTGCAAAATGAAGGTACTTTTCCTCAATACCTTTATCTAAAAAGAGTGAATTATTAGCAAAATAACCATTAACACACTAGAGCTATCTTACTGATTATTTTGCCTGCACTTGAGTTCTGGATCAGTTTACTTTATAAATGAAAAATAATCAGACACACACTCTCCCCCTTTCCCTGCACATTTCAAGGCAGATGATGCCTAAAGTCTGCTTTTGAGGTATTTTGCATGTTTGCAATGACTAAACTCTCCAAGGATTATGTGCCTCTAAATCTGAATGAGACCCTGATGCATTTACCATTCTCAGCTCTCATCACATTGTTCAATCAAATTCCACAAGTCCTGTGCTCCATTACAAGGGCCTTGCCCTCTTCCAGGAACTCCTTCCAGTTCCCTTCTCTTCCTCAAGACTGCTTGTGAGCAAATGCTGAACACGGAGGTGCTGCCCAGAACTGCACTGCTCAGCCACAGCCATCCCTCTGACCTGTCCTCCCACACTGGGGTATAAAGAGCAGCTGATGTTCACCAAGTGAGCTGGCAACAAGCACAGAAGCAAATTTTGAGGCAAAATTAGAATTCCTGCCCAGGAATGGAAGCCCAGCTTTCCATGTTTGCTAAGCTTTCAGTCAGTGCTTTCCCATCTGTCAGTGAATGTGCCCAGTAACCCCACCCTGCCCCTGCACGTCCAACCCCAGCCACACTGAGGGTCCCTGTGCCCCCACAGCCCCTCTGACAGTTCTGCACTGGCTTGGCCCAGTGTCACTACTGAGAGACAATATTACCACCTGCTTTTTCCTGCCACTTACTCCTAGATTTGCAGCCCAAAAAGGTGTGGGAAATGGTCATTCTTTCCCTTAAAATCTAATCATCTTACTCAATGACTTCTTCCTAGAATCGCAGAGTCATTTAGATTGGAAAAGATCTTCAAGATCATTAAGCTAAACTGTTATTATGAACTGAATATTTTCTAATTTAAAAATACAAGAGAAAAATTCCATAAAACCAAGAACTTTAAAAAAATCCTCCCAAATAATAAAAAAATTGTACAAAATTACTCCTCCTTAAAACATGTGAGTTCAAACATCAGAATATTCTGTTTATACAAGCATACATACAAATGGGATACACCAAAATAACCACATTTAAAACGAAAATTACTGGCAACATCAAATTACTGTTAGGCAGTATCAGGATTATGTCTGCTTCTGAAATCTTCATTACCTTCTGTTGTATACAGGCATTTTTAACAGCATCTCTCATGACCTCACACTCCTGTATGCTTTCAGGCCCCTGCCTCACTGGATGCAGGAATGAACAGGGGCACTCAGCACCACAGCCTTCCTTATTCTACCTTCACCTTGGCCATGGTGAAATCCTGCTACAGAAACAATTCCCTCAGACATTCCTAAAACTACAACAGTTGAAAGTCACAAATACCAATGAATTTAAGTACCAAACTTTAAATGTAAACTTGATCATCCAAGTACTTGTTATAAATCAGCACACTCAGTTCCAAGGCTCACTCTCCTTTCCCTAAGTTGCATTTCCTACTGTTCCTAGTCATTTAGATTATAAATTGAAGTCAAATATAAATTGAAAAATAAAATGACAAATGCAGTCTTCTCAGGGTCAAGACACCATTCAGGTCCTGTTTTATTAATAAAATAATTCTCCCTTCTTGCAGTCTCTTGCAACATTTACTTCTCTACCTCTGGACTTACACCCCTCACACACAATGACACATCCCACAACTGCAGTTTGTTCTCAAGACCTCTCATTATCCAACTCCAAAACACAATTCTGTACATTTTCAGAAAGTGACCTGTACTGAAGCATTTCTAGAACAGTGAACAGACAATAATTCAGTGATGTGTGAGCCCTGCAGAGCTGCTCTCCCTGGGGGAGAAAAGGGCCATGGGAGCAGCTCATCTGTCATGGTGCAAAAAGGGGATGTTCTGCACCACTGACACAGAACAATATCCACAATTTGGGGTTCCCAGGACTGAAGGGGAACATTCTCCCCTGCTTTGGCCTCTCCTGCATGAGGACTAGCTGGCCCCTGCCCACACTCTGCCAGTCACCAGTTCAGATTTCCATGCAGGGCTCAGCCCAAGTCCCAGCTCCTGTTCCCAGCATCACTCTCTTTTCCCAACAGCATCTGCAATCCCCAGGAGCCTCCATCTTTCAGTCTGCATTCCTCCAGGAGAACTTTCCCTTACCTGAAGCACCCCCAGCAGTGCCTCCCAAGCCTCTGCCCTGAACTGTCAGATCCAGTGCTTTTGCCCAATCGCCTGGGTAATGTTCACTCCTTCACACACCAAGTTTTTAACTCAGTGTCCCTTGGCTTCACATTTCCTCAAGCCTCTTGCTCTGCCATTCCTGGTGGCTCCCAGCTATTTTTTTCTCAGTCTGAGACCCCTTGTTACCTTCTTGTCCAATTCTTCATTTTCCTTCCTTCTCAGCACATAGCCAGACTCCATATCCAGCAAGTTCTCACACTCCCCAGATTGCAAGTTACAGTTCTGTCTCTGCCCAAAGCAGCCAACACACACGAAGGGGTGCAGGCTCCCAGCCAGCCCAGCAGCAAAGCAACTCCTGTGCTCACAGTGAGACCTTCTCCTAAAGCCACTCAACAAAAAAGCACAAAAAACTCAACAATGGTATTGGAATGGAAAGTGCTGGGCAGCCATAAATATATGAAGGGATAAAAATTGACTTCTAATATTCCTAGCAAAATATGTGTATGAGTCTACTACTTCCATGCATTTCCTGCTGGTCTAGAACTTCCACGGTTCTTTCCAAAATCATGTAGGAATTTGTCCCAGGAAGCAGATCTATGCCTGAGTTTTATGTTGCCCATTTGTGCACTTCTTCAGAAGTTTGTGTATGGTCTATACCTGGTAACATATTAATTCCTATCTATGCTTCCAGTGCTCATATCTCACAGAGGTCTGTAGCACTGCTGTGGAAAAATATGACAGTAAAAAATTAACATAACTTCATCTGGGAAAATTCTAGTTCCACAGAAATTTATGCTTTTAAATCAAAGTGTTTCTATTGACATAGGTAAGTCACCACTGCTACAAAGAATTAGATTTTCCAACTGTCCTCTTCCTGTCAACAAGGGAAAAATCTACAATAATACAACAATTTATTCTAGCAATTTATGCTTGCAACACTATGATTAATTCCCACCTCTGGTTTCTCAGGTAAGGGCTCATTCTGCAGAACTTTCAGAGCTTTAGCAGCTGCATCATGCTTAGCAGCTTGTCTTGTTCTTCCCTTCCCATGAAACTGTTGCCCTCCAATTGAAAGCTCCACTTGATAAAGTAAAGGCCCAACAGGAAATGGGTAAAAGTACCTGCAAAGAGAGAAGTGAATAAGCAAATGATTTGGCCTACAAAGCAAACAGACACCTAAGTCAGATGTGTGTCAATCTTTTGGATATCAAGTAACCACACCAGCACTGAAGCACTAGTTTTAAAAAGCCAGATTTTGATTTAGAGCCTGGAAGAATTTAGTGAGCTACCTTTGTAACAAATACTGACATTCCTTGCTTTACAACAGGAACACATTTTTGACCAAGTGCTACACAAAGACAACATATCCAAGCTTCTACAGACTTGGCAGGTTAGGAAGTTTTGAATTTTAAGATCCTATGAATATATAAAATTCTTTAAACTGCAACTTTAATTTAAATATTTTCAGAAGAAACATCAAACTGTTTTCTTCATTTTTGCTTTTACACAGAAAGGAAATGCAAGAAATATTTACCTAATACTTAGCTATTTGCTTAATGAAGCTGGCTATACCTGAATGCTCTCAAAAACACTTCAACTTTCAGTCCAGCTGCCTTGCCCAACCCCAGAGAACCAGAGCACTGGGAATAAGGCAAGTCACAGACATTGGTGGGTGTACTTCCCCAAAGCTCCTTCCTCACTAGCAGAGTGCCCCTGGCAGGGGGACACGTTTCCAGGAGGCAGCCTGGCGGTGCTGAGGGCAGAGGTCAGGCAGCACCCACCGTGGGGGGTAGGTGCCACCCCGCATGGTGTAGTTGTAGGTGGATCTCATGCCCGTGTAGGGGTCGATGGGTTTGTACAGGGGCTTCTTCCCCAGCTTCATGCAAAGCGCGTTCAGCTCCACCGTGGGGGTCACACTGTCTGCAGAACAGGAACAGAAAGGGGTTCCAGCTGGCACGAGGAACTGAGACCATTCAAACTCTGATTGCTGCCTCACAGCAGGGAAAAACCAGCTCGACTTTTGCCACATGCAGCATCTTAAATGACTGAATTCCAAACAGAATTGCTAATGAACAAAAAGATAATAAATCAATATGATGCACATTAAAGTAGCCTAATACAGTTGTGACAAATCCTGTTACAAAAAAGTTAATGTGCTGGGAGCTCGTTTTGGATTTGTTTTGGGGGGTTTTACCATTTTGCATTTAATTTCTGAAGCTGCTCATTTACCTATGTTCACAGCTTACCTAACAAAGTGCAGAAAAAGAATTTTCTGCAATAAAGAAATTTGGCCAAATAAACCTGTAAATTACCAGACATGCTACATCCCTTCTGTGTATCTTGCTTCCTGAGAATGATCAACCATTTCTCTGTCCTCAATGACCTAAGAAGGGTTTCTATGACTCTTCACTTTCAAACTGCAACGGGCCTTGCCAAAAGGCAGGTAAATTGCTACTGAGGGCTAAAACATTTCTCTCAGTGCCAGTACTGTGGGCATGAAGAATTGACTCCCAGTCCATTCTCACTGGACAAAGAACAGTCAGTGTCATCTTTTCTACATGAGTCTCACTGGCTCAGAAATCAGCTGTACTCCAGTGCCAGAGGTCTGGTGTAAGGTAATTGCCAAAAGCAAATTACCTACAGAACAGATGCACAGACAAAAGAAATACTTGCTAGCTGACTCTGCCACTGTTAAACAGATAGAATCACAGTTTTTATTCATCTTTACACAACTTCAATACACAGCAAAAGCAGAAAGGTGTATTCTCTCTATGTGTTACTATTTTAAATCAGTTTGTTGTGGCACGTACCTGGATTCTTGCCTTCACTACGAGATGGACGAGCTGTAGGCTTAGGGAATTTTGTCCCTTCCAAAGCTTTGGCAGCTGCTGCATGTTGAGCTTTTTTAATACTAGTTCCTTCAGCTTCCCAGTGCTGGTCCCCAAGAGTCAGCTGCACTGTAAACACCTCAAAACCACAAACAGGTATTTTATAAAATTCTGCTTCAGAATTCATGCAGTTTATTAGACCCTCTTACACAAAACAATGAGTCTTTCAGTGATGTATAAGCTGAGAATATGGTAATCCAAGCTCTCCTTAACTCCCGTGTCATCTCCAGATGTCCATCACTTCGGAGATCAACAGGAATTTCCAGATTACTAAGCTAAGAATTTCACAACACTTGTATCTGCATGAGACCTGACAGGCTCAAACCCCAGAGCAGTGTGGGGAGAGCTGACAGCCCCAGGAGAGCTGCTGTGCCCATGGCACTGAACAGCAGACTCACCCTCATTGTGACACATAACTCCACGCTTGCTTTAATGCTCTGGAAGGTTTAATAAAGATATTTTTCAGCAGTTTGAAGAAAGTTAAGTTCACACTGTACCATAAAAGCTTCTACATGCCCACAGGTGAATGAAATTCAATTGAACATATGTTTGAATGTTATTCCAATACTTTCTGTAAATGTCAACTCCCTCACACCTTGAAGCTCAGTGACATTTTGGAAACCCAACTTCTTACTTCCCAAGTACCAGCTCCACACTTCCCTACTATTGATGCTCTGGGGGCTTTCCTTTCCTCTCCATTACTCTGGATTATCTTGCACCAAAATCACACCCATTGCCTTCCCACTGCTGAAGGTGAAGGAGCATGAGCAGCAGCAGTAAGAAACCAGTATGAACACTTACCTTGGAATGAGCTGGACCTTGCTCACTCAGAAGCTTATACTCAGGCTGAATCTTGTTGAAACGGGCTAATTCATTCACAAGACACATGGGGGTTTTCTCTTTGGGGTTTGCCATGTTTGAAGGAGCTGAAAAATAAATGAACTGATAACTGTGAACTGTACTACAAATTTTAATTAAAAAAAAATCTCAGTGGCTTAGCATCCAGTTGTGTGCAATGCTGGAATAGACAGCTTTGCCCACTGGCCAAATTGGTAACAATCTACTGGACTCTGGGATTTCCAAGCAATGCTCATGCCTAAAAAGCACCATCATTAAATTCAAGGCTATAAAGCAAGCCAGAGTATGAAGTTAGAAGTCTCCTGCATACAGTTCCCATCTTATCTAGTACGTGTCAAAGACCAAATCTTCCAAGTATTCCTCGTTATCACTTGCTTTGAATAATTTCAAAAACTCACCTAATTTCATTATTTCCTTTCCCTTCTCCTATTTTCTCCTATTAGCTACTTTTTATTATTCTTTATTTGTTCTATCGCATTTGTTAGCATAATATATTTATCATTAAACTGGTTATAAAAGAACTAAAGATAACAGAACTAAACAATTTCAAAGAACACATTTTCATATTTAAAACAAGCTACAAAAAAGGTTGATAGTAATGTTTCAAAAATTTAATGTCGTACAATCAAAAATATTCTTTAATATTACAAACCTATCAATTAATTGCTGGAACTTTATGTGAAAGTATGCTTCTACCTGCCTCTAACAGATTTAATTCCATAAGGAGCTACTAGAGTTGCATAAATATTACTTTTAAACTACGTGTAGGTGCAAGACATCAGGAATACATCATGAATAAATCAGGAATACATCATGCCAAACCATAAGCACTAAAAATAGATACAGTTACTGATCCTCTATCTTACCTGCAGCTGCATTGGTGGATGTAACTGAAGCAGAGGGCAAAGCAGAGTTCTGGATAGGTCTGCCTGCATTTTCAGAGGGCAAAGAACTGGTAGTAGAGGGAATACTCAAAGGCTGTGAAAGAGATGGGTTTTTATTCAGTATTTGGCTCCCTGCAAGGGCAGCAGAAGGATTCTGAATCTGAACTTGAGACATGTTCACTTCCAACCAGAGCAGATTACTGTAGGCAAACAGCTTTGAACGCAGACAAACTCCAATTTTGGAAGCCAAATTGCTGACCTAAAATGTAAAGATGAAAAATAGATTATACTAAATATTTAGCATTCTCTAATAACCTACTGAAATTATTCCTCCATTCACGAAAAGGGAAACACTGTTCAACAAGCAGCCACTGTTCCCATTTTGTCCAGTTGGTCACTCACATCCAGTGTGCACAGCACAGTCCCACCCGTAGGCCCCATCGTGCTTCACACTTCTCATTCACAGAAGAGTAGCACAGAACCTTTATTTATGCTTGTGCATTACTGTCCATCTCTTTTCCCCATGACTGAACCCACTTAAGAAGCAAATCCTGCTACTTACATCCAGAGCCAATGGTTACACACTGAACAAAGAGCAACTTCCATGGACAAATTACATTTCATGCATTCTACCATTTGAAGTTAAACTTTTTCACTTGGAGGGCAAGAAATAAATGCAATCTTTACAAAAAAAAAATATTTAGAAAATACATCCTTTATGATTATCATAGAGTTTTCCCCCAGGATCACCGAGAATGCCAAGCCACTTTTGAGGGGACAAAGCTGGAGTACAGCAGGAAATGCTGAAGTAGCTGTGGCTGGGAAAAGCAAAGGTGTGAGAGTTCTTAAACTGTATCACTACACGTATTCTGAAGGTCACTCCCAGGTAAGCCAGGACATGGCTCAGTCACAGTCCCAGCAGTTCAGAGTGCCTTGGCTGGGCAGCACTTTCCCAAGGGCAGGAAGTGCTCACGGGCACCCGTGGCCACCCAAGCACCCCTGGGAGTGCTCTGACAGATTCCCTGTGCTGACAAATCAGTATTACATTTCTCTCACACATGGATGCAAAATTATCTTCATGTTCAGCCAGTGGAACCTAAATAGACACAAACAGGTCAGCTGTCCATATCCACTTACAAGCCACATATCAATTTATTTATTAAAAATACATTTTACGGCCAAGTAAATCCATTTTACAGACAAAGGCACTCACACATGCACACACACACCAGTCACCTGCAGATCTGATTAGGGCAATAAACAAAGGTTTATTCTTTCCTATCTTATGGTGAAAAGGAGAAATCACTGCTCCAGCTACCACCAGGGGCTATTAGTAGCAACACAACTCCATGAGTGCTCTGTGAGCTTCAAATTCTGAACCTGTGAATGGATTTCCAAATGTGAGAGGAGCAGCAATGAGTCAGAGGGAAGCTTTTAGCTGGTTACAGACGAAACAAGCCTAGGAGGAGAACCTAGATTAATACATTCATGGACAGAAAGATTTAATTATTTATTAAATAAAAAGTAAAAAACTACTGGGAAACAACAGATAGACCACCAAGTCTACCATCTGGAGTAGTTCTACTTTAGACAAAACCATCACAAACATGTCAGACTTATCATACAACCACCTGGATAACTTTGTTTGTACTAGAGACCAAAAATAGTTCAGGTCTCATTAGTCCAGAAGACATATATGCAAATTATACACAAAACAAATCCGTTATTTGACTACTAAATTTGCAGCAGTTACACACTAGGTGCATTGTAACTGTGAGAGTGGCATTAGAGAGCCTGTCTAAAGGACTCTAAGAAATTGTAAGACAAAGAAGTATTTAGAATACGACTCTGAGGTAATAACTTTACAATCACTGAGTTTCATTCCCAAGAGCATCACTAGAAAGTGTGAAAATTTTTCGATATAACATAACAATAATAATTGTCTGGCAAAGACTATACCAAAGTCTTGCAGATGAAGAAATGCAATGAAGACTTGCAATGAGAAGAGCAAACTCCCCTTTCCTGCTGAAGTGCAATGTCTTTCCAAGGAACTGAAGTTACAGATTTTCGCCACTCATTCTGAGAAGACGACACCAAAAGTTGTCATTTTGATGCCAGAAATATCAGGATATTGGAGAGCATGCTGGAAAGGAAGTCTGGTATTGTCAGAAAACTTCTACAAGCAGTTTGCCTTTAAAGCAGAGCAGTACCTCTCACACTTTGCCATTGCCTGTTTTTAGGAACCTGTCTGAGCTCCAGCACACGTGGGTGGAAGGGGCTCAGCAGCAGGAGCAGGGCACAGCCCCAGGGCTTGGCTGCCCAGGAAGGGTCCCTGACCAGGACAGACAACCCTTCAGTCCATTTGTGGGGAATATTTCACTCAGGTAAAAGAACTCACTGTCCATCACTGCACATTTCAGTACAGGTTGTTTGGGGATTCTGAAAGGGTTTACAAAGAAATATGCTCTTTACCCTATAACAGGCTTATAAGAAAAAAAGCACCATAATTGAGAAAACTGAAGCTAACAAGTCATAAAGGTTGTTTCAGTGGACAGAGGAACAAAGATGTCAGAATTTCAGGGCATTTTTCCACATAATCAGGAGTTAGATACTTCAAACTTCTCAAGACACCTACTGGTGCAAGTAACTGATCACTCCTCAATACTGGAGGTGTTGCTAGAACTGAAGCCCCCTCAGATACCCAAGAGAGGTGAAAGAAAGGTTTTACTCACACAGTGTGAGCCTGCTCCAGTTACAGACTGCTCCTTTCCCACCCTGCCACCCTGAGCCCATGCAGGAGCACCTGAAGCTCATCACAGTGAGCACTGCAAGGTGAGCCCCACCCGGGGGGCTCCCACCAACAGCTCACACCTGCGGGCAAAACTGAACTTAAATGGATTTCAACCATGACACACAACTGCCCATCGTTTGGTTTCGCATTCGTATTTTCTTTTGGTGCATCAATGCCTGGAGCATTCCCAGAAACTCTGAACACGTTAAAATGCAAAGTTCAGGTGTCACTGAAATGCATGAAGATATGAGTATGGCCAGTCCACTCAGCCAAAAAGAAATTAAGAACTTCATACACAAAAGAATGTAACATTTTTAGATAAAAGTTTTCTTGGGGGTTTTTTGTGTTACAGTTCACACAGGAGTTGCAGATAGAAGCCAGAGGACCAAACAAAAATCAAACACTTCCTATGGATGTTTTACCACAACTTGTCATTATTTTAATACGATGCAAATAGAAAGGTAAGAAACTTTAATGTTTTAAGTTTCCAGTACCTTTAGGAGATCCAGAGAGTGAAAATTTATATTTAGTTCTAAATAGGATATTTATGATGGAGAATGCCTAAAAGAAAAAACAGAGAATTAGCATTTTGCTTCCTAAAGGCACAAAAAAAAAAAACCAAAAGCCTTCTGCAGAGAATCTTTCACCCTACACTGAGTGTGCCTCATCTATTCAATCCCAAGGAACCTTTACAACCCTTCCATTACCACTGACAAACTGCTGAACACAGCTGCTTTCCCAAGCAGAACTTCCAACCTGATCCAAGAATCTTCCCTGCTCTTTCCCCAGCCTCAAGAGATATTTTTCACCCAAGCAGTGGAATCTCACAATAGTGTTCTTTGCAGAATTACAGGAGTCACTTGCCAAATTTCCTTCTGTAGGGAGGCTTCCAGTTCTTCTCTGGTGAGGCTCTTCTTCCTAAAAGCCCTAGAGATCAGCTCCCAAAATTAAACCCAGACCTTAATTCACAAAGCCAAACCAAAAGCAAGCCACAAACTGAGAAACTCTGGTAGTTATTAATTACAAAAATTGATATAAATTCTACTTTTTGGCTACATTTCCAATCTAGTGATTTCACTCACAAATAGCTAAAACTATTTTAGAATAAAATTATCTCAGTGCTGCATATGAAACCTGTCACTGCATGGACTGCTCAAAACGGAAATCAAAACCTATTTTATTCTGCTTACAAATATAGCACAAAGTGTTTAATCCTTCTTTTCCATGCCTAAGCCAACTGTGTGCAGATGCCAGCAACATCACTCCCAGCTACAAAATGGGGGAGATCTCAATCCTGATTAGGGTTAGAAGAGGACAGAGCTCTTGAATTTACTTCAGACAGGCATTTCAAACTCTTGTGCTGGAACAAGGGAGGATGCAGACCTGGACCAGGCTGGCATCACACCTGCTGTTTACCAACAGGAGAGAGAAGAGGGAACACAAGAGGATTACAGCCAGCTCAACTTCTCTTCTAGAGGGTTTTCTGGAGGCTAAACTAAGCACCTGAAAAACAAGGAGATGAATCATATTTGCAGGCAGGGTCAAGACCAAGTTGCATAACTTTCTCCCCCAGCCATTGCTGGTAGTCCTGGCAGGGATGAGTCCCTGGACCTCAGCAGAAGAAGCCCAAGGGGCTGGGCAGGCACTGCCCGCTGGTCCCCACAGCACAGACACCACCCATGGGCACCAGCAGTGCACAAGAGTTACAAAAGAGTTACAACCAACACCACTTCCCAGCACACGCTGATGCTGCCAGGCTGCTCTAGAGGAAGCCCTCCCCACCCTGAGATGCAGCAGCAGAGCCAGCCCAAGCCTGACTCTGCACAGACACAGCTCAGCTGCAGCCCTGCACACCTGGGGACCGGGCAGCAGCACGGCAGGAAAAGCCCCAAACACTCAGCCTCAGAGAAATACAACCCACGGGAAAATGACCAAAGGAGCTGAACTTGAGTGTTCTGAAGAGGAGAGGGCTGGATGGGGCCTGACAACCAGCAGTTCATGTACTTGAAAGGATTTTGGAGTGGAAAAGAACAATCTGTTCTTTATGGTTAAAGTGACAGCACGAGAGGCAACGGGCTTAAAACACATCGAGAGAAGCGTTCCTGCCAGTGACACTGAAGCACTCTGCCAGGGTGCCAGAGGTTCCCCTGCTGGGGACAAACTGTTGGTCACTGCAGACACCCACGAGGGCAAGGCTGGCACCCCTGCCTCCACAGAGGATGGATGGCCCTGCCCTCTGAGCCTCTCTGTGCACCTGGCTGCAGCAGCACATCTCCACCCCCTGCCCAGGGGCCTGGCCGCTGTCACACAGCCCCTCCGAGTCCTGCCACAGGCTGGCTCCAAACTCTGGCAAACCACTGGCAAACACAAGAGCCCAAACTCTGCCAGGAACAGCAGACAGAGGTGTCCTGCTCCTCAGGACGTGCAGGCTGGGAAGGCTGCAGGCCCTGCCGCTGTCGGTGTGCCCCATCAGGAGCCAGCCTGCCCCGTTCCCCCTGGGGTGCTTCAGCAGCACCGGCACAGCAGCCTGAGGGGCAGACACAGGCAGCCAGTTCACACTACAAGGGCTTCCTGACACCACCAAATAAAAGTCATGTGACAAACAATGTCCAAGAAGCAGTTTAGCCACAGGAAATGAAATGCTGCAGGAAGCACTGATTCCTCTCCGAGGAGCAGAAGCTCCATGCACTGCACTGGGGCACCCTGCAGCCCCTGGCAGCCAGAGGAGGCACGGTCCCTGTTCCTCAGCAGCAGCAGAGTGCTCCCAAGCAGGGCAAACCCAACTGACCCTCATTTCAGACACGAGCCCACCCCGGGCAAAGGGTGAGGGCAGCCTGGGGGGCTCAGCTGACACAGCCCTGCCCCGGGGCCAGCAGCACAGGCCGGGCTGGGACAGGGACCTCAGCTCAGCCCAGAACTCACAGGTACCCCACAGTCCCAGCAGGGAACACTTTCTCCCCTGGTGTGCAGACTGGGAATACTTCAGTGTCTTCACTCCTAAATCAAACAGTGACTGGAACGATTCCCTCTCTCCTCCTGTTCTGAAGTTTTAAATAACTCCAATGTGGTGGCTGAGTCTCTTGTGCCACACTCAACTATGTTGAGGCACAAAAAATAAATATCCATAAACTCTAGGAGGTTTGTTGAGATGCTCTGCTACCTAAAATACTTTTGAAAAACCCACATTAGGGGTAGCTTTGTAACATACAGCATAAAATTCTCAAGCTGCTGCAACAGTGTTTAAGAGCATCTATTCACAACTGGAAAGTCTAAACAAATACTCACTATAAATTGATAAACAATGACTAAATTTTACAGAATTAAGGCTATTTTCACAAAACCTAAAATACTGGTTGAACATTTTCTTCTTAGATAAAACTTCTGCAACATTTCCACAAGACAGGGTCCATCTCAAAAGTAACACTGTAGAAAAAGCTGCTGCTCTTTTTGGTAAGGGCACAAACACTAAATGCTATACGAAGTAGTCTGGGAATCAAGATAGGGATTATTAATAAGAGTAGATAAAACTTGAAAGTAAAAGCTGAAGGAAAAGAGGGAACTACTGAACATATGCATAAACCAGACAGTTCCAAACAATGCAAATTGATAAACCAGGGAGTGACATAATGAATAAACACCTGTTTACTTCTAGCTCTGTTAGTGTTGTGACAGAACAGTTGATGGATTTGGTGTTTTTTCTCTGCAGTAGAACAGGTGACAACCCACAGACACTGCCGAGAGCCAGCACACCCAGACCTCCTACACTGCCCAGGAACATTGTAGCACCTCCAGAGAAATAACCAACCCCGGCAAGGATCCTGGCCAAGGGAAGCAGGAAAAGGGCTTTTGGAATGTTCATCTGTCTCCAAAATAAAGCTGCTGTTCTTTGGGAAGTTCTGAAAGGCACAAAGCAATTTCCAGTTTTGCTCTAACTTTGTACAGTCACATCACTTCAAATATATTTCAACCTCTGAACAATTTTGCCACAAAACACATTTTGACTGACTTGTACTGATAGTGAAAACATGATTCATGATGTTATGAAAAACTCTGAAGAGAGTGGCTGCTTAAAATAACAATATAAAAAGGAACTGTTTCTTGCATGCATCCGTTTAGAAGAGCTTTGAATTAAGTTTGTGATCCAATTTCACAAAATAGAAAATATAGTACAAAATTCAGCCCTGGGCTCTTTACATTCTCATCAAGATGTGATGTGACTTTCAATAAATCTCTGTAAAAGTTGGAACAAACACATTTGTTGCATGTATGAGATAACCAACAGACAAACCAGAGATCACTTTATCACAATGCAGCCATGGCTGCATAATGGGAACTCAAATTCTCATGTCCACTAACTACCATTAAAAAAAAAACAAACCCAAGACATTGCCTCCAGTTTGAGCAAGGGAACTGTGCAGTACAGCTGCACGTTCTGGTTGGAAGAAACAAGATTTTATAAAGACACCATTCCAAAAGCAGACAACAGACTTGATACAGGTATTTTATTTCACTGATATATGTGTGCATGTATATATCCACCTAACCTTCAGTGACATTCCAAAGGATGTCCCTCCCAGGTTTGCCCTAAGCCTGCCAAAAAAGCAACGATAAAAGTACTCAGCAGGTGAATGCACGATAAAACCGGCTGTGGCATCAGCAGGCACCGCATCCCCTGCACCACCCAAAGCGCTCTGTCCCCGGGACAGACTGAGGCAGGGCAAGGCTTTAAACCGAACTTGTTGCTTTCCACCTCACCAAACACGAGCGTTCTGCTCAGGAAACAGGAGAGGCGATGCTGGAGCATCACCGGCTGCCAGCGCGGACGGGAGCGAGGGCACAGCCGGGTCCGGTCCAGCCGTGCCGGCAGCGCGGCCGGGGGCTCGGCCCGGCCCGGCCGTTCTGCTGCCGCCACCCTCGGCCCCGGGAGGACGCGGCGCCGCCGGGCTCC
>VZTB01003257.1:329011-350060 GCA_013397245.1 Thryothorus ludovicianus | reverse complement strand
CAGCGGGCGGGCCCCCGGCGACACCGCCCCTCGCCGCGCCACTGGCCAATAGGCGCGCAGCCTTGCCGGGAGCCCCGCCTCCTCCGCAGCGACTACGAGTCCCGGCGTGCTCCGCGCGAGCCTCGGCGCAGGGAAACTACAGTTCCCGGCATGCCCCGCGAGGGGCGGGGCCGAAGGGCGCTGCTGCGGCCGCCGTCGCTTCCGGCCCCGCCCCGCCCGTTCCAGCCCCGGTCCCCGGGGCCCGGCCCCGCGCGGGGAGCGGCCGCTCTGTGAACCCGCGTTTGCTCCTCGCATCCGCGCGTTCCGGGAAAAGAAACGCCAGAACGGCGGGCGCAGCCGTTCCGGGGCGGTGACGCGGCGTGGCCAGCGCCGGAGGGAGCGCGGATGAGCGTCTGACAAACACAAATCTCACACGGCAGAGCACGGCTGGGAAGGAAAAGCGATTCCAGCCCTGGAAGGACTCACAAGTAACCCCGGTCTTTGAAGAGACACGGCCCAGCAAAACCCTGCGGCCCTGGCGTGCCCAGCCGCACACAGCTGGCACAGGCGGCAGGAAGGTTGCACACAGCTGGCACACAGCTGGCACAGCCCCCCCGGGCCCTGGAACGCAAGAGCCCGGGCAGTGACCGCTCCCTGCAGCAGCCACCCGCAGGGGCTCCCTGCTGCTCGGGGACCTCAGCGCTGATGAGTAAACAGGGAGAACACCCGAGCTAAACCTAACTCCAAGATCACTGCTTCGGTTTCAGTGCAGCAGCAAACCCCCTGGAGCCTGATCCCCATCCCAGGGAGGAGCACTGCCCTCCCTGCACGGCCCTGACGTGACCTGTTCCAGTAGCAAGGGTGACAATAGCTTTGCTCTCCTCCCACAGTCTTAGATTTGCTCTGCGTGATGCTACAATGTATCTAAACTATTGCGTAAGGAGAAACCCTCACAGTCCCACTATTTCATAGTCAAGCCCAAGTGTAAAACTTTTTTTGAAACAACTGTATTCCTTTAAAACAGTAAGTGCACAGTGACAGGCATTTTAAACAAGTACTTCTTATTTATTCACAATTTAGATAAAGTTTAAGGAAAGACAAAAGAAATACAAAGGACAACATTAAAATGAAAAGGAATTTTAGTGACTGAAGTGAGTTTCTACAGCCAGTGCTCTCCACACGTTTCCAAATATTATCCAAACACTGCAGATGCAGATTTCAAATCAATCCCATAACAAACCGCTATGACTATTCCCTTTGAAATTAGACTGGGAATGGAAGTTAGCCACCTTTATCTATGAGTACACAAACCATCAAATTCTTCAGTTTCAGCTTAAAGCCACACATCTTTTACAAGATGGAATCTGCAATACAATTTCAAGCAGCTTTTTCATTTTGTCTGAGCTCTGCTATAAAAAGTCAGTGTCAACCTTCTGCATAACCAACCAGCTTTTGATCTTGCTTGTGGGGAGTCTGTGCAGTTCAGAGCAGACTCACACTTGCAGCTTGGAGGTATCCTTGGAGGTACTGCAGGGCTTCTGCGTTCAGGCTGGTGCTCAGCATGGACAGCACCTGAGAGCACAGGGTGGAGCAGAGGCGTGAGCAGTCAAACACGAACCCCCCGCTGCCTCCCGCCATCACACACGGCACAGTCACACAGAGCAGAGCAGCAGCTTTCCACGGGCAAAGCAGCTGATCTCCCAGGCAACCTTTACTTACCAAAACCTTGGGCAAAACAAAGATGCTATGTACTAACTGTACACTCACCTAGTCTAATTTTGTATGAGCTGCCTGAATTCCCCAAGTACACGCAACCAATTGAACTCGAGACACAGTTCAACGTGTAATAGTATAATGTTTTAGTTATACACCATCAAGTCTGCGAATTATCTTTTTAAAAATGGCATATTTGAGCTTATTGCAAAATTAAATGCTGTGAAAGTAAGGCCTTTCTAAGGCTCCTAAGGAAGAACCTTAAAAAGCTATATTCCAATAAAGAATAAAACACAGCACAATCTTGCATTCTAGTTCTGACCTACTTCATTTTGCTGATTATCAAACATTAATAAAGAAACCCATTCTCACAAAGGCATTTCTCTGCAGAATGCAAGTGCACAAGTCACCTACCCTGCCTGGGCACGCTGTAGACAGTTTGTGGAGAGACTGTGCCAGATGGATTCTAGGATTGTTCACCATTTGACCTACAGGATCATGTTCTTTCTTCCCAGCAAAGGCCAGTTGGGAGAAAGCAGTCTGATAGCCTGGAGTATCTTCTATGTCAATGAAGTGTTCCTCATCAGGGATCGTGTCATCCTCAGGCAACTCAAAGAGGCCAATGAGGGCCTGCAGCAAAGGAATCCTGGGAGCAAAGAGGGGAGGGCAAAATTGGAGTGCTTAAAATGTTAGGACAGGGTGTATTTTACAAGGATGCTTAAATTATTTGGAATCCTTTAAAGAGCAATGATCTTCCAGATCACAACCTTTCTCCAAGAACATTTAAAAAAATTTCTAGTTTGGGGATCTAATCTGGGATCCAGTGATTGTCATCAAATTCAAACTACCTGGCATGCTAGACTGCTTGGCAATGAAACTTCCCTGGTAGGTTCCCCCAAAATTCTACTCTCAAGCTAAGACAGAGTTTCCCTGTCAGGTTATGAATCTGCTCAGGTCTCCTGATTAGGAGAGTTGTAAGTCAAAACTGGGCCTAGCTTTTCAGGAATAATACAAGCTGGAGGAAAGCAGTGTATTTCCCTAAATGCAATTCCAGCTAGCCAAATCTGTGCTATCTTCATCAAAAACATCTCAAACCAGTTCTGCCATCCTCTTTGAAAATACAGTTTCATTTGTTGAGAAACAGAAGCAGTATGAAAGGCCTGAAACAGCCTTGTGGGCCCAAGGAGATCAGAAAGGAGTTTCCTTCAAGGATTTTCACATTTTCAATAACTCAAACAGCCTCACTAGCACAACCTGAAGAAGTGTGGTACCTACCACAGCTTGGTGTACTCAGTGTCCATCATGGGAGGACATTCTGTTAATATTTTTGTAATGCCAACAGCGCAGATTTTCTTTTCAACTTGTCCAGAGACTTTCTGGATTTCAGGAATTATAATTTTCTCCAACACCATTCCAAACATCCTATGGTGACATCGAGAGAAGTAGTATTAGAAAGCCTTATCAGCCTTATGGTGACAGAAGAGAACCAGAAACAATATGAACCACTAGGAAATAGAGACAACCAGATAATTTGTTAAGATACTGCCCTATTGCAGTAGACATTTCCACATACAAACTTTTCACTAAGGTTAACAACTAAAAACATCAATCTTTCCTTTTTATAATCTTCTTAGATTAGTACCTTGAACTACCAGTGCAGAATTGCAGTCAGAAATTCAGAAAAAGACTTTCTAGACAAATAATGAACCACATTAAGAGAAACATTTGGCCAATCAAATTACTGATAAATGTAATCTGACAGTCTAGCTAACCAGGCAACTCTTACTTCAAAGGATAAAAATAACACAGCAGTATTAAATATAAGCCAAACAAACAAAACCTACTAACTTTGGCTGTATGCTGTCAAATATTTCTTGCAGAGCTAATGCCCCATATCTTACACAATACAAGTTAACGAAGACAAGGAAACCTGTAACAAGAAAAAAGTCAAAGTAAAATTCGACATGAAAACAGAAGAATAGCTTTAGTCAGCAGCAAAATACATTCCAGCAAGTTTTTCAAGGGGACAGAAATGGCAGTCTTTATATGTGTTCAGTTTAAGTGAAGTACATGAACTTGCTGCCTTGAAATTTGCCTAAAAACTGATTTTTCCACATACCATGACACAATAACAAGGTGGTACAACAAGACAAGAATCATTCCTTTTCCCCCTTACAGCAGTTATAAAAGGCATTAGAAAAGCCATATGCAATTTTCATCATATCAGGAACCAAAGAAACTCCTTCAAAAACTCTCCTTTTAGCAGAAAACTTCACACAATGTAAAATCCAGGTGAGGTATGAGCCACTTTGCACAGGTGCAGTACATTAATAGCACCACTTCAACTTTCTTTGTGGAAGACCATTATAGGGAACTCTATCATTCTTGTTCCTATCAGGTCCTTAATCAGATTTTATAGGATTAAGTAATGGACACTGCATAATTTGCGTAGCAAGAATAACATTACAATAATTTAGTAAGTATGACAATCTTTTTGTGATAGCATGAATAACCAGAATATGTATTTCAATAATCATCACAGCTTTGCCAGTTTAGCATAAAACCTCAATAAATTCAGTCATACTAAAGCCAAAACGACACAAAAGCATGGAGTATTTCACAGTACTAACACACAACTACAGCTAACTTCAGGATGTGTGGTCACTATTGCTGTGCTGCACGAGAGGGAAAGTTTGCTGCTATTGGCTGGAGATTAAATGGAGACAGTTTCAGATAATGACATCACACACTAGGGAAGGAAGAGAAATAAGCAAGTCTTGTCCATTATTTTAATTCCATTCCCTCAATTTTCATGAAATAAGTGTCACCTGCTATGGTGACTGCTGCAAACACCCCTCTTGATGACAAATAATTTGGAGCAAGTCCTTGGAGTCAGCACTATCCCTCTGTCCACGTATCCACGTGGTGCCACAGGACCCTTGTTCTGTGCAGCTGCACCTCTGAACTGCTGCTGTCAGCAGAGCTTTCCACAGAGAAGGAACTTACTTTTGATAAATTTTGTTGTTTTGGAATTTTGAAGTCTTTGGAATAGCAGAATGAAGATCTGTTTCCTGTACTGGTCAACTGATTCACTGTAAATTTAAAAGGATAGTTATATTCAATTTGCACTAGGATTTTACTGATGCCACTTCACAGAAAACATGTACAGAATTGCTCAACTCTAATTATAGACTGAAAAATGTGATGTTTTCAGTTGTTAAAAATTAACATTTGGCATGTTTATACACTTCATAATTAAAGTCTACAGAAGTTAGCTTTAAATGTAATTTCAGCTCATACTCACGGAGGCATATGCTCGATGATACTGTTTAGAAGATAGAACCCTTGATGATCATTAGCTTTAGAGGCAATCAACTTCTGGAACACACCTAACAATCCAGGCTGCAAGAAAAGCAGATATAAAACCCTAGACAACAATTCTTCATATGAAAATTGACCATTGCCATCTAAGGCACATGCCAAGGCAAAAGCCTTCATAATCCATGCCAGGATTCAGTTTTTGTGGTTCAGTCACATTTTGGCTGCTTCTCATTCATTCTTCTCAAGACTGTTCTGAATAGAACCTGAGAGTTCTCATTATCCACACATTTAACATGAGGCAAACAAGACAGGAGAACTGTGGAAACTTATCTGATAGCAAGAACTAAGAGCAGGAATGTTTTATCTCAGTTGACAAATGCATGATAGCCTAGAATTCTTCCTCTCCACAAAACAGAAAAGCACTCAAAAAGCTACATTTGGAGTATTAATTTGTCTTTGCATGTAAGCACCAAATTCTGCCCAAACCCAGCTGTTTGCTGGAGTTGCTCACAATCTGTCACCTCAGAGCACCTTGTCTCAGGCCCAGGCCATGGCCCTGCCCCAGCACTCACAATTTTGTCGGCGGCGGCGCTGGCGATGGTGCTGGCACCTCGCTCCAGGTAAGCCTGCAGGAGCCTGACCAGAGGGGGAATGTTTCCTGTCCTCTCCCAGAGAACTGGCTGCAGCAGATGGGGAAACAGTGCCATATAGGATGATGGGATTTCATTTTTATGCATTTCTAGAAGTAGGGACATCACTTGAAACACATAGGGAATGAACTCTGGAAAAGAAATAACATTTACCAAGTCGGACAACATGGTCACTGTCAGTTCCCAGAAACCACATATCTATGGATTGAACCCACAATTTTATGAGATTATCACAAAGATTTCAATAAATAAAACTCTGAAGAAAAATATCTTCTCAGATGTAATTATCCCAAAAATTAGCAAGCATTGCATACATACACTTTCTATTTCCTCTACCCATCAATGTTTCAGAACATAGAAAAACAAACTACTAGAAACAAGGTAATAGAATTAAGAAAAATATTAAGAGGTCTTGGAGTAGTGATTGCTAGATATTTTAAAAATGCAATTTAAAATAAGTGAATGCTGTTGACCTACCCTATGGAACAATCTAAACACCTTCAGACCGTGAAAATGTTCTATCTCCCCTTGAATTTTCTGTGCTACAAAAAACCTGCCATAAGGTAAATCCTAGCAGCCAACCCCAGTGGAGGGAGCAAAGGCACTCAGTGGCTGCCCTCACCTTGCACATCATTCTGCAGGATCTCTGTGAACACCAGGAACAAAGCCTCCTCAAAGCTCCCCACTGCCTCTGGGTTTGCCTTGCACGTTATCCTTATCGAGAGGCAGATCGACTCAAACATGTAATGGTTAAAGTGAGGTTTGCTGGGATTCTGAAAACAAGGTAGAAACAGAGAAATCAACCCAAACTTGCAGACAAGTCATTTATTTTCCTAAATATATTTTTTATTTCAACTGAAGACTAAAGTAGCATATTGGACTAGGGATATTTGTAACTTATGTATTAATATGCTTACAAAATTAATTCCATAGATAAAAGCAAACATGAAGACCTCTAAGGCCTAAGGCCTAAAGAACAGGGTTATTTGGTAGCAAATGTTTTTCAGAAGCTCTATATAAACTAGTAAACAGTTGAAATATCACATAACAAAAACTAGAAATAGATTCTTTTTCAATCTTTTAAGCGTCCATTCAATTCTCTATTGAATACTCCTTACAAGTTGCAGCTGAGTTTAAACTGTACAGAGAAGTATTTTCCTGAACAGTCAATGAGGGTATTCTGAGGCATTCCCTATTGTCAATGGTCAAGAATTTGGCAAATTTAAATAAAAAACTAAGAGAATTTTACCCACCAAAAGCAGAAGGGTAATTTATTTAATTCAATCCCACATTTCAATGCCAATTATTATTAGCCTCAGAAGTTTCATGGGCAAAGAATACAAGAGATGTGATAAAACCAGATTACTGTGTTGGCCTCTGCACAAGCAAGCATTTATACTACAACAAACTAGCATTACAGAAAGAGTTCACATGCTGCTTCTAAATTTCAGATGAGAGCAAGGAGAATGATCTGAGAAAATGTTCTAAAAGGAAGGCAGTACCTCACTGGAATGCTGCTTGTGTCAGAAAATATTGAAGTATTTAGAATATTCTAACAGACCACTGCCAACAAGGTACACGTAAATCCTCAGCAAGATTGCTGTAAAAGGTAAAAGGTGCCCCTTATGCTCTGTTTCTTTACCTTACTGACAGCCAGCAGTTTCTGTGTGAGCTGTGTGATGACAGAAGGCATGTATGGAATTATAGACTCCTGTAGCAGAGAAAAACTCCTCATGATGGCTGCAAATAAATGGAAAACTTTAGCTTCTGAAAACAAAATACACTTCTGCCACTCAACATATGCCTAAATCCTTTACCTTTTACTGTTAAAATAGGATCTCAAGGAATTAGGTACAGAACAAAAGAGCACCTGCTCTTTTGCAAGAGCATTCAATCTATAATCATGACAAAGCATAAAACAAAGCCTCCTTATTCCCACTCTACAGATGAATACAGGAGATTAAGTAACCTTACAAAGGCCATCACTTGTCCTGGGCAAGTCCCAGACCCCAGCATCCTCTCAGCCATGATCAGACCTATTCTCACTAGCCATGACCACATCTCCTCCCCAGAACCAGACTGCTCCCTGACACTGCCCACGGAGCTGTCCTGACTGCAGGACTGCCATTTGAGAAACCATTTCCCACAGTGCCATTATGTTTAGTGTTTCTCTTTGCTACCATAACTTTAGGCAAAGATGACTTAATACAGCCTGATAAGTAACTGCAGGCTCTTCAACACATTTGCATGAAGTAGGTCTTGCAAATAAAAATGTCAGGAATCTGTAGCTGTAAGCCTTTACCTCAAGTTAACCAAGTTATTCTTATATTGCAGGACTTATTAGGCATTTACCTTTCATAATGTATTCATTTTCAGATGAGCCAGGAAGAGTCAGAGCTTTGAAAAGGTTTGTTAACAGCACTTCTACAAACGGTGCCATTTCTGCAGCTGTGATGCTGTCAAGTGAAACACAGCTCTTTAATGATGAAAGAGAGTCACAAACCCCAAGCCTTATACAATGATGCCATAAAATATGACACAAAGGATCCCGTACAGGTATTTCTCATCCTTAATACACAAAATCTATGTAGCAATGAATTTATTTCTGCTTGAAAACTTACAGGGTAGCATTATTTGTCCCTCTCATGGTAAACAGTCTTTCAAGAGCATGGGCTGCATAGGTATGGACCACAATACTTTCTGCTTGGAGATGATTGATTAAGAGAGGAATAGACACCAGCAGTTGTTCTTTTGGTACCTACAAAGTATAGCAAAATCATAAGTATGTTAAAAACCACAGATGGTTCAGCTCTAGAGCACAACCAAGCTCATGAGTGACACGCAGAGCTGGCAATGGGAGTATCTTGGGAGGCTCCTCCTGTTGCTCCTTCACACCTTGACAGCCAGGAGGGACCTACTTCTGTCACTGCTCATACACTTGCCCTGAATCCACATTGCAGTAACTGCAGATAATCTCAAGTACATTTCCCTTTCCGTTTTACTTAGTCTTAATAAGTGATTAAAAATATCAAGGTTTAAAAAACCAAAGTCACAGATATTTCATAAGAAATGAGTAAAGGTAGTCTAGAATTTAGAATAATATGCAAAATATTTTCTCACCCCATCTCACAAATCAGAAAAAAAAAAATGCTGTACTCTGTAACAACTACTGCAATGATACAAGCAATCAAGGGTATTTGGACTAACACTGACTTGGAAATGTCTGAGTGTGTCACAGAATTAAGCAGCTAAGATATTCAGTGTTCCCACAGCATATGGACAGCATATAGACGACATGTTAATTGGATATTATAACAATATCATTTACTTTCTAAACTAAAAATTCAACTTGAAGTGTTGTATGACTATCAAACACCTGTTGAGTTAGCATATGGCCAAGTGTGATAAATTAGGCTCGGCAAGTATAAAGTAACAACTTACAATATGTTTTTTCATAGGAGTAAAAGAAAAACTTACTTGGTTTCTAAAAATCATGATATATTTGATACCATCTGCTTTTAGCACAGGGAATTCATTCACTGAAATAGAAAAATATGCAAACTTTGTTGATACTTCTCATACAAATGTGATTACTGAACATATACTTCATATACAGGTGACACTTGACACTAAGCAGTAATTTTCCCCTGTAGAAAATAATAGACAATGTTCTTCTACTTTTCTTAGCTCCTGCACTTTGGTATGGACACTGTTAGAATATCAGTTTTAGGTACAAATCACACCCCAGTACCACTTAGAGTACAGTCCAGCTCAGATGAAATTTAATCTTCTGGTTTCAATTTTAGCTGCCTTCAATTACACATTTTGAGACAACCCACTATGCTTCAGAAATAGTAAGATAATTGTTGAAGTATAAAATAAACTATGTGTTTTAAATCTAGACATCCACAACCTCATCAATAGGGGCTGTACAGGTCACGACCTGGCCTCAGAATTTTAGCTTCGCAGGGTTTTGTCTGCATAGAAGTTTAGCACAAGGTCTCAAATACAGAAACCATGTTACTGTGATTTAACATGTTTAAGCATGTAGCTGATAGCAACCACATGAATACATGCCCCGATCTAGCAGAGAGCAGATGCTGAGATGCCAATCCAGTGGCTGTAACAGCTCCTTCACTGCTGGCCAAACAGAACTGAATTACTCTGTGCCAGATGACAACAGCCCCTCTCAGAGACTATGCTGATGAAGGAGTGCTTAAGACTTCACTAACAGTGGTCACTGTCAAGATTATGATATATCACAAAAATACCATATCAAAATTAACATCAACTTACCAGTAGCAGACTTTAAGTCAGGTTGAATGTGATTCACAAAGAATTCTGTCAGATTAACAAGTTCATTGGCCTGTGTTATTCCATGCTGGAAAAAGCAAAAAACAACTCTTATTTTTATATGCTGGCATATAAACTCCTAGTTTTCTTACTCATTTTAAAAAAATTACTGTTAGTTTTCTCTTACAAAAAATGCAACCTCTTTTTAAACCAGGATTTTTAGATGGAGATTCTTCAATGAAGTGTTCTAAACTAATCCATATTTGCCATAAAACAGCACAGAAAAAGACACAAACTTTACAGTTTCTCGAATGCTACCAGACTGATTCCTGCTACACATCACTAACAACTTCTGGGCAGCAGCATACACCTGGCTTCAGGAAAAGACTGAGAACTTTCAGCAAAACTGCAGAAAATGATGTGCATTTTTACAGTACAATTTTACTACGTTTGCCTCAAATCTGTCTTGTAAAGACTAAGATTTGAACTGTACCAGCATTTAAAATATCTAGCAGTGCATCTAAACTTGTTCCATGGGACATCTGATACAATGCTTCTGGTGCCAAACACAAGGTAGCCCAGCTGTGCTTTTTCAATGGCTCCAGCCTAGGAGCTGCTTTCTCCCCAGCAAGTAATGAGATCCATTTCCAGTCATCATCAGCATTCACGTGTCAGTCACAAATCAAACATTCAAGTAGCAAGCAACACTGGGAAATATTGTGACAAGAACTCCAAGAGTCATTTAAATTCCTTTTAGTCTGCCGAACACATCTGATCATCTTCTGTAAAGCTCTATCTGCCTTCCGTGGCTTCCAGACTGCCTCAGGCTCACTCAGAGCTCAGAGGTTCCAGAGCTGAGCCAGTTTGGTTTCTTTGGCTGATTTCACACGCCAGGCAGGCCTGACACACTGTGCCCCATCTACCTGAAGGTCAGATACCAACTGTGACAGGATTATATGAAGGGCAGCTTCCCACCTCATCACCAGGAGCTGCTGCACACACAGTTCCCCCTTTCTGAAGCACCTGAAATGAGCTGCAGGCCTCATCTGTCCTGCACTGTGACACGGGAATGCAGCAGACTCCAACGAGTAGAATGCACCAGTACCTTCTGTGTTTGAGCTTTGGATGCCAAAGACGTTACAAGGTAAATAGCTGCATCTTTGTGCTTCCAGTTGACAGATGGATTCTTTGCATATTCTTGCAGCATAGAATTAACATATCCAGAAAAAATCCCTGTCACAGGTCCTTCAAAAAATTTGCACAAGCCTCTGACCAGATCACAAGCTGCTCTGCGCCTGGTGTCAATATCTGCACGAGAACCAAAGACTATTAGGATATGAAAAAGCAGACAGCTTTCATATTAATGAACATAATAATCAAAACAGTAACAGCTTCTCAAGTTACAGCCACAACCTATGTCAATTATTGCAACCCTCCACACTGCTGTGTAAGAACACCTGTAAGCTCTTCATTTAGTGTCCCAGCTCGTACCCCAAGGAGAAGGGACACCTGTCCCTGAGCAGTGGCAGCAGGCACGCAGGGGGCTGGTACTGGTTTGACCTTAGGCACCCAAAGGTGCTGGCTCTGGCTGGCAGGGAGCTCATTCTCTCCCTGGTGGCCCATTTGGTGCCCTGGTTTGTACCAATGACTAAAGGTGCTCGGAACACCCAGGGTTTGGCTGCTGCTGAACAGCACTGCCACAGTGCCAGGGCTTCCTCCTCCTCTTGCTCTGCTTTCCCAGCAAGCAGTTTGGGGCAGGCAAGGAGCTGGGAGGGGACAACCTGGGCAGCTAATCCAAACTCACCAGCTGGACACTCCAAGCTGTATGACATGCTCAGTGAGAAAAACTGAGGGGAGGGAGTCTGGGGGAAGTACCCATTATTGAGGGACAGGCTGGGCAAAAGTTTGCCTGTGGGCAGTGATGAGTCAGTAACTTCTCTCTCCTTTCCTTACTCTGTCTTTCATTTAAACTGTCTTTATCCATGAGTCTTCTCACTTTCACCCCTCCCACTCTCTCTCCCATCAGACTGCAGCAGGCTGGAGCACAAGGCAGCTGCTGGCCCACCACACCTGACAGGACATTTTTGTAAAAAACTTCACAAATACCTAAAATGCAGCCAATCCTGGATAAGAATGACGTTTTCTTGAAAAATGTTCAAAAATGTTTTGTCCAATTTTGTCCTCCACTGCAAGCATACAGTAATCTCTTCAATCTATTATGAAATGCCATCACTTCAAAAGTGTCTGTCAGTGAACTGGTGGAGGCCAGACCTGTCACAGAGCCAGGCGTGGCTGCAGAGCACAGTGTCCCCCAGCACTGCAGCAGCTGGGCCAGGCCCAGGCCAGGCACTGCTCTGAACACATGCCACATCCCAGCCTGGCTGCTGGCCAGCTGGCCTGAGCACAGCTTATGTGCAACCCCAGGCAGAATTTCAGTTGAAACATCAAGAGTCTCTCCCTGTTATTTAAAACTCCACACATAGGAACTAAATACACAACTGGCTACTACTCAGCATTGACTTACAGGCTGTATTTGCTGAAATGAGCATGTGGGCAGTGCAGAGGACATACCAATCCAATTAAGGAAAAAGCCCAATAAAAACATTGTTCAAACGTATAGTATATCATGAAAGTATATCGTGACATTAGGCTTGATCACAGACTGGGTAAAATCCAGCTGGGGGTGGGGTGTGGAAACCTTCTCAATTTCAAAATGAAGGTATAAAAGCTTCAGTAAATTGCTTCAGTTCTTTAGAGTTATATTTAAAGATCAAGTATTCTTAGTATAAATCTGTGGATTACCAGATCCTTCCAAATCCCTTCTTATATACTCTTCAGAGTTATCTTCAAATGCTTCTTCATCAGCCGCTGAAAATATAAAATACATGGAGTTGAAGTACTGAAGTCTCTGGTTTTCCTGGTAAAAGGGTGTATCATTATCAACTTACTATTTTTTCCAAGAACCTTTCTATAACATTAATTAACAAGAAATATCCAGCCAGACTAGTCTATTTAGCTTCTGTCCCACAAATTAAGCCTTTCAAACCCATGGGCTGATGTATTGATTCAAAGAAAAACCTCTAACATACATTCAACACCAGGTGTATTTGAAGAGGCTTTCAGAGACATAGACTTAAGAGAGACTTCTTATCACTGCATTTTAAATACAGGTTCTATATGAGCCCATCAAAACCAGGACAACTAAACACTACAGTTTTGTAGGCCTGATATTCCTGCCTATTTAGGCTCCTTGAATTATTCAGATACTCACTTTAATTGCAGAATTTATTGGTGGCACATGACCTAGGCTTCCTCCACTGGGATTTCAACAGGAAAAGTTAGGTATACTCATACAATTCTACAAAGCTCACAGGACAGCAACCTGCTGCAAAAATTTAGTTTAAATCTAGCACTAAGGTACACAACACAGAATCCTCAATTATTAGTCCTGCAAAGCAACGTGTCATGATAATTAGTTAGATTTTTGGCGTGTTTTTTAAAATGTAAGTCTCAAAAAGTTACCTCTAAATTCCATATTGGGAACAATAACTTTTTCACAGATGCTTGTCAATGTATTCTGGTCTTCAAACAGATGTTTGTAATGTGGTCTCTCGCAAACTGAGGCCAGAAACTGGATTGCATTACTGACCAGCTACAGCACCACAAACAGAACACAGAACTTTAGCATGACTGAGCCATTTATAATTTACTATTAAACAGACAAAATCAGATTTTAGCAACTCACCAAGTCATACTTCACTTCCTGGCCTGTCGTGACTAACAGATTCCAGATTGCTGTTACAAAACGTGGCAGGTAGGGCTGGAATTCTTCATCGTATTTTTGAGCGTATAAAGCAGCATTATCACAAATTTGTGATTTCAAGAGCTCCAGCAATCCAGCTTCCTCTTCATCCTCACATAAAACAAAACTAAGAACTTAAACATCCAAACTTCAACACTACTTAAGCATTAGAAGTATCGACGTGTTTATGTTAAACATTTACATCACCATTTTACCATGTCCTAAAAAGGTGAAAGAAATCTCTCTCATTTCCCTGGAACTACTGTATTTTACTGATCTGTACCCAAACTGCTCTTCAAGTTAGAAATCATACCTACATTTCAAATCAAGGTACTGTGCACTTGAAAACAGACACAATAGTTCACACAAAATTAATTTACAAATATAATACAAAAAAGGCAACATGAGACATTGAAAAATATGCTTAGAAGCCACTACATCATGATTCTTCAACTGGAGTAGTTGTAGAAGTTCCCTCCCCTTCCCCAGATCAGCACAGATGTTTGTGGAACCACAATGTGAACTGGGAAATCGAGTTGGAATTAAAAAAACCAACTCAATCAAACACTATCCCAGATCTGTCTGCCCCTCTCCCCTCCACCCCCCCTTTCAGCTTTCCTGCCTGTCCCAGTTCAGCTGCACCAGTGCTTGTGCTGGGAGCAGCCCACAGACACAAGGCAAAAGAGCAGCAAAGCTTCTTTTAGCAGCAGGGTAACTAGAGCACAACATGCACTTAATATGCCTCCCTATGTGTTGTCAAGAAATGTACAGAGCTGGTTTGGCTCCATCAAGTGGCAAACTACTGTGCTGTATCTGGAAGACATCAGCACTTAAAATGCAGAAAACATGCACAAAAATAACTGGAGCTTTTCTGACCTGATATCAGCTTTAATGATTCTTTAACTAGACCAAGACAGCAAATGCTGAAGTATTTAAAAGATGTCCTGCCCTCTATGTTCAATTGTTTCAAGTTCTTTAAGATACCCTGTTTTCTGTAACATAATGCATGAATCAGCTGAAAGGTACAGAAAACCTGAGCCCTGTGATGCTAATGGACAGGTTCCTCCAGCAGCTGTTCTTGCAAAAATCAACTCAGTGATGAGTACTGGTAATTTGATTTATGTGCACAGCTGGGTATACCTGTAACTGTCATACAAGTTGAAGAACTAAACTTCAAATTCCTTAGACAGCAGAGCAACTTCTCTTAAACTCCATTTTCTCACAGTCATTCTTCTTTGTTTGCCCCACAGAAAACCTCTGCATTGTTCAGAATTAGACCAAAGTTGTCAGTCCACCCTCTCCCCTAAAGATGCAAACCAGGTGGTTTATGCAGTACTTACATCAGTCTGTAAGAGTTTATTATCTAAAGTTAAAAGGCTATGAAAGCTTGTCATCCATGTTTCCATGTTATCTTCAAAAAACTCAGGAAGATCCTGTGAAGGAAAAGCATAAATCTAGGTTTTAATTTCTGACTGCACTGCTTAGATAACATACCTACACTGGAAGTAGTGCATTCACCTTACAGTCTACTCAGGGACAACAACCTGTGGAAAACAATCTTCAAACTGAAACAGTGGCCCTTCCTCCTCCCAAACAGAAACTGTTCTGGCACAGCCCTGGGGTACAACTAGTTCCAAATAAACTAGTTACTTAGACTCTAAACAGCTCACATATTTATAATGAATGAGCTTTATCACCTCTCACTCTCAGAACAAGAGAGCACAAGTCCTTTTTAACTCCAGCTTCTTCTTTTCCCCCTACGGAAGAACAGCTCAAGGAATCCAGGCACAAACACACTTAAGAGCCTTCGGTTCATGCTGAGACACCAAATAAATGTCACCTCAGCAGGGGAGCTTTTTACCACTTCCCATACAGCACACCTAATAATGTCCAAAATGTAGATCTGATTCCAAACCCAGACAACCCACGCTGCTCCCAGAATTCCTGCTCCTACAGTGCCACAGAGCCACACAGAACAGACTCTCACCTATGTGATCCAGTTCCTGTCAGTACAGACACATTTACAAAGGGACACAGTGAATAGAAACTCAGGCACTGGGCTCCTGCCTTTCCCAGCTCCTACTCAGAGGCCCCATACCACACCTTGAAGCAATGCAGCTCTGACTCCCCTGAACTTGTGTTTACATAAGTAACCCTTCTGTGCTTTTACTCCAGTAGATGCACTGGTGATTTTTCTTTCTGCCATAAAGAAGGGCCTTAAAGGCTGCCTCAAATGAATTCTATACGACAGCTTCAAACTACCCCATGAATAAGGAGATTCACCTGAAAATTTAAACTGTAGAACAGCTTCGCAATTAGAATGAGAGAAGAAAAGAGAACCTTCAGGGCACTGGCATCATTTGCATGTGTGCTGCAAAGTTCAATAGTTGCCTAGAAAAAGATGCAAGATTGTCAAGTACAAAACCCACACCAACAAAAAATATTTAAGTGTCATGGAATGTTTCTTTTGAACCAGAAAATACAGTTGGTTTTCATTCTCTTATCAATTTTGTTAGGTCTCACTTCATGACTTGAATTTAAACCCCTTTAACAGTTTCAAACAACAATTCTTGAGTATTAATTTTACAGGTATCCACGGCAAGCAATTCAGAACATTAAAGTTTTAGAAATGACTTAACAAGAAATACCTTAAAGAGATTTGTCAAGGGTAAAGCAAAGGCATCAAGAACAAGTTTGATCTCTGTCCATAATTCATTTGACTTAAATTCATGTCGGTACCTGACAAGTAAGAGAGAAACACATGAAAAATAGAATACTCTTCACATTCATTATCAAATTAATTCACACAGAATTTTGTCTTGTGCCGAACCTTGAAACAAATACTACCAAGTAAACAAGAATTAAATAACATGGTTCCAAAACCATGCAAGGTGTATGCAGAAGTCACAACTATAGGCTTTGTAAATGTGCAGAATGAAGTCTAACAGTAAAACTTGCCAGCTGAAGAGAACCTTTTTGCTCTATACACACCCCCTTGTGTGCGGTACCTTTTAAACAGAGAGTGGGCCGTGCGCAGGACCCCGTTGATGACGTGGAAATCCCCGCTCTGGAAGCGATTCACCATCTCCGTCAGCAAGTCTGGCCACTTCTGGGGGAAGTCTTCCCGCCCAATGATACTGATGGCATCACTGAGCTGCAAAGGAAAGGCACCTGTCACCTGACAGAGCAGCACACAGCAGCCAGGCCAGAGGCTGCAAACATCCCAGAAAATCCTGCTTATGCTTGTCCGACTCAGAAATCACTGGGTTAAAGAGCAACTACTTTCCACACTAATACAGAAATCTCACCTTAAGTTCACACAGTCTCGCTTTCTAGAATTGCCTATTAACTGCCAAATGTTAGAACTTAGTGATAAGATTATACAGTAATCATCTTAAAAAAATGCTAAAGTCAGTAGAAATAACTGTAATATCCTGGATGTTATTTGGTTCAGGGTGAACTCACTGGTAAGGGAACGGAGTTCTGCCAATAACCACTGCCTCTAGACATGCTTAGAATATTCCCAAATTTCATGGATACAACCAGGAATGACATATTACCTGCTTCTGAATTTGTTCTGGGCTACTAAGCATCAAGGGCACTATGTTGGCTTTAATGGCTACTCTGTCCGATTCACATATTTTGTTTGGTTCATCCTCAACCTAAAATGAAAACAATAATTAAGTTATGGGCATATCAGCATTCTTTAGCAAATGAGAGATGATCAACGTTTCAGAAACCAACTGTTTACACTGACTTATGTAACTATTACAATACTGAAGAACCTAAGAAGCAGATCTGTTAGAGACACAGCCTTCAATGAATCTGAAACAGCAGTATCTGAAAAAAGGTGAAAGAAATAATGTCCTTCTGGAAAACTTTGAAGAAGATTTTTTCTTCTTCCTTAAGGGTAATTTTTCAGGTCAGCAATTGAGCAGCAGTGAGGGTGGGTGCACATGGCAATAAAATCCCCACACTTAACCACATCTCCTTTTCTACCACACCAAACAGCAACTCTGCCAACCCCACAAACTGATTTTGTGTGAGCTGTCTTAAGCCATCCTTTCTAGAGACTTTCTAGAAGGGGCAGGTTACACAATCAAAACCCTAAAATTGACTTTAGGAGTTATCTAACCAGTTCGAAACACCCATCAGTTCCAAGTCCAGTCAGTCAGCAGTGCCAAGTAGTAGAAAATTGCAAAGCTGCTATTAAAGAAATAAAATAATGAGGTAGCTTGTCCCAACCAGTGACAGTCACATTATCTGTGATGAGAGCACTGAAGTTCAGAGACCTAGAACGTAGGGACACAGTTTGTGGGGACTGGGAATGGGGCTGGGGCCCAGCCTCATCCCTAATGGGCTACAGCTGAGTGGGACAGGTGAGCAGTGTCAAAGGTAAAGAGCCCTGGAATGCTGAGGGGAGCAGGCCAACCACAGCAGGGAGGAGAGAACACACAGGTGCAACACATGTAGGATGAATGGTACAAAAGGTTGTACAGAAAAACAAGTCAGTAGTGCTTGGAACTATTCATAGGGTCAGTTATTTGTCCTCATTCTCTAGAAATCATCCAGCAATTAAAAAACACCTCCAGAGAGACACTCAATCTTGAGATACCTTAAACCTGATGGTACCACTACCCTTCTCACACCCCTTCTACCATCTTTCCACACACTTAAATCAAAAGTTCAAAGTATGCTTATCTATACCATCAGTCACCAAAGGGGCTCCCCAGAGCTCAGTAGTGATTAATATCTTTACTGATGATGTGCATGAGAGGATCAAGGGCTCCCTCAGTAGGTTCACAGACAACACTGAGTTGGGTGGGATGTGGATCTGCTTATTGTACCCTGAAAGGATGATCAGTTCTTAGCACAATTCCTCACTAGGATACCTACAATTCTCCAGTTCCTTTTAATGTAATTCTTGAACGTTACAGATGCACAGACTTTGATGACATTTTCCTGTGATTTCTCCAGCAGCGTTAAGAGTAACAGTGGATAGTTCTGGCTTCCTTCCACAGATTCAAGGAACTTCTCCGCTGTAAGAGAATATACTGCACTTAGCAAAAGCTGAACTGCTGTCTCTGATGGGAATCCTACCATTTCTCAAGTGCCTGTTTAAAATACCCAACACAAACGCTTCCCAGAGCTTCACAGGAACATGTCTGACAAAAGGTATCCCAGCTTCTCAATGCTCCTGCTGTCAACAACAGCTCTCAGATCCCCAGTAGGATGGGGAAGCACTGCCTCCCCACCCTTGGAAGAGCCATAACCCCAGAGAAGTAAATCCTGGCTTGTTGTGAACAGCAGCAATTGTTATTTTTAAATAACAACTGTGCAAAAAAACAAATGAACACGCATACAGAAAAATAACAAAAAGCAGATTAAATTACTTATATCCATCCTTCTTTCATTAATTTTGAGGTTTCATTTTGAAAGGATACTGTGAACTTCTGTAAAGAGGTTATAGCATAAAATCCACTAAAGTTTGCTACACAGAGAGAGAAGTGCCAGAAAGAAACAGAACGTTTTTGTTCTCAATCACGAGAATTACTTACCAGGACGCCTTATAGCAGGATCTGGATCTAGTGTTTTCTTTAGATATTCAGTTAAAGTTTGTAAATTGGCATCACTGAGCTCCATTTTGGCAGAACCTAAAACCCACAAGCAGTTCTGTTACAACCAGAGATCAGACAATCTATCCCAAAGCTACCCATGTAAAATCAGAGCCCAGAGAAGCAACATCAGCTCTTTTGGACAATACCTCACAAGTACAGTCCCAGCCAGGGTGCACCAGGCACAGCAAACATTCCACCTCTCCAGCTACAGGTAACTGCTAGGGTCTGCTTTGTGGACCCCAAACTCCAGAAAAGGCCTGCACCTCCAGCAGACATGAACCAGGTATGGCCAAAAGATCATCTCTGGCCCTTTTGGGACAACAGGAGTTTGGTTCTGCTTTTGTTCTGCTGCCAGCCCCAGAAACTGCTCCTTACTGAAATAGCCAAGCAGTTCTGCCTTACATAATTGTAAATAAAACAATTCAAAGTGTGTTGAAGAGTCAAGGCTTTTTCAAAAAATCAAATACTCCTTATTAAAGAAAAATCTCAAAAGAAAATACTTTTTTAAAAAAGAGACAAAAGACTGTGCAAAGCCAGAAAGTTTGTTCTCCCTGTAAAATCAATTCAGATTAGGGTGGGATCTAATGTAAATGCAATACTTTTTACAAAATAACTCTATGCAATAAGTCCATATTTCTCCTCTCTAGTAATCATCTCCCACATATATTCTTATCTGTGCCACAGTTATATATTTACTTCACAGCTTGCATAGGAATAATTAAAATTACAACAATATTATGACAGTAAGATGTGCTTTAATGGAGACATCCCTCAGGACATCATCATCAATCCTGCCCATCCTTCCCATCACCAACAGCACGGTTCACTCCCTACAAAGGTTATGAGGAAGCATTTTTTTTCCTGGAGTTTCAATTTAGTAAAAATGACTGAAATTCACCTTTGGAGTTGTTTCATGCTGATCATCAGCACAATAAACAGTTTTGTATACACATTCTTGCAAAGGCAGTGAGCTTTAATGACACAATTTTTGTGTCAGCTATGGCATCTATATCATTTAAAAAGCAGCAGTATCCTCTTTGATTAAATGAATGTTAATAAACAAATCAGATCCTAACATATTTTACAAGAAGGAAAAATCTACCTGTAGAGTCCTGCCTCCCATGTTTCCCTTTGCTTTTGGGGTTTACTTGTCCATAGTCTTGTTGACCAAATCACACCCACCAATATACATTGACCTGTTACCTACACATGCTTATTTCTTTTTCTAGCTCTTCATGTTCGTTTCCAGTACAGAAAACATTGGTAATACTTTAGCTGGAGTGACGTGATGCTTTGTGTTGTGTCGTAGCGTGTGCCCGCAGGAAAGGCCTCAGAAAACCCATAAAGCGTGCTCCACACATCACCGACTTTAGTCAAGTAAAAGCGGACCACTTACGGAAAAACCCAAACCCCGGCAGACCGCGGCCGTGCCCCTGGGGCTCGGATCGGGAGGAGCCTCGCACAGCTGCCCCCAGGCAGCACGGACCGAACAGCTCCCACGTGCCGGAGAACGTTCGGGACCAGCTGTGATGGGAAAAGCCACCCTGGCAGGGCTCCGAGGGACCTCAGGGCCGCTTCCCGCTTCCCCAGAGCGCGGCCCTGCCGCGACCGCGGCGGGAGCGGCTCCAGCCCCGCACCCCCGCCCGCTCCCCGCGGGGCGAGGCCGAGCCGGC
>VZTB01003257.1:291839-328053 GCA_013397245.1 Thryothorus ludovicianus | reverse complement strand
GCGGCAGAGCCGGGACGGGGACGGAGCGTTCGAGCGGGTCTGAAACACGAACCGGAACCCCCGAACCCCGCAGAGGAGCCCGAGTGGCGCCGAAGCCTCTGAGCCGCTTAAGAAAGCACTTGAGCAAGAAAGCAACACTTCGTAAAACTTTATTGATTTATTACTTGATTAAAGCATGGAATATTGGAACTATTATACATCGTATTTTCATGTAGAAAACTTTACATAGTTTTTCATATTATATAATTTTGGTATTTTCTCAGAACTCTATACATCCATTGGCAAGGAATGGTCTTTAAATTATTGATAGTAAATGCACTTAATACAGAGATATTAAAGTTCAGGCATTTTAAATATGTGAAAACATACATTTTAAACAAAGGTGCTGAACAAACTGAAGTTACACATTAAGGGGAGATGCATTTTTGACAGAATTACTATTTTTAACCTTTTTCCTGAACAGTAAGACTGAGCTAAAATCTGGGGGTGTCGGTTGTAGTAGTGGACATTGGTTTGTTTAGATTGTTCTGTTTACAGTTCAGAATGTGAGGTACCAGACACTGATAACAAACTGCTGTAAAAACAACCTTTTTCTGGACGGTAAGACGCAACAGAAGCAACACGAAGGGGGTTTTTAATCACCACAAAAGGGAGGGTTCAAGGTTTTCTTCGTTAGGATCCTCTCCCTTCCCTCGGGAGGCCTGAAGTGACCCGTGACAGCAAAGGGCAGGGAGTCTCCAGTATTTGTCACAGGTGGGCGAGCTGCAGATCACTGAGCTCACAGGGGTGGCTCCTGTGGCTCCCGGTGCTCCCTGCCCTGAGCCCGAGTGCAGTGACCTGGACAGCCCCTGATTATTGCTGTGCTGGGGACAATGGCCTGCAGGAATGGCACAGGGTTGGGCTCTGACAGTGACACTGCATCCCAGGCCCCCTTCTTCATACCCTGGGGTGCCTGGGTATCACATACCCAATTTCAGCAGTTTGTAACTGGTATAAACACAACAAAAAGGAAAAGAACAGCCTCGGACCAGGGGCTGAAGGGAATCATGGATTAAACATCCTTATCCTATGTGCAGAGAGACTAAAAATGCTGCCTCTTAGAGTAAAGAAAGCCCATGAAGCAACTGTGAAGTCATTTAAGACTTCAAAATTGAGACTTGTTTCAAGACATGACTGTAGGGCTTTCAAACCTGTGACACACAGAGGAACATGCAGCTGGGCCAGGTGTGTCTGATGGGACATGAGGGAACACATTCCATGAGGCAGTGACACATTCCAAATCTGAAAAATAATGGTTCAAATATTTTCCTTAGGACTACCTATGACCAGAAGAAAAGGAATAGCATATTATTACAGATTTAAATAGAATTAAAATAAATACTTCATTTTCTCCAGTACCCGATGCAGTGACATTCCCAGGGAATGAGCAGCTGCACGAGATGCAACACAAAAGGATATTTCAAATGCAGCAAGTTAAATACCAGCATTGCTTATTTTTCAGTCTTCTCCTACTGTCATATATAGCCATTCACTTCCTTCTACTAAATAGCAGTGTATAGATTTAACCTAATGGGCATTTAAAAGTCAGAGAGCCACAACTACCACTTTTCTTTGGTTAAAAATAAAAAGTAAAAATAAACTGTGAAAGCTTTGTCACTACTACTGATTGTAAAACCTTTCCCAAACAATGGTTACCCAGGACAAACTGATGTATTGAGAAGCACCATAAAAACCCTTTGGAAAAACATCACAAAACCAAACCAAACAAATAAACAAAAAACAACAACAAAAGAACCTGAACAACAACAAAAAAAACTCTCCAAAGACAGCACATTCCCAGCAGCTCAGAGCAGTATATCCCAAGACAACCTCACCTGAGGCCACCCTACCAGGAAACTTGACTCAAAAAACAAAATAATGTTACACACTTAGTTCCATTCAAGTAGGTAGGTTGTTGTTGCTGTTTGTTGGTTTGTTTTTTACTTTAAATACTGTTAATATTTTAAGTTTGCTACTCTGGATAGCACAGCAGTTAATATAACACTTTGCATTATTTTAGAAAGTGGAGCCTCTCCTCACATCCTGCCATACTTTCCTGGTCTAGAGAAGTCTTGAAACTTGAAATTTAAAATTATTTCAAAGGTCAAGACAGCATTCTGTCACAGAAACATTGTCACAGAAACCTGATGCATTTCAAGGAAAGAAAGAAAACTCTTGGGCAAGCAAAGATGTGGTGTCATGTCACATTTTGCTTCACAGGTAGCCTTCAAAGTACAGAATAGTGTTGGGAACTTAAGAGCACATGAATGAACTTGTTTAATTTTGCTAGAGTAGTTTCTTGGAAATTCAGGGTTTTTTTAAATGCCACTAGGAACTAAGAGTTGAGAACAAAAATCACTTGCACAAAATGACAAATCAGAACTTGCAGATCCGCAGTAAAAGGAGACAAACTTGTGTTAAGGACTGGGCTTTGTGCTAGGCAGTCACCATTACTGCTAATACATTATATTCAAAGGACAAAAAGGTGGGTTTATTTGTTCTGAGCCTTGTTTTTGATGTTCCTGTGTATGCTCTGTCTATGATGTGCCAATGTATGAAAAGCCTTTTCTTTTTCTTAAATGCCTTTAACTCAACCTAATAAGCTAAAGAAGTAGATGCTATTTGTGCTCCTGATGTAAAATCTTCCATAAAACTACAAGTAAGTTTCAGAAAATGTGGTACTGATATAAAAAAAAAACTTAAGTCATTTGCTAAACAGGAGGAAAACCTTCTCCAAATATCCTACAGGCTGTCCACTTCAACAGCCCAGTGCCCAGCCTGGCCGGGTCCTGGACACAAAGGAAAACCCAGAGGGATCTCAGGTGGTCATTGGCCACCCAGTTGAGTTTATTATGAACACGTGCCAACATCACAAGGCTACACAAATACAGTCATTAGTTCCAAGGGGCATAACTTCTGTGGAGAGATCCAGCTGATTTATCAGCTCTAGTTGGGATGAAAGACTGAGCAGTGGATAAAAGACTAGAAGAGACATACTGGATCATACAAATGATTAGCACTGAAACAATGAGACTGCACACCTACTGTATTGACTCTGTAAGCAATAATTTAAATGAAACTGCTGACACTTCTGTAGGATGGACAGAACAGGATTATTGTCCTCGTTCCCAAATGTGGTAAGAATAACTTGCTCCTGCGGCGATACACCAGGGACCCATTTCCATCCACTTCGATGCATCTCTGGACACAGCTTTACGCACAGGGCGTGCCAGGGGCTCACTGAGAGGCAGCAGGAGGGCAGGCTCGTGCCAGCTGTGCCTGCTGGGCCGTGCTGCAGATGCTGAACACCACCCCAATGCGCAGGAAGAACTTGCGCAGCACCGCGCGCAGCTCGGGGATCAGGTCAAACTGCATCATCTCACACAGGTACGGGTAGTAGGTGGAAGCGTGTGCCCTGAACTAGCCAGGAGACAGAAACAGAACGTCATTCTCCATTGCTAGAGCAAAAGAAAGGGTTGACACACTCATGGATACACCAGCCTGTTAAACACCGGGTCTCACCCAAGCCCTCCTGAAGGCCCAAGGGCTCCAAGCCCTGTTTGTTTGCAGCAGGGCCTGCTTTGGTGTTACTCTCTAAACAGAGTCAGGGTTTGGTCACTTCTCAGCCTAGAGCTAATATCAGTCTATTTGTAACAATGTGAATATTTGCATTCCCTTTTCCTCAAAAGGGCCAAGATCCTGAAAATTATTCTTGCCATCACTGTCAAGGAAACTGGAATTCCAATTTTACAGGAGTGAGATTCACCCTTACAATTCCTGTGCAGCATAAGCCTCTCCCTTACTGCACACTCATTTGTGCTTTTATATGAAAGCTGTTCAGTAATTCTATCCACATTCCCACACAACTGGAAGTTGCAAGGATGCAGCCCCATTTCCACAATGCAGACAGTTCTGTGAGGAACCTCCCACCTCCAATCTGGATGGAAATAAAGACTGAACTCAGGCTGAAGCAGGAATGAAAAACATACCCAAATACAGACGTGACTTCCAGCCCCTTCTTACCTTATCATCACTGATTTTTAGTGTTTTTGTTAAAAGCAACAGCAGGAGATTGGTCCAGGCTTCTCTGTGGCTTTCTGAGTTGACAGTAATAAAATACGCCAGGGCTTCACTGCAGACACTGCAGAGATGGCACAGTTCATACAAACCATAAAGAATACCCTTATGAAGTTTTTTATTACATGCTATGTTTGTCATCTCAGAGTATTTTGTTTTCAAGCAAGATGCACTTTCATAGGAAAGCTTTCAATCACATGCAACAACTTCAACTACACAAATTTGCTTTTTCTGGAAATTCCAGTTTCTGGAATTGTTCCAGAGAACTGAACTGAACTACTTTTCATGTTGGTGACAGAGAAGGAAAAGAAAAATTAATCTGCCTGATAAGCATTTTGTAATTGAAGTGCTGTCACTTTCAACCTGCAAACATGATTTCCTGACCCTGACATTGGGACAGCTTAGGCAACAGCACCACGAGAGAGCTCTCCCTCCAAATTTAGACTGGTTTAATAAAGATCTGCACAGCTCATCATCACAGATTAAGGAAGAATTATTATTGTATTAATAAATTTTTGGTCCCTGCTGCAGATTGTCAACACAAGGTACAAACTGAACCACTTCTTATGGCTATTTTAAGACACTCTTTTAATTAAAGAAGGACTAAGCAGATTAACATGTGCATACATGCTAGTAGATGAGAATCCATTGTTATTAGTGCCAAGAGCAAGTTAGGAGATCTTCACATTTGACAACAGACTAGTACTTTCAACTTTTCTATTCCAGCTCACCTAAATTCAGAGCAATTTTCTACATTGTTTAAATTCCAGGTGTACTGCACTCTTTCCCAGTTAGTGCATCCTATTGCACCTCTATCGCCATGCACTCAGATGGGAAAACTATTGAGACACCAGGCCTTGCATAAAGAATGGCCTCTGCCAGGCAAGAGGGTGCTCCCTTTCCTAGGCAGAGTGCTGCCCTGGTGCCCGGGGCAGCTGCAGGGCAGTGTCCCCAGCCTGGCAGCCCCGGGCTGTCCCACCTGAGCAGCCGCTGCTGCACGGCGTCCCAGGCCTCGCGCCGCCCCTCGTCCACGTACATCCGGAACAGGAGCCGCAGGCAGCACGCCAGGCTGCTGGTCTCTTGTTTGAGCAGGTTGGGTTTTGATTTACCCTTGAACCCTAGAAATCAGTCCCACACAGGACAAGAGGGAACATCCAAAGCTGGCGTTAGTAGCCAAAAATAAAATTTCATCAACAATATCTGCACTAGTGACCGGTAATGATTTCTTGTCCAGACAGTATTTCCTCCTCTTTGATTTTGATTGAGTTCTGATTTATTTATAAAGATACTTAGCTACAGCAGTATACCAGCTGTGTAGCTCTACTTCAAACAAAAAAAGCAGGTAATTTAGCAAACAGAAGTGTTCAAGTCATCAGGAAGGAGACAACCAATAAAAGCATGCAACTGTCCAATAAACTCTAGAGGTGACTGCAATGGCACACTGTTGTGTCATGATACTTAAAGCTAGAAGTGTAGTTCAACATTTTTATCAAATAAAAATAAAAGCCTCACCTGCTCTCCATAACACCGTTCGCTGCTCATAATTTGAGTTAAAGGCTTTTGAAAATGAGTGAGACTCTTGCAGACAATCCAGTAACTTAAAAAGGTGATGTGAAGACATATATTTATACATTCCTTGGTCTTCTGTGTCAATGTGGATATCTGCATCCAATGTGTCTCGCTAAAGAACAGGGGGAGAGGGACAGAGAGAGCACATGCCATAAACTCCAGTAAGTCAAATTCCATTTCTAGGTGCTATGCAGTGTTAGTGCAGTACAACACAGCAGAGTGGTCCTGTCAGAGCTGTACTCTTCTCAGTAGGGTACTTAAGAAGAAAGAAGTTATGATCTACCCTAGTTACTGATAAGAAAATAAGACTCAAAAGCAAGGGAAGAACTTCCTTGTCAAGACATTGCAGTCACAGCAATACAGCACAGAACTTTTCCTCTTCTCTAGAAGCTGACTGGGTAGGTCTGTTGAATTCTGAAAACATCAAAATGAACAACAAAAACAGTGTGGGTTTAAATGCTGCCTAGTGTAGAAAATCCCCATCTTTGGCTCATGTCAAATTTAATTAAATTGGTCAATATTTTTAGTTAATTTTACCAGGAATTTTACTATACCATCCCCAAAACACTACCTGAATGCACTAGCCAGAACTTCCAGCTTAGGGCTTTATTAACAGCCAAGCCAGAGCTACTGTGCATATTACCCAGAAGGAGAACTTTCAGGGACAGGGACATCTCCAAGGCTGGCAATGAGTGAAATCTTGACCACTGACCTAGCTCAAGTTCAACTTCTGCAACAACTTCCTGAGCAAACACCCAGAGACTGAGCAGAGCCTCAGCTGTGGCTAAATGAAGACACTCAGTCTAAGGAGCAGAAGAGAATGCTTTCCCCAAAACAAACAAAACCCATTTTTGATGAGTATATATTCATGATAAAAACAACTATAATCTATTACATTGATAATAAAAATTAAGGTAATATAATACTACAACAGGGAGACCACCAGGCAACACTGGAGGCAGACAAAAAAAATCATAGCTTAGGAGTAGTTTACACACACATTCAGGGTAATGCTGAGACTCTATTTTGTGAACACGTCCATAGTTTGTACTTTACTGTCACGACAAGGTTACAAGTAAGCCTGATGGTACCTGAGCTGCAGCCATGTGCTCAGCATCTTCCTTCTTGCTTGTTGCTGGATAGAACACTATGTTATCAATGGTCTGTATCAACTCCAGCTGTACCACACACTTGATCAGGAGGCCAGCAAATAGTTTTTGGTCTAATGAAAAGGAGCAACACAAGTTTCAGAAGCAATTCATGGCCATTCACTTACAATAGGATAGCAAAACATGACATTCCCCATAACAATTTGATATTTAGTAATGCTTTGAATTATTTTCTAAAGAGAAAATCTCACTGCAAGGCATAAACACAAATTGCAAAGATTTATCCCAAGTTTAAATGCCCCAAAACTTTGTGCAGAGGACTACAGAAGTGAACTAAGACTGGCCATAAAGGTGCATTGAAAAAGCTTGTATGTTTTCCTTACTTGTATAAGGACCACCTTTCCAGCTCTCATCTGTTGGATTGGAATATTGGCTTTGTCCTCTTTCAGAAGCATTTTTATCCATGCTGCTTAAAGACTGGTGATCTAGGTCAAAATCCTAGAAGAGAATGTAGAGCAATTCCAGCAATCTGAAACACTAACTCCCAACCAGCTATCACTTCTCAGATGACTTCTCTAATCCTACGTTCAAAGGCTTCCTGCATCCATCCTTTACACCCTTTTTTACAACAACACCAAATACAACCTACTGTCAACTCCTTGTCAAATGAGTATTTCAAAAGCTAACCTAACACAAAACCCTCCAAGTCAGTTTCATTGCCCTGAGTTAATTCTTACCAAGTGTTTTTCTGATGAATCTTCCTCCATTCCTACAGGCTTCCATGTCAGCAGGCTTCAGAGAGTTAAAGGAATAAAACAACAACAAAAAATAACAAACACAAAAAATCAAACAGAAAGAAAAAGGTAAATATTGTTGCTTTGGAATTGGGTATCAATATAGGACTTAAACTTATGAACTTACACATGAGGAATAGTAGTTTTGAAGATTTCTAGCATACAGTTGCACGTCTGGCCCCAGACTTCAGGGCTGAATTTCTGTCCATTAAGTATTACCAGGTTTTCCAGGCAGTTTGTACCTGATCGTGCCAACTGCTCATTATCTGTGAAAGAAATGTTCCATATTTATCAACTTCTAAAATATCAATGAAAAATTAAGCATTCCCTATTGCTGCTCCATTAAAAATTTTTATCAATACTGTGAAATGCAGAGTCTCTTGGCTCAAAGCCTACCTATACAATCTGTCACAACAATATGAAGCTGAAGAACCAACTGAATAAAAAAAAGTTTCAAAATACCCTTAATGAGATGAAAATCTAACCAGGGAAAACAAAAGACAGTGCAGAAGCAGAAGGGAATCACACAGTGAGATAAAGGAAGGAAAAACAGCAATCAGAAACTTATGATTTATTGCAAGATCGTCCCCTGACATTCCATGCCAGTAACAAGCAGGATTTCAGGCGCAAGACCTGGAGCCAGAAAGAAAACATGTTCTTTACAAAGGTTTAGAAGTACTCGTTGGCTGGGAGAAGGGGCGTGAAGCGGGTGGCAGAAAATAAGACAAAAGAAAAAAAATCAGAATGCATGCACACATTTTTATGTGTAAACAAAGGAGGTAATGTATCGCTGCAGTCAAACCAAGAAAGGTTGGTGGCAGAAGGTTCAGAAGATTGACACCATTCTTCAAAAGCTTTTGCTGTGTCACAGTAACACCATGAGCTCATTATGAACACAGTAACAAAAAAGTTGCCAAACTCAATAAAAAGATTGGTGCTCAGCTATCCAAGACACTGCATCAATCTACTGCAACATGCTTTGTCCTAATGGGAACTTCTATTCTTCCAAAATCAAGTTAACCTTCCCCTTCTTAGGTAAGGGACATTTAAAAGCACATTTAATCAAAAGATGAAGGTAAATAAAGTACCTTGTTTTACACACCAGTGTAACTGTGCAAGTATGTCAGGAAGAAGGATCTCGTGCAAAGCTTCGTAGAACTGTGTGAACACGTCACAGATGGCATACAGGGCGTGGTTGCACGTCGTGGTCATCCACTCTGATTTCTGGGACAGAAAATGAAAAGCCTTTGGGTTTATAGGATTCTTCCATGATGGCAGCACTTGGCTTATACACAGCTGGTCAACAAGAGACACAGCTCTGAGGAGAGAACTGAGAACCACAGCTTCATGACTGCAGATATCTTGTCAGAAGCTCTTAGCTGGCCACATGAACACTGCTCAGAAAACTGCACGTGTTCACAACAGAGGGAGAACATTCTCCTTGAAAATAACCAGACGCACACACACACACACAGAGGTCAATGGACACTGGCAAGATTCATTCCTGCCACAGAATTCGGCGGAATAGAGGTTTAGTTAAGTCTGGGGCTGTATGGAGTGGCAATATCTGATGTCAATAGAAACTGCTGCCTCAGATGTGCAAGTTCCTAAAAAGACAACTCTAGGGAATGCTTGTTTTTCGAGTTTATTTGGTTTTACCTCCGTTTGTTGTTCAGGAAGTTTCATATTATCAAAAATCCGAAACACAATTCTAAACAGGTCTTGCCACCAGTGCTTTTCAAAGGTATGGCCATAACTCTTCATGATTTCAAACATCACTGTTAAGCCTCTATAAACAAACCCAAACAAGTATAGGAAAAGATATTAAAACGTGTTCCTGTGATACCTTCACTAAATGAATTAAAATAAAATAAAAAAGGAAATAAAGAACAGCTTTATTACCTTGTACGAACATCTAACTTGCAACGATTGATGATACAAGAAAGTTCAAACAAAATAGGAAACCATCCTCTGACCCACACCCTGTCCCCGGGAGCCACATTCATGTCATCACTTGTGTATTCTCTTAGTACCTTGGCAGCAGGAAAAAAGGGTTTAGAGAAAAAAAATAACTTAAAAATCTTGATATGTACTAAATTTAAATACTACCAGTGGTACAGAACTTAGCTTTGTTCCTACTGTAACACTCCAATTCTGCAAAACGTAAGTACAGCTCTGAGATGTAACTATTTGCAAAAATACTAGAAAATAGTATATGGAAATAAATACTTCAATCTGTTTTTACTTCAGTCCAGTTAAAGGCCTTACAAGTTGCTGAAGTTCAGACTTAGAAAGCAACCTTAACAGTGACTGACAACTGTTACATCAATACACGTAACAAGGAAATGTAAAAATGGCAGAAACCAGTTCTCCAAGTGGCTGGTACCCTGAATGCAGCAGGCAGTGGGGACATGCAACTGCAAAGTAACTCCAGGCTCTCCTCAGCCAGTGATTGTTACACTCAGTATTCACACAACAGAATGATGGAGAAGGATACAGGTTTGTAACCAACTGGATAGAACCAGGGTGACAGAACAGGAAGCACTGCTTTCCAAGTCACCTTAACATTTCAAAACCAGAAAAACAAACAGACTATTTAATTCAGTTATTTCCCATTTGGACTTGCAAGACTTATTGTTACTTAACTAGCCTTAGTTTACTATGCAAATAATACCAGAGTTTCTTCTAAAACCAAATAACCTTTGAATACAAACACCTGCAATTGAAGTTTGAGTATGAAAGCTCTTTCTTAGTGGATTAATCTCCATTTAACAGTAGAAGAGAGTATGAAAATGCAGCAGGGTAAAAACTCAAATATACCTGTGGTCTTTCTGAGACATATTTTGCACAATAGCGAATTAGTCTGATGGCCTCCATGCTGGTGTCTGGGAAGGCAACATTACAGGCAAACTCAGAGAGGCATTTTACTGCGTCCTGGAATGAGTCAATTGCTGCTGGAAAATGCTGCTGAAAAATATTTGCTGTGAAGAACAAACAAATACACTTTTTAAATTTACTGATATTAAAATCCACAGATAAACTGCATCAATCTAGGCATGTCATCCCTTGTATACTGCTATGGAACAGACAAACACAAAAAGACCAGAGCTTCTATATCAAATATGGTTCTTTGCCCTTTCTTGCAATCATCCCTGTCCCACCTCACCAACCACATTCCAAAGTTCTACAGCAGAATATCTATATCTAGTTTGTCCTGCCCATGGCATTCAAAAGACTTAAAGGGTATGACCCAGCTGCAGAGTTTAAACAGTCTGGCTGCAAGACTGTGTGTTTGTTTGCCTAGAATACAAAAATCTTATTCAGATGAGCCTTTGGAAGCAGACTCACAGCAGCCAGGCTAGTTTGGGTACATGCATCCTCAGGCATTACTTACTGACTATGTGTGCTGTAGTCTGAAAGGCCAGCTCTACGATATTCCCATCGTGGTCTGACGCTGCCTGATGAAAGACTGCAAAGATATTTTTCCAGCCTGAACGAATGTTACCAGCTTGAGAGTTCACCATCTGAGCAATACAGCGGATCACCATGTCTCGAATAGTTGGAGATCTGAAAAAATAAAAGAAGAGAAAAGAAAGCAAGACTACTTTACACTGGCATAAAGTAACTGCCCCACTTCCCTGTACAGGACCATCTAACCCACACCAAGTGACATCCTTAAGTGGGACTAAAGCAAGCTAAAGCAGAAAGTGCAGTGCCTCACACCTGTTTTTCTTCATAATATGCTCAAAAGGCCTTAGGAAGTCTTTCTGGAAGCGGAAATTGGCTAACTCTCCCTTCTCAAGAAACTTCATTGACAGCTGCCTTAATGAGTCTACAGCAAAGATGGCAACATCTTCGTTAGGGTTACACCCAACCTAGAACAAAAACATGTTTTCAAACACTTATCAGTTAATGTGTCATTTATATGAGTAACAAATTCATCACTCAAGTTCCATCTCAGCCCACTAAACGTTGCTAGCACATTCTAGTGTTCAGATACTTGGAAAAGAAGGGTTCTTGTTGAAGGGGGCTTTCTGTCATTTCGTCCATCTAAATAGACCTATGGATTTTGAATGCATCAAAGCAGAGCTATAATAGCCAGCTAGATGCTAAAATTAAAATACAGTACAAAACAATGAAATAAATTAAATCTTTGGTTAAAAGAATCTCATCCTAATATGATTCAGTTTCCTAAGGAAAACAACTGTTGTTCCAGGATCACCTGTGTACATTTTAGAGGAAAACTAACTTGGCATTTTATCCAATTGAAGAGACAAAGCAAAATTACAAAGATAACAAATCATACAATGAAGATTACATAATTAAATATAATTTCTATAAACATTTCTATTTGTACACTTCCGATTTTTAAATAGGTTTTATTTTTATAAATATTTTATAAATTTATTTAAATTTTCTTTTAGGTGCCTTGATTGGAATTTTTTTCAGTATTTTAAGCCATTAACAACAAAGTAGGGAAAAATTGATCAAGCAAGTCCTGCTATTTATGCCTAGTATGTAACTTGATTTTTAAAAGTACCTTATTGAAGTGATCTCCAATCACATGCCAAATCCTCGACCACTGCAGCCTGATGCGGTTCATGTTGTAGTAGGAGATCTCCACTATCTTCTGCAGGCTGAACATGCGCGGGTGGTGCGGGGACGCCAGCTCGTCCATGGACACAGCACACAGCCAGCGCACAAAGTCAACTGCAGGGGAGAGGCAGCTGGGAGACAGCCCAGGAGACAGCCCGGGAGACAGCCCGGGAGATAGGCGGGGAGACAGCTCGGGAGACAGCCTGGGAGACAGCCTGGGAGATAGGCCGGGAGACAGCCCGGGAGATAGGCGGGGAGACAGCTCGGGAGACAGCCTGGGAGACAGCCTGGGAGATAGGCCGGGAGACAGCCCGGGAGATAGGCGGGGAGACAGCTCGGGAGACAGCCTGGGAGACAGCCTGGGAGATAGGCCGGGAGACAGCCCGGGAGACAACCTGGGAGACAACCTGGGAGACAGGCTGGGAACCACCCTGGGAGACAGCCTGGGAGTCCCTGGGAGACAACCCGGGAGACAACCCGGGAGACAGCCCGGGAGACAGCCTGGGAGACAGCCTGGGAGACAGCCTGGGAAACAACTTGGGAGCCTCCCTGGGAGACAGGCTGAGAGCCTCCTTGGGAGACAGCCCGGGAACCACCCTGGGAGCCAGCCTGTTCCCATGCCAGGGGTCCTGGAACCCACCACACGTACCTATGGCATTCCCGTCCAGCCTCGTGGAGCCCGTGAATATCCTACAACAGATAAAGGAGCTGGAGTTTCATCTGAGCACCCACAAGAGCCCATTACAGCTCAGTGCTGCAGCAAAAGGTCAGCACAATTGCAGGCACTTCATAGTCCTCCATGCCACAAACTCTGCACCTCTTGTATTCTTGCCCTTGACAGCAGTACATGCATCTTTCCTTAGCCTAAGCACCCTCTTCCCTGTGCCAAGTCACAGTCTACCATGCTCCTGCCCCACTGCAGGAACAGGCTCAGGCTCACAAGTTTACCCAGGTTAAGTTATGCTGGAACACCCATTTCAGTGACAGCGTGTTAAATTTCATGGGGACAATAGACTGTAAGGAAGCTTTGCTGCAAGACTTTACTGGTTATCAGCCACCTTTGATCTTTATATCCTCTGAGAATATGGTTGGCTGTGGCTGTCAAAACAGACAGGAGAAAGACTATGGATATGCTGCTGTCCCTTCTTCCTCTTCAGCTGTTCAGTCTTGAGAGGAGTTCAGACTGCTAGTAGTGGTCCATATAGAACACTGATAAAGCAGAGAACATTCCCAGATGTTCTGGATTTTGATGTGGGAGCAGACACATTTATGGTTAGAATGAACACTGCAAGTCTGAATATATGATTGTACAGACTTGCACAATTGCATCAGTAGTTGCTAAGAACTGCCATTCCAACACATTAGGATAGAAGCATGTCTTTAGACATTTCAGAAGGGTAGATGACCAAGATTATGATTTAGATAGGAGTGCAGAGGTTACATTCTCAGTACCTGTCTACTGCCACCACCACACTCTGGGAGCTGGTCTCCCCCACAGACTCCTGGATGCTCGCCATATGCCGTTTGTCAGCCCCACTCCCAACGAGGTTCCCTGCAATAATCCATTAAAAACCAGTATTTGCCATCAGGAAATAACGACTTTATATTAACTCTAACATCAAACAAGTAGACTAAGAGAAGTGACTACTGCTTCAAGTTACTATGTCATTTATATGGAGCAGATGGTGCCTCTGCCAGATCTGTGCCAGATTATTACACAGCTAAACATCATATTTATTTGGGTAAAATGATATGATATCGTTCATAAAATTGGAACAGATAAAAAACTATATTAAAATATGAACTCTAAGTCAGCTACAAATAGTTAATGCTGAACACAGTTCTGTATTCATTGTAATCATCATGTATAGCTTCCACTCCAGAGTTTTTTAAAATTAAATTGTTTCCTTGGTGGTTTTACAACAATATATTCCAACAAATAAATCTGGAATAGTTATTAAATAGCTTAATCCAACTCCAAAATTAGAACAGATTTGTAATTATAAACACATATTGGAATATACAGTTCCATTAATCCAACACAGCTTCCTCTGGAAGCAAGTAAATATATTTGAGTTTGTTGTAACATTGAGGATTCTTTAACATCCTTACTCCACTTGTACGTGCATCTTTGCAAAGTTCAGGATTAATAGTCTTACCTAATCCCAGGCTCATAAACTCTTCTCCTGCAGAGGCATAGCCCTTGATGCTGCCTTCCCTCTCACGCCCAGAACCAGACAAATACCGAGTTTTCACACCAGTCCCTATGAGCTGTGCCAGCTCCAGCTGGCTAATACATTTCAAGATCTAAAACCAAAAGAAATTAAGCATTGTGTTTCTGTAGACCATCACCTTTTTATTCTTAAGATATATTTGTATTTAATATTTATAACCTTCCCAGGTTCTCCAACCATTCAAACAACTTTGGCCATGATAACAGCTTTGATGGAGCTAAAACATTACTAATAAAACTGAAAATGAAGTTGAGTGGTTCATTCAGTATTATCAGCCACCATGAATCATTCCAATACAGCAAGAAAATAAACACTGCTCCAAAATCTAATCTGGATCTCTAACTACTAAAAGATACCTTTTTACTTCTTTTTACAGCATCAACTTTCAAGACTATAAACAAGTTGCAGCTAATCTTCTAGAGACTTCATTGTCCTAAAGAGATGAAGAGACTGAAACATTTCATCACTTGAGTAAGGATGTTCCAGCCTAGACAGTTTAAATGTCAATGCTGTGCTTCCACAGTACCAAATTGCCTCTCCTCCTCCTCCCTCCCCCATGGCCACATCCCTTGGCTGGCAGAGGCACTCAGCAGAGTGCAGGGAGGCAGGTCTGAGGCATCTGCCAGCTCTAGCACATTTTGGCTCATATCATGTAGCCCAAAACTCGAGCCAGAGAACATAATACAGCAGAAATGCTCCTTTTAGCAACAGCACTGATTTAGAGCTGACAAAATTGCTCCTTGAAAATAGACTTTAAGAAAATGCATGTAATCCTGCCAGCTCATCTTTACCAATCACCCATCTAAATATTTTAGCCCTAATTTTTCATGTGCTTATGGTGTAAACGTTGCCAAACATTGCACAGATAAGTCTGGACCTGTGAGCTGGAATATTTTTGTTTCCATGAATAAGAACACAATAGTTTATATGCAGAATTTTCTGAAGTCAAATGAGATTTTTTATATCATTTAAATTCCATATCAAATGCAGCCACAAAAATGAAAATATTGTCACAGTTTCCACAGGGTCTTCAAAAAAACCACAGCGCTTTATTTTTATATATATATTAAAAAAACCCCAAAACTACAAAAACTTAACAATAAAATGCACTTCCTACACATTTTTAAGAGGGTTCTGGGAGCTGATAGTAGAAGAAAAAATGTAACACTACATTCACTTATTAAACTAATATTTACCTCATGCCAAGAATTGCCAAGATAGTTGCCATCTGTGTGAGCAACTGTAATGAGTGTCTTAATGGTATCAATGTTCTTCTGTTTCATTTCTGTAATGCTGGAACTGGCAGTCAACAAGGAAAAACGAGCAAGAGCCTGGACATAAGCATCTCGTTCAAGCTACAAGACAGAGAAACAAGCATCAAAATCAAATCCCCAAAGAACCAGAGAAAGCAAACTTGCCTACAAATCTTCCTTCTATGGCTAGCTGGAAACACTCTCCAGCTAAAGAATAGTGGGATGTCAGTTAGCAAATGCTCTTAATAGAAGAATCAGCAAGAAAAAGAAAAGCAGAGTTGAAGAAATGTTTGATTACATCAAGACCTTCTACCATTCCAAGAAAGCAGATGAGACACTTCATCTTCTATGTATAAGATGTCTGTAATTCTTCACCTGCTGCCCAGAGCCCACATGGCCCTCAGGGAGTCCCAGGCTAAGTCTGGCACCAACCTGCATTCCAAAGATACAAGCTATCCTAATGGCACAGCGTATTCCTTCCAAACACAGGGATGCAACCTCTGGGTCATCACAGTTCTGCAAGCCAACACTGTAAGCTGCCAGCAGTGGAGTCCAGACAAGCTAAACAGAGAAAGAAACTAAATTCAGAAGTCTTTACAACTTTAGCCCAAAACACTGGGTTACTGAAGCCAAATATATCCAAAGAGTCCATCTATTGCATTAGCAAACTCTTCAGAGTAATTTTCTACTTTTTTTCCCTATGCTTAAAACTCTCCATAAGGAAGACACAGTGAGAGCGTGACACTCACTTTGAACATGGGTCTGACATGATCCAGGTGAGTGGCGCTGGTGAAAGGAGCCTTTGCATGGCTCACTGCCTCCATGAGGGCTTTGGCTGTCTTTGCCATTTGTTCCATCTCCAAGTTGTACAACAACCTCCGCTGCTTCTCATTAGCTACACCTAAGGGGAACAGCACACACAGACATGGCTTGCTTCTCATACAAGAGCATATTCCATCTCCTCACACTGAGCGTCGCAAAATGTTTAAAGGCATTGCAAATGAAATCTAAAGATAGAAATTTTGCAAAATCCTAGAAGTCAGAAGGCTGCCCCAGGCTGCAAGCAAGGAAGTCCAGCACTAAAAACCATACCCAAACTTAAGACTTTATTCTATACAATATAACTAATTGAGCCCTTTACTATATTATATAACGCATGCTATTACCTAATTGTTCCAAGTCAGAGGTGCATACTCTATTAAGTCATTCTGCCTGCAAAAGCGGATGGAAAATCCTGTATCTTCATGGGCTCACATACCCAAAACAAAACCAGCTCTCACCAACATGATAAATAAACTAATAACTTAGTGTTTCTTTATTCTTATACTACAGGGTGCAACTTCAATTTCCAAGCAAATTCATTTTGTGCATATTTTGATTGAGAAAAATCTGCAAACAGCATGAAAACACTGGAAAAACCCACTATGCTGAAGATTCAGAATTCATTAGTTTGAATTAAATTAGTATCAGTTATTCTGAGTAAAAGTAGAGTACAACTGGGGATACTGATTTCTACTGCATGCTACACACAGAAGCCCTCATTTGGTCTGGATGAGGAGAGGTTACTGCAGATTATGACAAACTCTCTAATCTCTCTGGTTTGCAAACACTATGACAAGGACTGTGACACCTTCCAGCCACTGAACTATGGAGGGAGACAAAAAAACAGCCCAAATCAAGCCCTCACTCATTGTCTAGCACATAAAAACAAGTTTATTGCAAAGTAAGCTCCCCCTCGAGTCATTCCCCACGCTCATGTTTAAAACCCCCAAGAGATCTGGTCTCTAGTGCTGCTCTGCAGTGCTCCAGGGACATCTACAGAGCTGTTCTCACCACAGAAGGCAGTGTGAAATGCTAACTGAGACAGTTTTGTTCCATGCATATCTATCAACCATTCTGAATATACTTTATGTATTGCCCCAAGGCATTTTCACAAGGACTCTGCACACCACTGTGCCATCCCTCAGTTCCCATCATAGTTCAAGAGCACTGTGGTCTGCCCAGTTTCCAGTTCCTTCTTACTTGGTTTACTACACTTGGTTGTAATTGCATATTCTTTTGTCTCTTTCATTGCAATTTTCTTTCCTTCTATTTCTTCATAGATTGTGGATAAATACTCTTCTGGCAGGTCTTTACTGTCATTGATTCCTCGATTCATTTTAATGTACTGCTCCTTTGTCATTTTATTTTTTACCTGTAAGAAAGAACAAGTTGGATATCAGATTTTGATTGCAGGTTCCAGGGAAATTTGAACTTCTGTAAGTTCGGATTTTTTAAATGTCTACCTGTGGACTGTGCAAGTCTGTAGTCAGCATTATAATGGAGTATGCCAAAACATAGGCAGTGTCTGCACTAGCAAATAGTGTTTGCCTGGAGGAGGAAAAAACAGAACAGGTTTATAGACTCCAAATTCTTCAATCCATTAGCTCTTATTTCCATTTGCAAGAAAAATATCCAGAAGTGCTATGGATTCAACCAAAGAGCCAACACAGACTGAAGCTAGCCATTAGAAGTGCATCAAACCTTAAGCAGTTTAAAACATAAATAAAAAGAGGGAGGAAATGCATCATCTTTGCAATATTGAAAACTATTGCAATAGCGAAATCTCAGGTGACTGAGATCCTCAAGTACATTCCCTACTGATTAGACAAAGAACAATAAGGTTCTTAAATCTTAAAAAATAATCTTAAAAAAGTTGAAGGACAGCTTATTTTTCAGTCACAGAGTTTCATAAAGATTGATACAAAATCAACCTACTGATACACCAACTGGACTAAGGAAAGGGAAGTAATTAAGCCTGACTAAACTTCAGTGCTTACTGCAGTAGGAACAATAGCAACTTTGCCTATTTGGTATCAAATAACATATATACATTTTGTCCACATCTAAAAGGCAAGAAAAGCACTGTAACATCCTACTAGCTGTTTATGTCATGAATTTTTAATTCTAGCCATTTCTATTGCTTAATACTGGTTTCTACACTTGACTGATCTACATTTGTCTAAAATTATCTCTGTATTAGCTGCTGTATTTTAACATATTTTGGGCTTCCCTTTTCCAGTAATTCCTTCTAGCAAGAACACAGGATTTAAGGAAATGCCAGCATCAGTATCCCTCCTATCCAGTATGATCAGCAAGACTTCCTGCTCACACAAGCCTGCACCAGTTCCTGGCCATGTATGAGCTTGATCTATCCCCTGCCCCTAAGGGCCACGCTGCAGTACAGCCAGGGACTGTTCTTTGGCACTGATCTGATACAAAGGGTTTGAATTACCGTTGGTTGCATTCAATATATCTAGCAGCAAACTTCTCCATTAATCTATCAATCTTCTGGGCTTCACCTGGCAGACGAAAGCCTTCCAGAAATATACGCAGAGCAGAGACAAAGTCTTTTCCACAGAAATCAAGCTGGTCTACGTAGGCATACATCACTTCCTTGTTAAACTTGCTGCTTTCCCCAAGAAATTCCCCTACTTGAGTCTAGAAAACACAAGAGACAGTTATTACTGTGCAATCCAAGTGCCAGCTCTGCAAGAGGGTTTCTAGGCCAAGAGTTGCACAGCTGTCAGCTCTGTAAAGCTGACGTGCTGCAGAGTGGGCAGAGCTGGATGGAGGGGTGCAGAGGGACAGGAGTCCCAGATATGCCTCCTCACTCTGAATATTCCTGCTTCCCTCACTGCCAAAGGCAAGATCTGCATTACTGCAGAGCCAAGCTGAACTGGGCCCAGCTGCACACACAACAGAGAATGCTTTGCCACTGCAGCACATGATATTCCCTTGCTGGCAGGGCACTGCCAGCAACTGACACTGCTCTGCCTCCCTCCAGCCTCCAGGGACAGACAAATACACATTCCATTGATGGGGAACCCTCCAGCACTTTCCTGCAGCACAGCACTTTACTAAGAAGCCTGGGACAGACAGTAAACAGCAGGCAGCTGTGGCATTAGGTGTGTCCATGAGGAACCTTGCATGTTCATTTCTCTAAGATTTGAACTCCAAAGCAGGAGCACACAAATACTGGGGACAAGGTCAAAGGTACTGGGGCAAGTGTATCAACTGTGCTGCACGTAACCCTAATCTTACAGAGCAGAGGCGTTCCTCTTGGTGCAAGAACTGTGCCAGGTCCTCTGCTGTAGTGCCAAGCATTCCCTGCTCCTGTAGATATTGTATTCCTCTCTTTGGTTTTTTATTAAACCTGTTCAGACAAAAACACGGGAAAATTTACATACAATTAAAAATATCACAGCCTATAAAATTTGAGTTCTGCAGAGTCCTCATAAATCAAAGATTCTGTGCTGTAGGTCCACCATGTCTTTTCTTTCTAGTTAGGAAAAAAGTTAAAGAATGTGCAACAAATCTATTACCTATATCACACCATAGGCTCCATCTCATAAGGTACATTGAGTTGCTGATAACCATAGAAGTTATTGCTGGAAAACTCCAAAACTCACCTTTTTGAACATTAAAAATTAGAAACTTCACATGAAATGCTAAAAACATTGCTGTTCAAGACCTTTTTCTAGCATTTACAGACATGAAGACCTTCAAATTAATAAGAAATAAGTAAAGCACAGCTGCACAATGATCTAATTCTCCAAACTCAATTTCAATAGAGGACAACAAATCATGTAAGAGCTGCAAGACAACTGTGCCCCTCAAAACAATTTTCTCTACACTCTTGTGGAGCTGAGCCAGCAAAAAGGAAAGCTGTGAAAACCCCTTCAACTCCACCCAGGATTCTATGAAATCCCTTTTAACTATAACAGCCTCCAGCACTGGTTTTTGACAACAGCAGGAAAGAGTCTTCAGCATTTATATCAATTAGCAAGTGTCCCTACAGGTGTGATTGTGAGACCATAAGAAACAATCCATTTTATCACTACTGAACTTTAGCTTTCCGGTCATACTGGGCTTACAGTTCTATCCCATGTTCAATTATTTCCTTTTGTTGCTTGATGACTTCAAATTGCTCTGGATCATCCGGGACAGCAGTCTGGGTACCAACACTTCCCACTCCTGATGACACAGTGGAGTCCAAGGAACTGACACTGCTCCGTCTCCCTCCAGTGTCCAGGCATTTCCCTTCAGCCATTTCCTGTTCAGATGGTTTATATGAACCTGTTTACAAACAAGGTGAGATTTAACTTATCCTTGTTCAGTCAAGAGCTTTTAGTTACAGAACCTTTAAGCAGAAATCTGAGTCAATATTCTTATTTTACCATGCATACTCTTTGGCAGCCTGCACTACACTACATAAAGATGCTCTATTAATGCAATTCTAAAATAATCCAACAAAAGGCAGAAAAGCAGCAACATCTATGGGGAAATTCCAGCCCTTCAACTTAGTAACTCCAAGACTGCTTGCATGTCTTGTTCTACATGAGCTTTTATAGTAGACAAGGGCCTGGCTAAAGCTCATCAACAGAACCCAGTTATTGAAACCAGACACTTGGAGAAGCAGCTACTGCAACAGTACTAGCAACTGTTTGTAAAACACCTCACTTGTGTACACAAATTGTTAGGTACAAACCTGGCATCCACATTTCTGAATAGTTTCTGAACACTGAACAAACACAAGAATGAACTGAATAAATAAATCATACAGAAACAATCTTACCCAAGCTAGTCTGATGGTTGGGGTTCACATAAAGGTCTTTGCTCCATTCTACCATACATTTTAAAATAGAAACCAAACATTCAAGTCCTTTTTTCCTCAGGCTTAGTTCCTAAAACATGAAGAAGAATAAAATAATAAAAAAGAAAAACTAAACCAACAAACCGTGCTGAAAACAGTCTCTACAACAATCTCCCTCTAAGGACTGGAAAGGTATAATCTTAAAAATAAAATGTTTATGGTGGAGATATGGCACCAAGTCTGTGCAAAGCACACCCCACAGATGGTACCACTGCTTCATGAGCTCCAGAAAGAAGTCATTTAACTGAGGAAGAGGAAGGCTCATTTGGTTCTCTCTCCCTTGGCAGTCCAACAGAAGAGACCAGAACCAGCCTGGTCTCACGGTGCAAAGAGGCAGCAAAATTATCAAGTAATTAATGGCACTGCTTCAGCATCCAATTGCAAATTATCAAACTAATTAAAAGTAACTTCAGTAGGTCACATATCTGCAGGTATCAGTAACAATGCAAAGATAGCACTGTTTATGAAAGAGTAACACCTTATCTTCAAAGATGTTTTCCTTACCTGTAAAGGTGTCATTCCCAACTCATGCCCACTTCGTCCCTGTGCGATTTTGGACAAGTCATTTACAAGACGTTCAAAAATATTAGCAGCATTTAAATCACAATCATAGTTAACATAAATATCCACTACACACTGGGCATCTGGAAAATAAAAAGAAATGGAAATATCAGGATTCTATGCAATAGAATTTTTAAAAGGAATCAGTCAGTTGGAGCAGGCAGTGCAAAAGAATCAAGAAGTTTAACCCAAGCTCTCTAGGATCATATTTGAATTTTCATATTTAAACATTATATGTGGCTTTTCTTTTCAAAATAATTTTCATCTGCTGCCAGAACAAGTGGTTCTTTTTCACAGTGGAAATACCTGCACAAATTCTAGTTAAAGTCTGAATCACCATCCATTTGTGTTCAAAGGAACTTGAAGAAGTCTCTAGAATATTCAGGAAGATCTCTTTGAAGAACACCTGCAAAATAAAAAATGTCAAGGACTTGATGATCTGAAACTTATTAGAGCTACAGCAAATGTACAGATTGATTTCTGTTCAGTAATTTCTCTTGAAGAGTAACATTTCATAAATATTAGAATTTAGATACAGTAGCAACATATTAGTTTAGTAAGCAAACCAAACTAAGCCATTAAAATGGAAGTTCCAGTTGTCTTGTTACCATTACAGTATTTTGAGAACTAGAGCATATGCAATTTATAGATTAAAAGTCTCTCACCTCAATCTGCATTTTTAAATGGGTCTTAAAATTTGAAAGCAGTGTGAGAAATATGGCAAGAGAGAGTTCAAACACATCAGGAACAGAAGAGACTCCATTTTTAGATAATGCTACACAAAGATATTGCTTGATTGCATTGATGAACATTTCATGTGTCCTGAAAACCAGACCAGCATTCTGCAGCACTGAGAGAAGCAGCTGAAGAGACACAACCTTGGAACGCAATTCATGGGATCTAGAAAAAATTCAACATTAAATGTATTTCTATATTTTCTTAGTACATGCTTTCATTTGACATTAGCACTGTAGCATTTCTTCTACAGCAGGAAGAAATGACTGCTATTTTGATTCATTTAAATGCAGGAGGCAAGAGGGGTGGAAATCAGTCAAGTGATTTTTGAACTTCTATCATCCAAATTTGAAATTTTTTTCAATAATATTAACATCTTAGACTAGCCTAATAAATGCACCTCAGTGCTTCTTAAGCACTTTCCCCCTCTCCCATCAAAAGCTTCACAAATACTATAGTCAAGGCCACTCCAACTGCTAAGATTAATAAGCCTATTATGCAAAACCCAAAAATCTCAAGTATTGAAATATTAATAATTTGAAGCTATTTTCAATTCCAGATTCATCAAGCTAACTAAACCAAGGGCCTGACAAGTGGATTTTGAACACCTGCTTAACTATACAGCACGTACTTAACCGTCCTCAAAAGCCACAGGAGAGGCCAGAACAATAAACACAGAATCTCTTTACTTGGGATCTGGTGGTCCTTCCCCCAGCGGCTTCATGGACAGCTTGCACAAGGACCTGAACACAAGGAAGGCATCCTTTTGTAGAACATGGGAAAATCTGGCAGCAGTTTGATGTCCAGATACATCTGTTTCCTTGAGAGTAAAAAGCACAACACACAAAGAACCAGCGCAATTAGGAGATTCCACAGCTCCTCTGAGAGTCAGCTACAGTTTTAAACTCAGCCTAAACAGGATTACAAGGGATCTGGATCTTTTCACACATGATGACTGACCCTTTATCTCTGTCTCCACTCTGTATTAAAATACAACTAATATAATCAATTTTAGGACAGGTATTTTCAATATATGCTTAAATTGCAGCTGCTGCTTCCTTTCTGAACCTGAGCAGGACACAAACATTAGTTTCTATCCCCTTCTTATGCCAAATCCCACTCTCTTAGTTAATAAAAACATTTCTTCTTTCGTAGACATATATTGGCATCCAGTGCAGTTATTTACCAGATTATCAGTGGAGGAGACAGATTGCCCATCATCTAGAATCCCATTTGTTTGTACATTTTCATTGCTAGAGCCAGAAAGAAGAGTATCTGCAGTCTCTAATGCAGGCAGAGCCTTGACAGGTCCTGTTACCTGTTTTTCTTCAGCCACTAAAGGGGAAAAAGGAAAAACTATTAAAATCACACATAAAGAGCTTTCTACCCCATGGCTTTGTGACGCTCTACCACCGAGTGGCACAGAACTAGCACTGGTAACCTACCAAGTTTCTCAGCTATCAGCAAAGAATATTGTGATACAATCAAAACTAGTTCTTGCTGCCTTAGTAGGTGTTCTTGTCAAGATACTTAGTAACAAAAATTACTTCCATGCTTCTATAATCAATACATACTCAACTATTTTACTTTAGAAGACTTCACTACCTTTCACAGCTGACTCCACCACATCTTCCAAGATGCCTTGAACCATTTCCTTTCCTCCATCAATTGTTTCCTCTAATGAAGCACAGAAAATTTTTAATTTAGTATTTTTGTTTAGGAAGAGGATTAAAAGGAAAAACACGACAGACACAGAAGCATAAAAATGTATCAGTTTTCTTTAGCAGTTCTCACTGAAAGTAATTTCTGAGAAGTTGTTCAAAAATACTTGTTGATGTTACTTACGTTGTTTGAATCGAAGCACTGATATTTTTTAGGCAGTTATTTTGTCATTTTTATTTATCAACTGTTACAAACATTCCTAATTTGGATGCAGTATGTACTGATGATACGGTCTTCATAATATACAGCATTTTTACCCCAGGACTTCAATCACCTGAGAGAAGTTCCCACATACCATGACAATTCTCTTCCTTTCCTTCCCCTTTATCAACCTGTTCAAGTCAAACTCCATAACAATTCTCTATAGATAAAGCACACATGGTTTAACTGGAATTCTAGGGAGAACAGGAACCTTTCTGCAGCAGTTATAGTGCTAGAGACACAAGCTGAGGCTGGCAGCACACTCTGAAAGTCTCCTGAGGAGAGCCAAGGGAGTCAGTCCCGCCACCACTGCCCCTCAGTGCAGCCCCAAGAGCTGCTGTGAGTGAAAGCAACAGACCCCGTGGTGTGCTCACCTGCTGCTGCCAGGGCAGGGGCCTGCTGCAGCTCCCTGTGGCTGGAGTGGCCGGAATCCCCATGGCCGGACTCTCCACGGCCAAGGTGGCTGCGCTCTCTGTGGCTGGGCTCCCCGTGGCCGGGCTCCCCGTGGCCGGGCTCCCCGTGGCTGTGCTCTCTGTGGCCGGGCTCCCCGTGGCTGTGCTCTCTGTGGCCGGGCTCCCCGTGGCCGGGCTCCCGGTGGCTGCGCTCCCCGTGGCCGGGCTCCCCGTGGCCAGACTCCCCGTGGCCGGGCTCCCCGTTGGCCAGCACGGTGCCAGCCCTGCCTGCCCAGGGGCTGTGCTGCCGCTGCCCCGGCCGTGGGGACCGCGACTCCGCGGGCGACTGCGGCTTCTGCGCTCGTTCCGCTTCTCTGGACTCCTGCAGCTGGAAAACACGGATGGGAAGGTTCATCGAGACACAAAATACACTGAGGGAAATCCTGTCTATGATGGCTGATGTTCCTTTGTGAATTCACGCTTTAGTAGGAAACAATGAAACTACAATCACTTGGCCAGTAAGATTTAGAAGATACATTTCAAGTTTATTTGAAAAGCATCATTTGTTTATTCAACACCATTTGGCAGAAGCTACAGTGTAAAACCTTGCTATCAGCAGTGCAGTGTGATTTATTTTCAAATCAGTCAGTATGCTTCACTGCAGGATTTGATAGGTTTTCTAACGTGACAGATCAACAGAATTGCAACTACAATGACAGATCAATTAAAAAACAACAATAATAAAAAACCTTTCAGTCACTTGCAAGCCTAAGCATTTGAGATGAGAAGAAGTAATAGCTACTTACAGCTTGATTTTCCATCCGTGTAAAAATGACATTTAACATCTGTGTCAGAGTAGCTTTGGCAGTTGTCTGGTTAATAAGATTTTTACTGGCCAGATAGATGTTGTAGCAGGTTCTAACAGTTTGAAGAACAGTTCCTTCATGAATTTCTATATACGGAGATGTTACTGCAGTGAGAAGAGCCTAGAAAAGTCCATAACACGGTAAAAATGAAACCTAAGCAAGTAGGCAGCAATGCTCTTCATGCACTTCTTCATACATGCCTTCCAGAATAATCACTGGGTTTGCTACAAAACACAGATATCTTTTTCTAAGACTTCACAAGCAATAATATTTCAAATCAAAGAAAGTTTAGAAGGACTTCCACATCTCTGTTTTCTCCTGAGCTCCTCTTAGAGGGTCTTATCAAAACTAATTTTCCATCAAGGGAGATACTCCACCTCCAAATTAAACTTACTATATTCCATAGCTTCATTTCCACACAAGAGCCAACTGGGCTACACTAACATCAAGCTGGATTACAAGAAGGTTCACCAACTTCCACTGAGAGACATTTCCAAGCCTTGTTGAGAACTGGCATGGAACTGTCTGGAAAAATGGCCAGGGGAGCAGACAGGCTCAAACAGCATTCCATGGCACTGCATCCCAGTTCCAGGGCCTGCTGTTAGGGCTGAAAGCAATGCCCTGGCCTGATGGAGGCAGGCACTGCAAGCCTCGAATTGGAGCACCGAGCTGTCTGAAAGACAGCTTATCTCAGAAAGGACAAGCATTTATAAAATATTCCCTTACATTCTGGTTTCCCAGCAGAAAGTACAATTTCCTCACCAATTCTGCCCTGTTGACAGCCTCCCTGAATGCAGTGACACATGGGACAATGTAAGAAATGGAGCAACTCGGCCCTCAGTAATATCTCGCTTTTTTTTTTTAGTTACAAAATGAAAGAGAGAGAAAGCAAATTAACATTGCACCAAAAAAAATCAAATAAAATACCTTAATTATCTGCAGTTGTACTCCTTCATCTGTTTGAGGACCCTGAAAGCAATTGCAGATGGTTTCCACTATTCGGTCGATCAGCCGTTTCCCGGGAGCTCCGCTGTCGGGAGCATTGCCAGTGATGTGCCCATATGCAATGAGTTTCTAGATAGAAAGAATGCAGCTTAGATGATCAATATACTGTTAAGAAAAACACAGTTTAGCACAGCATAAAATGATAGCACAGCATACCTGATTGAACCAGTTTTAACCCAAAATAACACCATCTATAGTTCTGGCCACAAATACTTTGCTCACATGTATGCTCATATATATGGACAAAATAGATTTTAGTATGACACAAAAGGTTTATCCACTCTGGCCATTTCTTCATATTTTTTCACCAGAGAAAATTTTAACACCAGTCCTTTCCAAAGTGTGACCTCCTCTGTCACATCAGCACCACAAGAAATCCCATGGCAAAGTTCCTTGTTGAGCACTTTTACTGGCTGGTGTAAGGATTCCCCAGCAAAGGGGCTACAGCAGGGCAGGCACACTCCTGCCTGAGCCCAGTGCCCAGCTGGTGTGACCCCGGGCAGTGACCATGGGCAGTGACCCCGGGCAGGGGCTGGTGTGACCCTGGGCAGTGACCCCTGGGCAGGGGCTGGTGTGACCCTGGGCAGTGACCCCGGGCAGGGGCTGGTGTGACCCCGGGCAGTGACCCCTGGGCAGGGGCTGGTGTGACCCAGGGCAGGGGCTGGTGTGACCCTGGGCAGTGACCCCTGGGCAGGGGCTGGTGTGACCGGGCAGGGCCACCCCTTGCCATGGCAGCTGCATGCCAGATCTGCTCACTGCAGCTTTCTGCATCACAACACTTACCTGTAGACAATCCAGGGAAGTACTGACGATGCGTGGCGACTTTGACTGGCAGGCCAGCTCAAATGGAAGGAAATATTTATCTGCTTCAATGAAATTTGCTTTTGGTGGAGCAGCAGTGCCTTCTCTAGGTCAGATAAGAAGAGCTATTAATTTTTCTAAACATGTGTATCACAGCAAACTACACTTTCTCCTTTTTCTAAATTTCAAGCTAAATAATGCACAGCAGCATATAAATTTACTGCAGCTTTCTTGAGCATACTTTCTAAAACAAAGATAAATTTTCTTTTAAAATCACATTAAATCCATTTTAAATTTCTTTATATTCTATCTATTATTTTTCATATCTTCTTCAGCTTAACTCTTCCCTCACTATACTCCAACACTGTCCCATAATCTGAAATATTGGAAAACTCCTACACAACTGATATATCTATCCATGTTATTCAAAATGGATTAAACAGAGCCCATAAGCAGAACACTAAGCAAATAGAAACATATTTGGAGACCCTTTTGCTCATTTTCAATCACAGTACAGTCCTGGAAAACTTTTTAAAAATTTCTATTTAAGTAATATTTAAGTTGCTGTTCTTGATCTAGGTAATAAAGTGTACATGCTATCAAACAGAGGGTAGGTACTGCTCCCCACAGTTTCTTAGCAGGCTATTGAGCAGTAAAAGGTAGGAAAAAAAAGCAACTTTTAGAAATTTTGCAATTTTTCCTGGTGAAATTCATAAGCAGTTATGGCTTGAGTACCCACAGCCACAAACATTGTGTAAGTGAAACACACAAGCCAGGCCACATATTCTTGGCAGAAAGGTGGGTAACTGGATATTCACAAACTCATTGCTGTAATGTATACACACTCTTACACTTCCACAAAATTATTACATTTGTTCTTTTCACACACTGTTTAGAGTAATTAGTAATTTACCTTTGCTTTTCCAGCTCACTTTTTATTTCGTCTGGAAGAGAGAAAAGAAAAAATTCAAACCTTAGTTATCATTATCAATAACACAGTAATAAAGCAAAGTGGTTTAAATCCAGTCTTGCCCTTCAGTATTTGCTACTCCATTCCTGTAACACCTCAGCTTTAGAGAGCAGAGCTTCACCAGTTATTGAAAGGTGTATCTCTCCAATTTTATATTTAAAAAGCTGCTTTGTCCACAGATTCTCAACAAAAGGTATCTTTAGAATACTCAGGCATAGTATGCAACTTTCATTCAAGTGTAATTGCACATCACAGAGTGCTCAGGTCTGCAGAAGCCTTAAAGCTACTACACAAACCATGAGTTTGTGCATCCAACCCTCCCATTACCCGCAGTGCCTGCCTGCCTGCTTGTCTTGGATCAGCTGGACAAGCTCCCAGGAAAGAGGAAATCTCAAATGCACTCTGTCCTTTTGCCAGGAGATTTTTTTTTATTATACTTTTTAAAAGCTTTTCAGAAAACTAAGTACAGGGGGAAAGAAAGTTCCTCTCTCATTTCTCTTGTATACAGCAGCAGATCCCAAAGATCCTAGTAAGGCTTTTTGAGGATTTCTAAGGTACCACCACGATGTACAATACACACCAGCAGAAGCACCCACTGTGAACTGACAAATCCATCTCTAAACCAACACCCACAGTAAGGCTGCACAACCACATCACCTATAACACCAGTGGAACCTTCCATCCCACCCTCCAGCACATGCTGCAAACCACCCTGACTCTGCAAATGCTTACAAATCTTGTTTCCATTGCAGGTATTAGAAAATGATCATTCAGTCAATACTTGTTCTCCACAACTCTGGAGAGGCACCATTGTTTGTGATCAGATATTCACAGTTCAGATGATTTCAGTGTTGTCTGTGAACCTCAGGAGTTTCTTCAGTCTCAGGAGAATCAATACACAAATCACAGTAAGGCACAAGGACTACAGCAAACACAGATTACAGGGTTTTGTACAGGCCTGCCTGTCAGTGAATGGCACAGGAGTTAATCCTCACAGCATGTAGTGATTCTATAAAATTGCTACCCACACTGCATAGACAAAATGGAAGCAGAACACAGAGAAAACCTGTGTAACTATTAGCTGTGAGTGATAAGCTCCATCCAGGATTGCTGCTCTCTCTGCCATATCTGTTCATGAATGAGCATCAGTCTGACATCCCTCAGTTCTCATGGCACACAACCATGCCACACAAACTGAAGTTATCCACCACAGAGTCAGCCAAAGAGACACCAAAGAAAAATGGAAGAGCCCCGGGTTCCCAGCTCTCCTCAAGCCCATTACACAAACAACCATATCCAGCAGCTTTAAAGAATAGTTGTCACTTGCCAGCCCTGCACAAGCCAAGCCCAGCACTCAGCACCAGGGCCTGGGGGCTTCAGGATGAGCAGGAACTTTGCAGCTCTGTGACAGCACAAACACAGCACCACTATTCCCTGATGCTTTAGGCTTCAGCTGGAGAGGAAACAACAGAATGGAGGCTGTTGGTAAAAAATGACAAGGTTTTCTGTGCCAGACAACACAAATCTTGCACAGCACCACTTCTTAAACCACTATGTTTTTCATTCCAGGATCCAGCTGGCCTACCAACAAGGTGACTAGTCAGAAATTCAGTTCAGCATAATTTCAACTCAGGCCTTTTGCTTTAATTACCTTTCCCATCTTTAGCACCATATTATGATCTAAAGAGCTACTGAGAACAACATATGTGACCCACCAGTGCATTGTGTCCGTGTTTTGATCTGCCTCGTTCTTAGCACAGCACATTCCCATTGCATGCAGGAGCTGACTGCTTAAAACACAGAATCTCTGGGTATCTTTACACCTTCAGAATGCTCAGTCCTGCCTCCAGGTCTTGGCAGAGAAAGGCATATTTTAGCTATAGCTAGAATCCCAAGTACAGCAGGATGCCAGGGCCAGCAAAAACACAATTAATGCTGTATTTCAGACACTCTGTAAAACTAAGGTGTACAGAGCTCTTTCTTAATGAAGAAATTTTTCTAATGCAAAAACTCCACTAAGTTTCTCTTTCTTTCAGGGAGGCCATTTTCCCCCATACTGATTGTTTTGCAGAGTGAAAAAGATATTGAATTGAAACTTCACAAAGATTATAGCCATAAGGAGACATGATCATGCCCATAATTACTGATACTTGTCTTAGATCTTGCACTGGAAAAATAACGCAAGAATAAGATCCCATATTAGACTAACAATAGTTTAACTCTCAGAAGTACTATAGAAACAACAACAAAAAAAATCTAACCAAGGCCTGACCAAGTTCCCCACAATTTTATTTTAATTAAACCTTTTCTAAAGTCATATAAAAACATCTTCACCACAACAGTATTTTAATAAATAATGCTAGCAGAAAACGAAAAATGAAAGGACAAAAGGAAGCTACAGGCATACTTGTGCTGCTGATTGCATCAAAATAGTTTGAAAACCTCCACGTCTGAAGTACTCATTTGGTGGTCTGACCATCACAAGTGAGTGGAACAGAAATAGTTGCCTAATTGAAGTCTGCTGCCAGGAACAGCTTGCCAAGCCCTAAGCAGACACTGCCAGCTTCCAGAAACCGCCTGCCACTGGTCCTGTTTTCCTCCACTCACAGGAGTAATGGGCACAGTTCAACTCCCTTCCACAGCTACAGAACACAGTCCCAATTTTGGTCAAAGTCTGGTTACCCCAGGATAATGCTGACCCCTCATTTGGTCAGCTCCCAGAGCTCCCAGTCTCTCCCACGGCATCTCCTTCAGTCAGAAACATCTTCAACCCCTGTCCTGCCCACCTAACCAAAGTCCTGCAGCATTTCTACCAGGCAACAGAGCTGGAACAAGAACGGCCTTGCAGCAATTTCTTCCACAGCTTCTGGCCATAAAAACAGGATGAAGCTCACACTGAGTAGCTGCCTCTCTTTAGCAGATGCATGGGTTCAATTCACTCGTATTGAAAACTACACATTAAAACAGAGGACATTTGTTGTCTGCCTGCAACTCGATGCCTGCTCTGTGGCCGCAGTCAGGTTTGTGTCAGTGGCAGCAAGCGAGCTCCTGTGCAGAAAGCGGCTTGTGCTGGCACAAGGGCACGGGCGAGCAGCAGGCAGCAGCGCCAGCAAAACACGGGGAGGAGCAGCCAGAGCTTCCCTCCCCAGCCCGGCTCGGCCCGGCCCGGCACACAGCCCCGCACAGCCCGGCACAGAGCCCGGCACAGCCCGGCACAGCCCGGCCCAGAGCCCGGCACAGAGCCCGGCACAGCCCGGCACAGCCCGGCCCAGAGCCCGGCACAGAGCCCGGCACAGCCCGGCACAGCCCGGCCCAGAGCCCGGCACAGAGCCCGGCACAGCCCGGCACAGCCCGGCCCAGAGCCCGGCACAGAGCCCGGCACAGCCCGGCACAGCCCGGCCCAGAGCCCGGCACAGAGCCCGGCACAGCCCGGCACAGCCCGGCCCAGAGCCCGGCACAGAGCCCGGCACAGCCCGGCACAGCCCGGCCCAGAGCCCGGCACAGAGCCCGGCACAGCCCGGCACAGCCCGGCCCAGAGCCCGGCACAGAGCCCGGCACAGCCCGGCACAGCCCGGCCCAGAGCCCGGCACAGAGCCCGGCACAGCCCGGCACAGCCCGGCCCAGAGCCCGGCACAGAGCCCGGCACAGCCCGGCACAGCCCGGCCCAGAGCCCGGCACAGAGCCCGGCACAGCCCGGCACAGCCCGGCCCAGAGCCCGGCACAGAGCCCGGCACAGCCCGGCACAGCCCGGCCCAGAGCCCGGCACAGAGCCCGGCACAGCCCGGCACAGCCCGGCCCAGAGCCCGGCACAGAGCCCGGCACAGCCCGGCACAGCCCGGCCCAGAGCCCGGCACAGAGCCCGGCACAGCCCGGCACAGCCCGGCCCAGAGCCCGGCACAGAGCCCGGCACAGCCCGGCACAGCCCGGCCCAGAGCCCGGCACAGAGCCCGGCACAGCCCGGCACAGCCCGGCCCAGAGCCCGGCACAGAGCCCGGCACAGCCCGGCACAGCCCGGCCCAGAGCCCGGCACAGAGCCCGGCACAGCCCGGCACAGCCCGGCCCAGAGCCCGGCACAGAGCCCGGCACAGCCCGGCACAGCCCGGCCCAGAGCCCGGCACAGAGCCCGGCACAGCCCTGTCAACAACCAGGTTCCTAAGTGAAGGCATGGTTGAGAAGATCGGAACCTGTTAACAAGCTAACTAAAGAGATTCTGCAGTTTACAAAGCTTGAAGGTGTGTGGAGCTGCCCGGGCTCTCACAGAAGGCTGCAGTACCAGAGGGGCTGCACAGTCTGTCACTGGAAACAGCCCCAGGAGGGCAGGAGGAACAGCTCCTCTGAGTAACCCAGGTGCACAATTAGCATTGGTCTAACCAGAATTGCAGTGACAGACTGTCAGTATTCCACTGCAAGCTTTTCAGGATAATTTCAGTAGATTTACTAAGAATCATGTGTACCTGGAGCTTCATGTAAATATAAATGCTTACTAAACAACTATTTTTATACAGTACAGTGGTCTGCTGAAAACAAATTTTCTTTAAAACACAGTTTTCTAAAGCAGAGTAAAACTGCTTCTCTGTTGAAAACCCTCAATTTCTCCCAGCCTCTGCTGGGGTTTACTGCCACTACAACTACAGGAGACAACCGTTACACCTACTGATGAAGCAAGAGACTGAGTGTAGGAATCTATTCAAACTGCTTACTTAACGTTAACGCTGTCTGTTCCAAAGGAGGGGGTGGAAAGGGGCAAAAACCCCCAAAACCTCAAAAAACCTCCACTGCAAAGAGGTTTTGCTCCTTTTCCTCCATACTTCTTGTGTCCTACTTGCACCTATATTACTTCGGATTTCTACAAGCTCATGTATTTCACAGTCCAAAACTGATCAGTATTAGTCCAGCGAAAAGACTGAATTACAGGGAAAAAAGGGTAAGAAGAATTTAAATTTAGAAAAATTAAAGCAGATTAAAATTAAAATTAAAGAATACCTGTATTTCCTACACAAGAGAGACAGCAATATTCAGTAGCAATTTACTCAAATTCTCAGAAGTTACATGTACAAACCAATACAGAACTCATGTGAGAAAACAAGAGCATCATTCCCACAGTTAGAAACTTTTCTCACCAAACAACAAATGTAAAGCACAGGTAAGTAACAGCAACACTACTGCAGTAACACCACAGCAGAAGCCATAAGAACAGGTTAATTTCTATTAGGCAGCTATAGAATACACCACTTTCTATTTGGAAAAAAAAATTCATCTTAGACTTCCCTTGGCCCAGGAGCAGATATCATCTACACATGCTCCACGCCTGTGTTGCCTGGTTTGTAACTGGAACAATGCCACAAGGCTCCATAAAAACACCACTGCACAGAGAAGACTGCACAGCAAAAGGGATTTACTAAGAAGTAGAAATGGGTTATTCAAAGTATAATTTGGAGAAAGGTGCAGCAGAAAACAGCTGACACAATGACACTTTCATAAAGTACATTTCTTACAAATTGAATTCTTTTTATTCAGTGTTAACTGGACTTTTTATTATTACTCACAACATTGAAGCTTCTTTCATCCATGAGTTTGTGAAGGTTACAAAGTTTGGCCCGAATTCTTCAGACTGCCAGTAACATTCTTCCCACATTTCCTCACATATTTACTAGCTTGAAAATTAACTTGACATTTTTGGAACTGTCACAGTCTTAGTTAGTACAAAGTATAAGCTTAATTAAAATTAAGTATATGGAAATAAAACTGATTTTTTCACTCAAGAGAAAAAAAAAAGCTTATCCAAAATAGAATAAAGTTTGGGGAAAAAGAAAATCACATGTAAATAAAAGAAACCCCATTCCTGCTGGCAACCTAAAATGATCAAATAACATTCACCAAATGTAACAGAGATCCTCCCACACAATCATCCAGGCCCCTAACAGCTGGTCAGCAGAAGGTTCTCTCTTTATGCTGCCCTCTGCTGCAGTTCAGGAAAGCCCACGGCCTCTTTTTCAAAGAAAGCTTAGGGAAGAAACGTCCACCAGGACAAGCATTAGCTGCCCTAGAACAGGCACGGCCGAGGGGCAGCGGCCAGCGGGGGCTATTGCACAACTCTGCTCCAGAGCCAGCGCCTGCGCGCCCAGCAAACACAGCCACGCATCCTACAAGGAAGTCCCCTTTCTCAACCTCTACACACATTTACGTAGCAGCAAAACAGGTTCTCAGTCCTGTAAATGGATTCAGTGCACGTGGGGGCACCTGGGGAAGAGATCAGGAAAAGGAATTCATTAGGAAAAAGCAGCCTCTAGCTGCTGGGGCATATGTGTTACTCTCTTGCTCACAATGCCAACCTTAAACAATAATTACATTTTATCTGGTTACCCTTCATTGTCACTCCAGGTAGCTCCTACAGATCTCCTGGCAGAAAAGACTGCAGGGAGGAAGATAAAAATGACAGCATTTCTTTAAGCTCTGCTTGGGACAGAACTTGCACCTGCCCAGCCTCCTTACATACTCAACTTGTCTTTTCTTCTGTCTTGGATGCACTAAATGTTTCCCATTCAAAGGAAAATATTGATGGGAAGCAATCAAAACTGAAAAAGAGATGTGCAAATTAAGAAAGGGCTACAGAGAACTCCATCTGCAGAGCTCCACTGTTCTCAGTTTATCTCTTCCCTCTCTGTGACACACCTTATGTTGTCAGAATTTTTAACAGACCTTTACTCAAGCTTGTATTTGCAGATTTCAGGACGAGTCCACCAACTCAGCAGAAAGCACTTTCAGCTCTGAAAACGTCACAGATGTTATGTGTACTTGGCCGCAATGCTAACAGTCCCTAGCCAGTCCGAACGCAACCTAGAGATTAGAGGTCAGATTTAACATCCCGAGAAGCTCCGGGACTCCGTAAATCGAGGGCCTTAAAAACTCTTGTCTCCTAGTCTAAAAGCTGCAATTCATTTTCTCAAAGCCAAAGTGGCAGGACCAAGTCCCTCCTGTTTCACACCGAGACCAGAAGTTAATAAAGCAAAGATCTGGGGGTTTTCCCCCCGTATTGGCACCTCCTGCAGCGGAGGGAGAGCTCTCCCTCCGCCCCAAGTGCCGAGCGGGTCGCCGCGCCCTGCCGGGACGCGAGGCGCAGGAGACGTGTGCCGGAGGGCTGGGCCCCTTCCAGCGCCGCGGCCCCCGTGCCCCGTGCGAGCCGAGCCGGGCCGGGCCGGGCCGACTCACCCAGCGCCACCTGGCAGGCTCTCCGCAGCTGCCCGTGCGGGGGCCGCTTCGCCTCCTTCTCCGCCAGGATCTTCTCCAGGGCCCGCGACACGAACATGCTCTTGGTGCGGGCGTCCTGCTCGCGAGCCGGTGGCTGCATGACGAGGCCGGGAGCAAGGGCCGGGCGGGCACTCGGGGCCCCCGGCACCACCCGGAAGGGACGCGCCTCCCTCAGCGGCCGCGCCGCCGCCACGGCGCCGCCATGTTGGCACCGTCACGTGACTCGGCCCGGCCCTGGCTCCGCCCGCGAGGCCGCGCGTGAGGGGCGGTGCGAGGGGCGGAGCAAGGGGCGGGGCGGGACCGCGCAGAGGGCGGAGCTGGGGGCGGGGAAAGAGCGGGGCGAGGGC
>VZTB01003257.1:160625-291655 GCA_013397245.1 Thryothorus ludovicianus | reverse complement strand
CTGAGGGCGGGCCCGGGCTGAGGGCGGGCCCGGGCTGAGGGCGGGCCCGGGCTGAGGGCTGAGGGCCCCGGCCCCGGCCCCGCCGCCGTCCCTGCCGGAATGAAGCTGTAAGTTACTGACCGGAAGGTCGCGTTGCTGGAATACTCGTTTTTATTATACTTCAAACCTAAGTATCTCGCCATTCGCATTATCCCTGTTAATTCTCACACTGTCCTGTAACGAGGCATGGAGAGAGAGCACATGCCAAAACGCCAAAGTCGTACATTAATGAGGACTCACTAAAAAATAAATTTTCAGTGACAGAAATGACCCGTCCGTTAATTACCTTGTTCCTAGTGGTGTGTTCCCCTTTGCCAGGCCGGGTGCAGCCCCGGGCCCCCCGGCGGTGATGGATGCCGGCCTGTGCCGCTATCCGCGTCCCCCGGCCCTCCCCGCCCCGGCGCCCAGCGCCGCCTCTCTCCCGTGAGCTCCCACAAAGGTCTCCTGCAAATCCAGGCGGCCCCGTCTAATGGAAAATACAGGAGCACATTCGATTCTCTAGATTGCAGTTTTGCTTCTTTTTTCCAAACATCAGGACTCTAACCCTTTAAAATTAGTGTACCTTTAGTGTCGATTTGTCAAGAACTGCAATTTTTGTCCCCAAAAGCACTAACAAAGGCTCCAAACGCTAGTGCAAAGCATTAGTTTAGTATTATTTCCCAGGGAAAATTGACCGGTGCTTGTATTTTTAGACACCTATTTTCTAAATATGCTCCCAGTCAGAGATACAACTGCAAACCCAGCCCCCAATGTACAAGCCTGGACCCGTGATTCTCCTTTACTTACACTGCTGCACATTGAGGGCAATTCTAATGTTATCACCGAAATTACAGTGATGCAGAAGTGACATAACTAATAGACAAATAAGGCCCTGAATCCTTTTTGAGAGTTGCTGACTTAGTTATAGACACAAAAGGAGGGTGCAATTACTGTCAGCAGCATTGCAGAACTAATTAAGCAGCAGAGCTCTTCACCTATTGTCAGCCAAATTATTAGTTCTGATTTTAGGGGTTTTATTGTGGGACAGGATTAGTTCTCAGGAGGGAAGCAAATGAATACAGGCTAGCTTTTAGAAAATATATTGAACAGATGGTTTAACAGAGATTGAAAAAAAATTTCCATCAGGCAAAACCCCTGTTTTTGAAATCATAGAGTAGTATCTGAATTCCTAGTTGTAGGGCTACACTGAGGTTATGGTTTGGATTTCAAAAAGCCAAGGGTCAGTACCAGCCCTCAGTTTCAGTGAGCTCTCTGAGTGCCAGTGGCAGATGAAGAACACAGTGCTAGGGGATGGCATGCTCTCCTAGGCGAAGTTTGGTTATAGCCAAGCTCAAGTTTCAGCAGAACATAAGTGGTTTGGGAACTCATATCTTTTTAGCAATTCCAATTATCTGTGGCACCAACATCATGATTATTTTAAGCCAAACACCAATCTCATAGGAAACAGTTTTACACAAACAGTACAATCTGAAAATACAATATTTGCCCCTCTCCATTTTTAGTACAGGGTACTCTGTACTAGAAATATCACTACATACAAAGTTTAGGCACCTGAAATGAATTTGCAGATTTCTTTTCTCGAAACAGGCACACAGATTTTTAGGCATTCTTATTTCTCTGGCAAATTCTTTGGCCTTTCCTCAGCAGAGAAAGTGAATCCTGTGTGTGGCACACAGGGTATTTATGGGACCTGTTCCTTTTGCTTGGCCTCCTCAGACTTCTCCGTTTGCTCGCTAGTTTGTTTTTATGTACTGATAAGTACCTGCTAAGCATCTCTAGCCTGTTCTTGGAGAATAAGCAATAAAGTAGGAAACCCAAGAAACTGACATGAGGTCTGTAGCAGGACCCAGATGCAAATTACACCCTCTTATCATTACCAGCATTTGCAAACACTGGGGGACAGGATGGCTTTCCAGCTGAGGCTTTCCTCAGCCATGACAAAAGTAACTCAGGAACACTGGTATTTATGCCATAGCAAGGCATTTGCCCCGGTGATGATTTGCTGCCTAACCTGGCATCTGTGGCAAATAATTGCTGCCATTTCTATGCTTTCCTATTTTGTTATTGTCCTATCTGTCCTTGTTGGGGCTATTGCAGGTCTGCCACAGTGCACGTGAGGGATCAAATGGGAGGAACCCCCCCCCACAACCCTGTGTTCCTGAAACACAACCGTCTTCCTCTTGGTTGCTTTTTCTCTTTTCCACTTTCATTGCAATATGAGTATTAAATTTTAAGTACAATCACTTTCCTTTAATAGGTGGGATTGGATGTAGTGGCTAAAGATACTTGAATCATTTGTATCAAACTGACGAGCTCAGCACATCACAGACTGCTTGCAGAGTCAAGGAAGAAAAAACCAATGAGACAGAGAAGAGTTCTAAAAATCTGTGATTCAAAAATAGATGCAACCCCTTGGGTGTTGCCTTTGTGAGTGGTCATTACATTTTTCCATTACTCATGTGCAAAAAAGGCTAGGCTGTGTATTATTCTGAGGTGTTCTCTGAGGCCATCTCTTCTCCCACTGGGTAGTATTCTGGGCACATATAACTGGAGACAATTCCCACAAAGCATTTTCCATGCTCACTTGATATAAGGACAACATCTGCAGAAAGATGGATCAGTTCTGGGTGGGACCTTGTCAGAGTTTCCAAAATTTAAGACTATGAGCTCACACAACCACATTGCTGCTGAACAAAAAATGGTGTCTGCATGTAGCAGGGGCCTTTCCAAAGGTTCAGATCTGTCTTCTCATCCTGGCCTGCTCAAGGCATCACTTATTGCTGAAGAAACTAGTTCTTGCTTGAATAGACAGTCTTACTTTGCCCAGCTGAAGTCCATGGGTGTCTCCAGTTTGTATTTTACAGGCCACTTCATGCCTTCTTTTAAACCAGTTTATGCTGCAGCAGGTCAGCAGGACTGACACAAAAGCCACCTGGAGGGTGTGTGGCAGATGACACCTGTGCAGAGCAGGCATTTCTAGGTGTCCTTCAGCAATCTGGGAGCAGGCACGGTGAGGCAGCCATGAGAACAGAGAGCCAAACCCCAGCAGTTCTGTTGCAGCATGGCTTTCAGCGTGGTCAGTGGCATGGCAGAGGCCTGGAGTCCCCCTGGGGTTCCCTGTGCTCGGGAAGCTCACGGCTGCACTGCCCCATGCTCTGAAGAGCCCACAGGCCCGGGGGCTGTGACTGTGAGAGTCACAAACTGCCTCACTCCAGACTAAAACGGAAACAGAACAAATGCAGGTCTCTGGTGTGAGCTGCCCTCTAGCACACACGCGTGGCTGAGGTGTGAATCCACAGCCTCTGGCAGCGCGGGGCAAGTTGGTTCACTCAGAGATGCAGAAAGCAGAAAATGGCATCAGAACCTCATTCCTGTTCTCATGTTTTAGCACAATGTCTCACACAACATACAAAGGCAAATATTAAATATGTCCCAGGCTTTTGCTTTCTGTGCCAAAGCAAGATTGAGTCAACATGTCCCACGAAGATGACTGTGGTGACTGAAGAACTTCTCAATGCTGAGAACCTGGCAGCCTTTTTCAGCAGACAGTTCTTTCTACAGTGCTGAATCCAAGCAATTTGAAGCAGAAATGCAGCTTCCCAAACTATCAGATTGCCTTAAAAGGCACGAGATTTTACAGAATTTTTAAATGGTTCTTAAAAATGTTCTTTCTTGGCCATCTGATTGTAAGAATTCATGTTTTTATGATTTTTCTCTCCAAGCTCAAAAGCTATGCATCCACTTAAAAATGAATGATACACTCTCACAAATCATGGGTGATTTGATATGTGAAGGTGAGTGGAGAAATTGCTTGTTTCTAACCAGAATGTCACTCAAAATAGCTCTGACTAGGGAGACTGAGCTAGAGTAATTTCATCCAGAGATCTCACGAAAAGTGATTGTATGCTCTTTTTCCTCCACTTGCCTAATATCTTTGCACCTTGATGAGAAAATAGGAAAGAAATTTATTTTCTAAATGACCAGGACAGGTAAGGTTAGGACAGGTAACCATTGTTATGATTCCCACGGTTTAACTCTATGGAACTTCAGAACAAGTAGAACAGGGAAACAACACATTGCTCTTCTTTGCAAATAACTATTTATGAACCCCAGAAAAGGAAGAAATAATATATAGCCTTCAAACCTAGTAGCTACTCACCAAGTCATTGTACAACTATAGAGAGTTCTGTGACAGCAGCAGCCACACCTGACTTTGCACATGGATGTAGTTTGTCTATTTTACAGTATTCCAAAGTAAAAGCAAAAAATGCCTGAATGAGGCCATGAAGGCGGCCTTTCAAAGAAACAATAGCTATTAATACACTAACGGGGAGGGGACTGAAAGCTCTGTCCTTTAGATGTTTAAAGGAGTATTTGATTGGGGGTTTGACACAGTATTAGTGGAGCCCTTTTGCCCTCCTGGGTCTCTGCCTGATCAATATATCATAGAAAACAAAAGTTTTAGTCTATATTACATTTAAACGGGACCTCATCAAGGGCTTCTTTCACCTGAGCACCAAATGCACCTGGGCTTTCCAGCACATGGCACAATGCCTGTGTTTCCCAGCCCACACAATGTCTCAATCACCAGAGACAGCTCTAATGTCTAATTAGGCCGCTGAGCACACACTGCTCTCCTTACACTGGCATCACTGTGTAACTAACTGCAGTGAAAGGATAATGGCCTTGATATCATTCTGTTTTCAAATATTCTTTTCCTCAAAGTATTTTAAGATTACAGCAGCTGATTTCTGAGGGAAGGATGTGAGATATCTGGCTAATTCAAAAGCAACATTGCCCAGTCCAATGCTGCTCCTGAGCACAGCACCGTGCTGCAGAGCGTAGCTGCACCACGTGTGTCACTGGCTGCAGGCAAACAAAGAAAGCCTTTCCAGGAGAGAGAAGGCAGACCAAGGCAGAGGAAGTACATGTATCTGCATGCCTGTGTTTGCCAGTGGATTCAGTTAATTACAAGATTTACTATTACACTGCTGTAAATAGCTCATTGTGGCAAATATGTCTGTAGTGTGAGACATAAATCATGTGCAAACAATGCCTAACAGGTGGACAGAGTTCACAGTTTGTACAAGCTACTTCCTTGGCAAGAAGCTTCTCTGGATTTCTGTCCAGAGGCCAGGTGCTCTGCACTGACTGACAGGACTAACCTTGCAGCACTCGCCCACTGGCATATTGCTAGATCGTTTGCTTTAGGAAGGAAACTGCACTCTAAAATGAGATGCAGAATGGACAGGAAGATTCTTGGAAAACCAGCACTGGTCTGTATAGTAGCTTAGTTCCCAGTCTATTAGCACAGAACTTCTTTTCCCTTCTTCTGCCCATTTTTAATCATTTCCTTTGGGACTGATTTTATTTACTCTGCCTGGCTTCCAGCCACTTTTCCTGCTGTCCAGTAATGTGGATTTCCCAGGGGGGTCCTCATTTCATTTACTGTATCAGCTCTCTAATTTTTTCCAGTTCAACACTGCATGACCTAAAATCAATAAATCCACATAGTAAAGCATTCTCCCACTGCTAGGAGTAAAATTGAGGTAACTATTAAGTGAGTGATTATACAAGTAGTCATGTAGTATTATCAAGACGTTTCACTGTGATGTTTATAGACAATGCTCTCCCTTTCATTCCAAATATTTTCTTCAAATCCCAGTCTTACACTTTTTGTGTCTTCTGAGCAACTTACTGCCAGCAGCCTCGCACAGAACTTGTACTCCCACCCAGGGAAGCTCTGTAATGTGAAAGAAGGACAGGCAATATATGTAAACAGCACCTTGCAATGTCATGAGGTGGAAATGAAAAATCGCTTGGCACAAGAGGCACCGGAGCTGTTTGTCCCTAGAGCTGAGCCAGGCCAGGCAGGAGCTGCTGCAGTCAGCCCTGCACCGCTGCCAGCCCTGCACTGCTGCCACCCTGCACTGCAGCCAGCCCTGCACTGCTGCCACCCTGCACTGCAGCCAGCCCTGCACCGCTGCCAGCCCTGCACCGCTGTCAGCCCTGCACCGCTGCCAGCCCTGCACCGCTGTCAGCCCTGCACTGCTGCCACCCTGCACTGCAGCCAGCCCTGCACCGCTGCCAGCCCTGCACCGCTGCCAGCCCTGCACCGCTGCCAGCCCTGCACTGCAGCCAGCCCTGCACTGCTGCCAGTCCTGCACCGCTGCCAGCCCTGCACTGCAGCCAGCCCTGCACTGCAGCCAGCCCTGCAGGGACTTTGGTGCTAGAACAATGACAATGCAGGTCTAGTGCATCAGCCATGTCCAGAGCATCAGCCACTCCAAGAGAAGACTTTGTCTGCACACTTCTAAAGAGCTGTTCTCTCTCCTGGTGCTTGGGAGAAAGCAAGAAAAAGAGACATTTTGCCACCTTCCCCAGGGACAGACAGAGCTTAGGGCTGCTGTCAGAAGTCTCCAAGGATTCTCAGAAAAGTCTGAATTGTCGAGGTCCATTTAAACACTTGGGACTATTGATGTAATAAAACATCAGGGAAGTCAGCAATGGATGCAGAGCTGTAAAACTGTCTACACAATCCAGTCCAAAGCATCTTGAAAACAGGAAAGAACATTCTGCTTAACCCTGCACACTTTATACTCACCTCACACCAGGGTGTCTCTATAAGCTATAAAAGCCAAACATCATGCAGGCCAGAGACTGATACCTGTGACTTTGGTAAGTAGTTTTTGTTTAAACGAAGCATTCTCAATCAAATTATCTTTTCTTTTTCCCTTGAGAAGCATAGCATTGAGCCTACATTTCCATCAGTTCCTACAGTTCCATCTTCCATGACAAAGCACATGACCCTCTTCCTAACTGCTACCACTGGCTTCCTATTAAGACTTGTACAGCATTTACACTGTTTCAAATGAAACAGCGTCATTCAAATGAAAGTGTTCTGTGATTTCAGGAGTGACACTGTCACTTTAATGGCATTTTTATTGCTATACTTTTACTGTTTCTGACAAGGATCAAGCAGAGAAAAAGAAAAAAGCCTGTTTTGAATATATCAATAGTACAAAAAGGTCTGATTCCCCTTCCCTAGTGGGACTGCTGTAGTTGATTAGTATTCTATTAGAGCTGGTGATGGTTTTCTAGAATGTCTCTCTCTCCCTACATTGTGAGCTCACAGCCCTTGCAATGACCTTATACAAGTGGTTATAATTCCAAGGACTGCCTCCAGTGTTGATGCAGCAGTTGTGCAAGGCTGTAGTTTCACAAATGGCTTTAAACTGATCTGCAGGTGAGTTACTGCCAAAGGAGGCAATCCCATCCTTCTCCCAGCCCTGCCCTTACCACAAGACTGACACCTCCTCTCCAGTAGCTCTTGGAGGTTGCTCACTGAGTCAGGGAGCAAATCTGACTAAAAAAGGACCTTTTGTTTGTTTGCCTTCCAGTTAATTTGAGCTGGATCAGCTGATCAGTTCCTGATCCTGTTCACCACAGTGTCACAAAGGAAGTGGTGAAAACATGCAGCAATGTCAAAAGGGAAAAAAGGGTAGCTCACACTTCAGTTAACTCAAGTTCAACAATAAAAACACAGTCCAAGCTACACACTGGACTAAATGTTTCCCAGTCACATGAATTCAGCCTTATAGATACAAAATATGTGCACTACAAAAACCATGGAGACAGTTTTACACTGAATATGGGATGCACAGGGTACCTATAAAATGGCAAAATTATGTACTGTGACCAAGCTCACTATTTTGTGCTGATATGATATCAAACTGGCTCAGCCCATCCTTAGCAAAGAACTTTAGTTTATCAAATGCAGACCTTCATCACTCTTAGTATTTAGTGGAGAAGAATTCACATATCATCTCACAAATGCATGTTACTCATATACTCCTGTATTAAAAAAAATCTGACCAAAATTCAGGTGTGGACAATAAATCCCAGAAATTAGGCCCCGTAGAGCTGCATTCGGAACACTGAGTGTCAAAGGTGCAGGAAATGCAGCAGCACGTTTTGTGGTGTTTGTTCCTTTTCCTCATGCAGCACATGGAGTGGGCCCAGCCCAGTCAGTCCCTCAGGCATGGTCTGACCTTAAACTGAGAGCAGTTCACCAAAGCCCTTCAGCACACCTTGCAGCTGAAAGGCAGCAGGTGACAGAGTGCTGAGCTAGTGCCAATCCTTGCCTCAAAATCATGCTCTGCATCCTCAACACCATTGAGGTGCATTGGGCAAAGCAGGGAATAGAACTGGACAAAAGAAGAGCAGGTGGATAGGTGCCATGTATTCCACATGTATTTATGTGCCATAAAACTTTTTTTTTCTCTGATCTTCAACTTTCTGTTCCACACGGAAGATTCTTTCCAGCTTCAGTTGTGAAAACACCATGAGTTTTGAACCAGCTACATAATTCCAGCCTCCACCTCCTCATGACAATTTCTATACATTGGTTGTGCTGACAGAGGTAGGTGGCTTTTCCTATTCGATGTACTGGCAGAGGAAATAATGCAAATGCAGTCAGGGAGAAGCAGTGAAGCAATTTATAACAAAGCCAAGAACAAGCACTATTGTTCATGTTATTTTTACTTCATGTACTTACAGAGAGTGAATCTTTGCTTGATTGTGTTAGCTCAGGGAAAATACTTATTTGCATATAACCTGCAAAGCTTCCAGCAGCCTTTTTTAGTACTCCCCCAAAAGAATAAATTCTGTAAGAATGTTAATTTGTCAGAAAAAAATGCAAGGAGGTGCAAACTTGTAAATGGTCTCATATGGGGAAAAAAAATCACTTGGAACAACCCCAGTTTAATTGCCTATTTAATCAAAATCTGACAAATTTCCAATCTGCAAAAGAAAAAAAAAGAATTCACAAAATTAAAAAAAAACAACTTGTCCTACTTCAAGCATATTGAAGTTTGATGCATCTTCTTTTCTTTAGACAAATATACCTGAGCCTGCTGCCAAGGCAATGCTTCTCCATTGCTGGCTTTAGAGGGTAAAGATCAGATCATATAGCATTATGTCAGGAATGATAGAAACACTTTCTGCACCTGACTTAAAAACAAAACTACTTAAAAATACCCTGAATTGGGAAGGACCATTTGATTAATTAAACCAAAAATCTTCTCTCAGTTCAAGAGCTCAGTGAGAACCCTTAATTATATAATCAAAATTATGTCAGGAAAGAACATAATGAAAATCTAATTGTGCACTTTTTAGTACGTGATTAATTTTAAGTAGATGGGTATGATTGAAGAAGAGCAAAAGAGGGGAGATATGATTAAAGAAGTGAATCAGACAGTGGAAAGAAAAGAGGTATCAGAGGAGTGAGTAATAGCAAATACAGCCTTCTCCCAGAGTGTCTTCCAAAATTGAATGTTTTGACTTGACTACAGAATGTATGAAATAACACACACTTCTTCCCCAATTGTATATGTTTAGGATTTGACACAAATCTGAAACGTATGAAAAGGAAATAAGCTGCATTTTCAATTAATATTGTCCAAAAGTTTTGTCCCTCTCCCCTGACCTCGTGGGAAGGCTGAAACCCTCCATTCTCATTGTGTTATCCCTCTGCCAAGTGACACACTGATGTAGCATTTTACAAAAGCTTGTGTGCAGGTCCCATGATACAAAACTATCTCCCTCTTTCTTCTCAAATCCTGAATCCTTTTTGACCTGAAGTGGCGTTACCTTCAGTTTTCTCTAGGATGTTAGAGTTATTAAATAAATGGAGATGCCAAGGAGAAGCACAAGCCTTGGGCACTGCTGTCTTGCACACTCACAGATGGCCTAACAGCCCCACAGGTGAAATCTGAGCTGCTGACTGGAAACTCATGTGACATCGTGGGGGCCCCTCTGAGTGGGCTCTGTTTTGCACATATTCAGTATTCTTGGGCAGCCACTTCAGACACATGCATCTCAGTTTCCCTGTTTTCAAATGGACATAATATATATGTCCTTCTAGCACACACTGTGTGTCTAATTAAATACTCTCAGAGTCTAATTGAATATGTGTTTTATATTATCTTCTATAAACAAGCTAGAAGGAACATATTATCAGGTGGGGTTTTGGTCAGTTATCATATAGTAGCCCTTCAACAATAAAAGAAATTGCTGGATAATTACATATTCCTTTTCTTTAAAATAAAATCCACACTAGCAACTAATAGAATTTCCATTCAAAACTAAGGATTATATGCATATCTGCAACAATTTGGACTTTGCCAAAATGAGTTTTCCTACAGCCAAAAGAAAACACTTACTAAAAAAGAGTAAAAAAGTCTGCCTTTAATTTCAATGGAAGCATTTTTCCTTATAATTTTAAACTTTCACAAGTAGCATCCTTTTAAAAATTCTTACACAGTAATATTTTCAATATTGCCACTAAAGCTGGAGGAGTGTTTTGAAGCAATGTAGCTTGTACACCGTGGACAAAAAGGCACTCACCCTCCAGCAGTAGAGGCGTCGCTCTGGTAATGTCCTGCTTACGCTATGATGGGCTCCTGTCTCAAATTATTATAGGATTTCTGAGGAAAACACGGGAGACAGATAACAACTTTAACAACTTTCTCACTCAGCCACAGGGTGGGGGCGTAGCTTTGGTGATGGTGATTTCTCCTAACAGAGTGTATTGTTATTTAATTAGGATCTTTTAAAAGAAAGTCTTGCCTCCTGCCTCTTGCCCCAAACAGGAAAAAAAAAAAAAGACGATTTTGAAAAAGAGATCAACTGAACACAAAATGAGTAAACAAATGAAAATGCTATAGTGACTTTCAGAAGAAGACAAAAGGTTAAATGTAAATAACTTGAAAGAAAACCAGTTAATTTAGAATCTGATCTGACCCTCTGGAGATTCTGCTTCCCAGTCCATGTCCCAGACCCACTCTGCAGTGCTCTCCCCCGTCCCAGAGCCCTCCTTGGCGCAGCTGAGACCTGCAGAGCCCAGAGTCACCTTGGCCAGTCCCTCCCCTCGGTGCTTTTTCCTCGGCCCCCCGACACTCAGGGAGACCAAGCCTTTCCGACACGTTCCTTCCCCTTTTGAACAGTCGTTTTTCACACTGACTCGGAGTGAGGGGAACGTTTGTCACGGATGAGTAGGCAGAAGGTGCTACTGCAGGGTATCACGAGAGGCACGATAACTGCACACCTGGACTCAAGACTCATTAAGAGACATGGGGAACTAAAATATTGGCACTTAATAAAGACCTAGGACTGAAAGCATTTGAGGTATTTTCTTTACACAGACCTGCAGCCTGCTGCAACTGTGTCTTGACCTAGGAACTGTTTTTTCATTCTATATAATGCGATATCCACAAAGCCTTGAGATGACAATTGGGTATGTTAGACTACCAACACTTACCCCTGAATAGAAAACTTACAAACCAGAATAATGATCAGCCAAGTCAGAAAAAAAGCCCATGTTGAGATAAGAATGTTCAAGAGGTTTTTGGTTTAGCCTGGGGAAGATGACAATTATTTCATTATTTGTTACATTTAGTTTTGCTAAGTTTACTTTTTAAGGTAGTATATCCAGTAAGTGTCTCTATTATTATGCCTCTTAGGAGTTCACATTATTAACATTTTTAAATTTTCCTCTTGAAACATTTTTCCTTAATTAAAAAAAAAGTATTTGTAGTTTGACAAAAGCCTGGCAGTGCTCTTGGTGGAATGAAGATATTTGGGGGAATCTCCACTGGTATGAACCAAGTTAGCTTTCTGGGAATGGGGCGAGTAGTGCAGAAGTGCAGCCCGTCAGGCTGGTTTTGTGTGCAGTTTGCCCCGGTCATCCCTGCCCTTATGCTGTGCACTCGCTTTGCACAAGCAGTTGCAAACAACTTAAACCCTCTGCATTTTGGAATCACAGCGATGAAACATGTTTTTTGTATTTATTCTTTATTGACATGGAAATCTGTGACACCTTATTTCTGCACGTTTGTGTCCATTGTGCTGTGTGCATGCAGGGGTGTCTGTGTGCCCATTGCTCAGCGATGGGCAGCCAGGGGCCTGTGGGCAATTCCCGGCTCCTGCAGGAGGCCGCGGGTTCCATCGCGCCGGGCTGCGATCGTGCGGCGTGGGGTGAGCCCGGTGGCCGGGCACGCTGAGTGACCGCTCTGTGCGGGCTGGGCAGCAGCACAGCACTACACAGCACACGGGAAATGCAGGGGGGCGAGAGGGCCAGGTGAGCAGAGTCTGCAGCGCACGGGGGTGCGTGAGTGTGAGGGGCTGCGTGTGTGAGGGGCTGCGTGTGTGTGTGAGGGGCTGCGTGAGTGTGAGGGGCTGCGTGTGTGAGGGGCTGGTGTGTGTGTGGGGGGCTCCGTGTGTGTGAGGGGCTGCGTGAGTGTGAGGGGCTGCGTGTGTGAGGGGCTGGTGTGTGTGTGGGGGGCTCCGTGTGTGTGAGGGGCTGCGTGAGTGTGAGGGGCTGCGTGTGTGAGGGGCTGGTGTGTGTGTGGGGGGCTCCGTGTGTGTGAGGGGCTGCGTGAGTGTGAGGGGCTGCGTGTGTGAGGGGCTGGTGTGTGTGTGGGGGGCTCCGTGTGTGTGAGGGGCTGCGTGAGTGTGAGGGGCTGCGTGTGTGAGGGGCTGGTGTGTGTGTGGGGGGCTCCGTGTGTGTGAGGGGCTGCGTGAGTGTGAGGGGCTGCGTGTGTGAGGGGCTGGTGTGTGTGTGGGGGGCTCCGTGTGTGTGAGGGGCTGCGTGAGTGTGAGGGGCTGCGTGTGTGAGGGGCTGGTGTGTGTGTGGGGGGCTCCGTGTGTGTGAGGGGCTGCGTGAGTGTGAGGGGCTGCGTGTGTGAGGGGCTGGTGTGTGTGTGGGGGGCTCCGTGTGTGTGAGGGGCTGCGTGAGTGTGAGGGGCTGCGTGTGTGAGGGGCTGGTGTGTGTGTGGGGGGCTCCGTGTGTGTGAGGGGCTGCGTGAGTGTGAGGGGCTGCGTGTGTGAGGGGCTGGTGTGTGTGTGGGGGGCTCCGTGTGTGTGAGGGGCTGCGTGAGTGTGAGGGGCTGCGTGTGTGAGGGGCTGGTGTGTGTGTGGGGGGCTCCGTGTGTGTGAGGGGCTGCGTGAGTGTGAGGGGCTGCGTGTGTGAGGGGCTGGTGTGTGTGTGGGGGGCTCCGTGTGTGTGAGGGGCTGCGTGAGTGTGAGGGGCTGCGTGTGTGAGGGGCTGGTGTGTGTGTGGGGGGCTCCGTGTGTGTGAGGGGCTGCGTGAGTGTGAGGGGCTGCGTGTGTGAGGGGCTGGTGTGTGTGTGGGGGGCTCCGTGNGGCAGGGCCGAGCGGGCCATGAGGGGCTCCTGAGGCCGCGGGGAGCGGAGCTCCCGGCCCGCGCCGCCACCATGGAGCCGCCGCCGCCGCCCGGCGCCCCCGGCGCCGCCGAGCCCGCCGGCTGCCCCAAGGACACGGACCGCCAGCTGCGCCTCCGCCTCTGCGTCCTCAACGAGATCCTCAGCACCGAGCGCGACTACGTGGGGACTCTCCGCTTCCTGCAGTCGGTGAGTGGCCCCGCGGGGCTGGGGAGCGCCCTCGGGGGCGCGGCGGGGCCCGGCGGACGGGCCGGGGGCTGCGAGGGCGACGGGGCACCGGTTGTGGAAGTGCCCGGGTCCGCACCGCCGAGAGGAGTTTCTGTGGGAGCGGCCTGGGGCCGGGGCCGCCTGCAGAGCCGCGGTTCTCTCGCCGCGCGGGCAGCGCCGGCCCCCGCAGCGCTCCCGGCGATGGCGGGAACGGACCCGGGATGGATCTGCTCTCAGAATGCCTCGTCCTTTTGTTTGTTGTTATTGTTTAGGAGTTGCTTTTACACTCACTTGGAAAACCTACCCTTACTGTTATTTGTAAATAAATATGGTACATATATCTTTGTTTAATGGTAAACAGAAATTTGTGATTGTGCCGGGTGTGTCGCTGCATGTGGAAACAATTATACCTGCCTCTGAAATTATTCACGGGCTAGTTCAGAAGGAAAAAAAAAATCCATCTGGATATTTCCATTTTCCTGTATAGGTTCTAAATGTGAAATTCATCTGTGTACCACCACAGTCGTGTGAATAACTAGAAGAGCCTGCAGTAGAAGTTACTAGATAACAGATACATCATAAAATAAAGAAGAATAAGCTAGTGATCACACAGAGATCAAGAATCAAAGCAAAGGAAGTCTCTGCAGAGATTTCTAAAAAGTTCGTCAGGGCAGAAGTTCTTTCTGGTATTTTCCTAGATAAAGACTAAACTCTGCTTTCATCTAAAAGGGCTTAGAAGCTAGGCCCTTTTGACCTGTCCTTCTGGCAAGAGTTTTGTTTGTTTGTCTTTTAAAATCAGTTTGTCTTCAGTGTTTTTCGGATTTGCCAAAGTGGCAAACTCTGTAACATAAAAGATAAATGACAAGGATGTGGTTGCTTTATGAACTAGTCTCTACTTGAACCCTCCTTTTCTCTCTCCAGTAGTTGAACTCGGAGCCTTTAATTTGAGTTTTCCAACTGAAATGCCAGCTAGCTTCATTTAGAACTGTGGTTCTGTCTCGGTGCAGGGAGGTTTTCTTCTAAAAGCTATAAGATGTAGAAGAGACCCACTCTATAGATGAAACAAAAAACAAAATCCCTCAGAAAACTCCTCTGTCCTAAGTACTGAATTTGAGATTTTGTTAGCTGCAGGCTAGAATGTCAATTCAAGCTATATATATTTTTAATTCCAGTTCTTATGGCTAAATATATTCACAGTGTTAGCTAAATGGGATTTTCGTGTATTAACAAAGCAAAACAGGTCTTTTATGTATTTATATTCATTAACTTGGTGGTTTTCATTAGGGCAGTAGTGAGTAATACGCCCTAGGTAATGGCAGGAGAAGATCCTGGGGAGTGCAGTCGCTGAGGTCTTGGCTGGCACTGCTGGCATTCAGAACCCTTCTGAGGCACTTTGTCACCAGGCGGAGAGTGGCTATGGTATTATCTCGTGGTGTTGGTTTTGGGAGTGCAGCTTTACCCCCGTATGGAATTTGTGTTTTGGCAATTATGTTTGAATAAAGCGCTGAGGGATAGGCTCTTTCTTATCTCTGGGCCTTAGTTTAGAGCAGCATTCATACACAGGCTTAACTTCTTGGACGTCAGATATTCATGTGCTGTCCTAAATAATGTCAGTTTCCTCAGTCATTGACCTACATCTTAGAGACTGAATCTCTAAAACTGCTTCTGGATAGCTGAATGGTGTTAGCCCTAAGGAGAGGAGAATGAGGATCTACTGCAGTGTGTGAGGGTAAAAGGAGCAGAAGTGGGATGAAATTTCTAAAAATAAAAATTTGGAGTGTGAATTATTTTCTGCATAAATTATGTGGATGGCCATAACTTAATTCTTCTAACAAGACAGCCCACAGGAAAGAATTCTCCCCCACCTCCCATACTGGACAGCCAACAGTGTGCAAGGATAACATGATCTATATAATCACTGGGATTAGATGTAGTTATAGACCAAAAGTTTTGCTTTATGGCACTGATGAAAGTACTGCTGTAGCCCTGGAATTCTGTATTCTCAGTTCTGCCTGGCCTCACAAATGTTGGCTCTCGCGAGCGCGCTGGCATCGCTGCCCAGGAGCCAGCCCTCCTGCCCACGGATCTCTGCTCCCCCTGCTCATGTTCTGTGTGGGCAGCACTCACCCAGTGCCATAAACGTACACTGTTACACTTCCTGGGGTAAGGCACCAGGTTAACACTCCAGTGTGGCTGGACAAGGTCAGTGGTTTTTTCCATGGTGTGAATTGCACTGGGGTGGTTTGTACTCCATATGATCCAGATGTAATTTTGGCAGCACTAAAAGACTGCAGTTCTGTGCAGGAGAACTGCAGTACCCAGATCTTCTGGAAACTTGTTCCTGTCAAAAAGGAGATGAGACATGGGAAGTATGGGTTAAATAAAGGAAAGCTAAATCTCATATCTTTTATCATCATAATGAATTTCCCCCAAGTAGGCTGGGAGAGTTGGACTTCTGTGAAGGAATCTGTGCTCTTGGTTAAATATTTGCTGTTGAAGCCCTAGTCTTCATTAAGTGTTCTCAATAAACAATGTTTTTAAAAGCAAACAGCTAAATTCTATGGGTTTGTTCACAGCACTGAAGTTACTTGCTAGCAGCAGCTTCCTGTATTCCCTGGTAATGTACAAGAATCTCTTAACTATTTAGAATCTTGTAAAGTATTTAGTACTGCGCATTTGCAAATAAATCAAAGTAACTTCAATTTTCTTTCAGTATTTTAATCTGTTTTAGGAGATGAATATATGATCACAATTAAGGAAAGGTTTCCTTTTTCTTTTCTTTTTCTATGCTTAAAACCGTTTTCCCACTAAGCTGCAAGGGAAAATAGGTTAATTATTAGCATGAGGACTCAATCCTTATTTGCTTTGCCTGAAAGATTGTGGTTCATATTTTGGTTTCATAAACTAATAACGTGAGTATATAAAGCTTAATATAAAGTATAGTTAAAGTTATAATTAATATAACTTTAAAGTTGTAAAGAATTTAAGTTATAATTAAATAATTGAAGCTAAAGAACGTGGAGTTCTATTTTCTAATAATAAAAATTGTTAGTCACTGTTAAGAATATTTTACTGTGTACTCATTTAATGAAAATGGCACAGGTGTTTATTTATTTAAATAAAATAGTCTCTAGAATCTGTTACGTTTTACACCTAAAGTAATTTTGACAAATGGAGTTATACCTGCAAATTTAGCTTAGATGTCCTATCATTTTTCACCTTGTGTGTGATTTGTAGTAATTTTATTCCATTTAATTTTGGACATGAGAAGATATTCCTAGTCAGTTTAGGTCCTGTTTAGTTTCTNTATAAATGTGTTTTATCTATTATAACATGATGTATCATAACTATGGAGAGAATGAAACCCAATATCTTTACCCTGTGGTTTGTTCCACATCTTACAAGGTGAGATGATAGATTCCAAGGGATATAGCTGTTTTTTTAAATCAGAGTCTGGATTTTATATTAAATTGGAATATAATACAGATATGATATTGTATGTATACCATTATTTCAATAGTCCTAGTTGTCGTAGATATTTCCTCAAAATAAGGAAGGAGAGAGGAAAACTCTTTTTTACCAGCTCACAGCTGATGACTTGTAGTTACTGATTTAATTATGAATATACACACACAATATTGTGTCCTGCTTTGTTTGCCATTTTGTTAGACAGGGATGGTATTATTGCTAATATGGAATCATCCTTGAAGAAATGCTGTGTAACTCAGGAGTATTAATAGATAATACTGCAGTTATGCAGCTGTGTTACTAACTGTACTAGTAAAGGCTCATTACACAGCCTAACTTTTTAAGCAGCAGGGAGAACTGCATGGAGTAGATGGAAATGTACTGCTGCTAACATCATTGAAGAACACAGAAGAAGCTAAGTGGAAAATTGTCAGAGCCTAATGGAACTTTATTAAGTTTCAGGAGTAAGATAACTTCAAGGACAAAAAGGCAGATAATTCTGTTGTAAGTCTCTGGGATGATCAAAAACTATAAGGATTTTCAGTCTCCAGACTTGAAGATTCAATTAGTTCTTTGGTCTCTTTTAACTCGGTAACTTATACAGAAATGTTTTATTGTCCTATGTAAATACTTTCTTTTTGTGTGGTGGAATCATATCAGGAGATAATTTAGTTAGAGTGACCAGCTGGATAAATGCCAGCATCTGTCTGGTGGCATGCAGTCCTGTGCAGGAATGTGGGGCTGCCAGCACACTGCCAGGGGTGCAGTGTCTGCAGGGTGCAACTCTCAGGCTTACCCAGGCTCCAGGTAACTGTTCTTGCTTGCAGTGTCAGATGGGATGGAGAAGTCATGCACAATTTGTTGGGGAAAGAAAGGTTGTGGTGTGTTTGACTGCTGCATGATCATTCCACAGAAACCCAGTCAAATCTGACACTAAAATTTCAGTAATTAAAGACCAGCTCTCAAATAAGGCGACATAATTCTAAGAACAGATGAAATAGTGAATACACAGCAGTTAGCTGGTTAGATGTCAGAATTTTAAAGAGTTTTTCTACCATTTTGTAGAAATAATAATGAATTACATGAATTGTAATTCATGGAAGTGTTGGAACAGTAGTTATCCAATACACTGGATTGCAGTGGTAGGTACTTTATGCATCACTTTTTTCCTCCACATTCATTTATTTTGCTGAACATTCAGCTCCAACCTGCACATGCAGCTCCCTCAGCTTAGATAATTGCAAATATATAAAGCCAAATTGTTCTCTACGTTGTATATAAATACATCTCTTTCATCTTTCCGGAGACAAACCGACAACTTGTAAATTTTAATGTCAGAATGACAGGATGTACTTTTAGCTTGAGCAATTGCTGTTTGTTCTGTGCAGGCATGAAAACAGTAGGAAAGGTGAATTGTTCCTACCAGATAGGTATCAAATTGGGTAAGTAATTGTACTAGTGCTATTTTTAGGTTTTAGTATCATGCATTCCTTTATTTTTGTATGAAAACTAGAAGTCCTCTTCAATCCTATCAATTGTGTAAATGTTACTTTAAGATATATACCATCAGATAAATTAGCCCACATCCTACAGACTCAAAATATTTATGTTTTGCTCCCCTTTCTTGCTTGCTCTGTAGGAGTAATTGATCTGTCTCTGGGTTTTGCACTCCACCCATCTTGAAACATGATAAGCATCACAGGCTTTGTTTGGTCTTTCCCCCACCCCCCACTTCTCTTTCTGTTTCACAATCTTGTTTGCATCCAAGATGAGGCTCTGGTGCTCTAATACAGTACCAAACAGACCATTTGTCTCAGCTGTGAGCTGTAGTTTCCTGTTCTCTGCCTGTTCACCCTCCGTAGATAGAGATAAACGCTGATTCGGGAAGGTGAACCATATGGTTTGGGTAATGTTGCTCCTTTAGTATGAGACAACTAAAAGAGCATTTAGGAGAGAGGAAGGAGATGGGAAAGGAAATTGTTTGGAAGTAATCTAAATTAGCTTTGCTACTCTGTTATTTTGGGTCAGTTGGTCACCTACAACCAGTTGTTAGAACTGCAAACGATCAAGATGTTCTGTTTAGTTTTAAAGTCATGAAGGTTTTTTTTTAAAGCTTGGTTCCTGGTGTATGTAAATTGTGGAAGGTCACGGCTTTCATTTTAAATGACACATTTGTAGCACATCTGGTTGTAAAGCACGAATTGAAGATAGAACATTAGCAAAATAAAAATGCTCCTGAGTTTTTAGGGGCTTTTGTTATGACTCTTGATTTTGAGGTTGGAAATTCCGCTGGTAGAGTTTTCTGTTTAGACCAAGTATAGTGCAAAATCAGCAGCTAAGGGCCGAAATGCGAATGGATTAAAAGGTTCTTTTGCTGCAGATACAAAGAAAGAAAGTGAAGAAAACAGTCTGGATGTAGAAAGATGAAGCAAAAGTGAGAAACTGAAAAGCAAGGCAAAGCAAAGAGAAAGCTCTGAAAACATTTATTCATCTGAGCCTGTGGTCTAGAGAGCCCATTTACAGCCACAAGTCTAAGATCAGGGCTGGAGGATCCAGAATACCCTGCTTCTCTCCTGCTCTGAGCTGTATGAGCTTAGTGTGCCGCTTTGAAAATACTGTGCCAAGCCCATGCCTTTTGCAGTGAGGCTTTACAAATCACTTACATGGGAGTACAGCAGGTTTTTTATGTGAAAGAAGGTGTTTATTCTTTTTACACTCTCACAGAATTTTCATGGTGAGAAAATATCAATAAATCCCCTGTGTAGTTTCACCAGTTTACTGCCTTACAGGTGAGAACTAAGACTAATTTCTCTTTGCTTCTCTTAACTCATTCCAGCTTGGTGTGCATCTGACCCTTGTTACTCCTTATCTCAGACCTACTTTGGTCTCACTACATCTTTCGGAATGAGGTGTCTGACCTCGTTCTGGCTCTGCATCTCTCTCTCCTCTTGGTTGCTGTGCTGTGATCCATCAGCCCTTTTGCTGTTTGTCCCTCCCTCTCATTTCAGGCATGCCAGTTGTTGTTTGAACATGTGCCATGATCTCTGAGGGAGTGCTTGGTTGCCCTGGGCTTTCCCAGAGCCATGCTGCTGCCTCTGCAACAAAACTCTCCTGTTATAGCACTGTGGGAGCTGAGGGGAGGGGGGGACAGAGACCCTGGGCTCTGGTAGGAAAGGACCTGGGGATCAGAGAGTGAACCAAGCATCGCAGAGAGCAGAATATTAGAGTTGCTCATGCATAGCTGGATGCGTGTTTGATTTTACAACATTTTTGGCTGATATTGGCAGGAAGCAGACTGATACCCATTATGGGAATTTGTTTGTCCCTAAACATAGGAAGCAAAAAAGTTTAAGAGCTTTGATAGCTTTCCACTCCCCAGGTCACGTACTATTTCTGCTGTAGGCAGGAGTTCTGGTTTGCAGGGGTGGGAAAAGTAATTCTTCAATTTTACATTGTATCATAGAATCATGAAAAATAGTGTTGGAGAGAATCTTGGCAAACCTTCCCATCATGTTCTGATATGGAAAGATCTTAACTTCTGATGGTTTATCCTGGTGTTCAGATGTTTTTAGTATTAGAAATGTCTTCTTAATGTCTAACATAATGTCTAATCTTTTTAGTGCTCTTTTTTCCTTTCTGTCAATCCCTTAAATATTTAAAGAATGTTTTCACATTTTGCTTCAAATTACACTAAATTGTGAAATTGTTGAATTTTCTTTCTCAAAAGCTGTTTAATTTTACTTCTGATAATTCCTGTGCTATTATCTGGATTCTCTAATCTATTTGTGTCCTGAACTCTAGTGTCCAAAACACCAGGTGCAAGGCACTCTCAAGGCTTTAGCAGTACCAAGTGAGGCAGTGGATAACTTAACAGGTTTTGTACAGTGTACAGAATATTATTGTCACAGGAGAGAAAGGTTTGTCTTTCTCTGAGTTTTTCTGAGTTTGTACCTGCATTTGGGGACAACTCATTGCTCATACCAGTGACTATGACTAGGTGTTGGTGTAAAGCATTTATGGGAGCAGTCAGGTATTTGGACTTCTGGGGGGTGCCCTGGAAGTGCAACACTGAACCCTCCTAAGGGGAACAGAGTGATGCGTTTGCAGGGCAGCTTTCCTGTGTGCAGATCCTGGCACTCCCAGAGGCACCTGACCCAGAGGGTTTCTGAGGCTTGAAAAAGCAGGCTCTCCCAAGCACAGTGTCTGCCTTTGGGCACCCAGATGAGTCTGGGACAGATTACACTTTCAAGCAATTACTTATTTCTGTTGCCTGCCTATTGTTTACTTCAGGCACTTACAAGAAAATACAAAGGGACTCTGAATTTCTGTCTTCTTTCCAGCTGTAGAATCCTTTTTCTGTTTTTGTCTCCCCAAATGGATTTCCAGCTTGCAATGGTAAAGGCCTTGCACAGTTATAGTGTGGTTTAGGATGTAAATGGTGATGTATCTTTTGATTTTGATGATGCTTGAAATTCCTGTGCAAATGGCAGCCTGTCCTGGTTACCAGGAGTGAGTACAGCTAGAGACGAGGAAAGACTTGAAATAAGCAACCATGTCATTTCTCAATCAGCTCCAAAGACTTCTTGTGGAGCAAGGCAATTCATTTTGTGTTGCAAAGCTGTCTCATCCAGACTGAGCCCTTCGGCGGCTTTTCCCTTCTGTATCACAAATTGAGGCTTGGACTGGGGATTGCACCAACAGCACGCCTGAGGTCTGACCAAAGTGTTGGATTTAAATATTGCTGCAGATGAAGAGTCCTGCTTAATTACCCAGTCAGGTGTGATTAGAGCTCTCATGCCACCTCTGCAGGTGTGATTGTGTCAGGCTATTGATCTGTACTGGGACAGAACCTCAGGGTGGCTATCTGGTTAAAACATCTGACTTCAGCTTATCACCTTCACTCTTCTGTAGATGCCATTCATCTGAAGAGCCATTGGCTTCCTTTGAGCTGCAGATCTTAGGAGCAGAGTTAAGACAAAACAGCTCTGTAATGAGATAGGAGTTCCTTCGCTCTTCCTAGTGAGTCTTCCTCCTTGCTTACACAGCTGAATGCCATATGTCAGGCCATGAGACACTGAGTACCCAAAGCTGAATGTTGCTCTGGTAGACCACTTCAAACCTAGGGACAGAAAGGCAGAATTGACTGTTCTGGCATTGTGAGGCTCATCTTAGGTCTGCCTGCCCTTTCACCCAGTGCTATCATACAAGAACTTGTTACAAATCAGCTGACAATGCCACTTCCTACAGTTCCGCACACAGTGGCAATTTTATGTCATGTATCTCTGAGCTGCAGAGAGGGCCATAGATTTCTAAATAGTGATTATTTAAAGGTTGGTATGAGATGATGGGACTGTGGAACAGAGTTACAGGAATGTTTAGGTTCGTGTGAGGATACTGGGTCATTCTCACTGCTGTTCCCATTGCTGAAATTATTTTTATGGAAGCATATCATCCATACAAATAATACCTTGTTGCAGTTAATCTGATGTCTCATGACTCATGGAGTAAATTTTGTGACCATTCTTAGCCTTTCATTTTGTACTGCTGGTTTTGCTGTGGTCAGTTCTTGTGCTGACAGGTTAATTTGGTGCTTCCCAAACCACTTTGCTTACCTAAAATGAGGACACTTTTTTTTTTAACAACTGTAGTTGCTTGGTTCTTAAAAATCTTTGTAGACTAGTCTTAATTTATTTGCCTCAGTAATACACTTTCAATTAAAAAAAAAAGAAGGAGCAAACAATATGATAGGCAGCGTGCTGTTTATATATTCCTTGTGGTCAGTTGTTAAGTTGCCACTAGCTAAGTGATAGGACCAACATTTCCAGGGCTCCTGCCTCAAGCATATTTTACGAACTGTTTTACTGTACCTTTTGGGTGTGAAACTTGATGTGATTGAGCCAGGAGTTTGGCTTGCACAAATCAGGCTGTTGGTTTAATTGTGAGCCAGAGCTGCTGCCAGTGCCACCAAACCCACATCCTTTATATGCATGTTTTGGCCCAGGGTGTCAGAATGAGCAAATGCTGATCCCTGAGAGGCACACTGCTTGCCGCTTCCCTGAGAGCACCTCTTTTACAGAGGTTGCTATAGTTCTTTGCACCAGTGACCCTGACTGCTGAGCTTGCCACCAAGGAGTGATGGTTATCTTTGGGATCTGAGCAATTTACTAAGAAATAGTTTTAAACCCATGAGTCTCATTTTACTGGATGTCTGCCAGTACCTTTGTACCTGACAGAATGGACTTAGATTTTAAAAAGCCTAACAACATCATCCATATCCTCTTACACCTTCTTTTATCTACAGTAAATTACATTAATGATAACACTTTTGTCTTGAAAGTTTTGCCTGCTCATGCTTCTGGCATCCTAGCATGGTTTGGGTAATATGGAACAATCTGTCATGTGACATGAGAGATACATGAGGGAAACACTTGTCAGGAAAGAGGGACAGACATAAAAGGTTACATTCAGGGATTATTTTGGATGCTGAGGAAGCTGACAATAAGAGGAGTTCCCTGATATTCAAAGTGTGTGTGTCACTGGTGGAGGGCCTTGCTTTGGCAGCAGACTCCTGATAAGAACTCACTAAAATGGAAATTCTTATCTCAGATAGGTAGGTGGGTTTCAGCTACACAGCACAGTCTCTGGTCCCATGGCACTTTCTGTCTAATCTGGGAACTGCTTTGAATGCATCACCTCACAGGGAGCCCTGGCTGTTAACTTCACTAGATGGCTCAAGAAGCCCACTCCATTTTGTAGGAAGGAGCAGTAACAGAAGGCTGTACAATTTTTTTGGACTCTCAAACCTGATTCTTAAATAGCATCCATGTTATTGTGGGAAAAAAATGAACAAGCTTAATTGTAGGTATACATGAGTAGGCTGTTTGCCATTTAATAGATAGGTCACAGAGGAGAAGGCATGGACCCAAAGGTTATCTGTGTTGTTAGACCTGATCAGTGATTAATGCCCTGTATTGTTAGAGCAGGAGACTTAGGCTACAAAGTGTAGTAAACAAAACAGTGCCAGGCTTTACTCTTTGGCCCTGTGGTCACCTGTCATGATCTGATTGTGTCTTGTAGCACTGAACTGTGAATCTCAAGGCAGGATGGCTGCATTCAGCCTGCCTGTGGGAATGGTCCTTGGCCTGTCCTGACTGGCACCATGCCTGACAGTTGTTTGGGAGAATGCTAGTAGGCTCAGGCCAGAGCATGCCAGGAAACATTCTCCCAGTTTTCCCTCAGAACTGCAAGGCTGAAGTGCATGTCCTGACCCTGTGGGCTCACCAATGGAGGCATGGCCCTAGGCTCTGACATGTAATGCTAGAGCAGGATTCTGCTAGACTGGAGTTCACACTCAGACCTAGTGATAGCTTTTCCTTGAGGGTGCTTATGTGGGTGGTGTTACTTCTGATGCTTTGTTATTATGTGAAATTTCTAGGTGCCAGGCCAGAAATACTAGAAATGTGTTTTGTCAGCCTTCCTTAGATTTTTGTGATTACTGACTCTTGGCATCATTACTCAGGATCTTTAATTTTGTTTAATCTGTGGAGGAGGAGACAGAAAGGAAATGCAGTTTGAATGGCTGTCAACTACTTCAGGACAGTGTGAAAAGGAACTGGATGTTAATTACCTTATTCAGTGTCAACATTGACACTTGTCAGCTGACATACTGTAGAGTGAAAGTACTTTGGTCCTTCATATGAGGGGTGCTTGAACATTTTTATTTACTTCCCTTTTTATTGAAGAAAATCAAAGGCTTCAAATTATAATCACCAGACGCTTGCATATAATTTTTTAGCTCATATTCCACTGGGTGCTGGTGGTTCTGTTTGTTGTGTTACGGAAACTGTGCTCCAAAATCAGTTCAGATGGGAAACAGCTGTTTGTGAGGAGAGGGTGTTGGCAAGACAATAAGAGCAGAACATTGGGGAAACTTTTCCAAAGAGAGCTGCAGAAGTGCATTTGCTTTGAGCACTGATTTGTCAGAGGCATGATCCCTCAACAGGAAAAGGGAGATGCATGTTGGGGAGATACTTTTCATAATTTGTCTCCTTTGTTGGCTCTTAAAAAGGTACGTGGGAAACTACCACTATTACAAATACATGTCTCGTCTCTGTGCTGGCACAAGTCATCTGTTCACATGAGGAAAATGGGTTCTGAAAACTTGTCCGTAAATAAGTAATGCTTTTCAGGCTATATGGACTAAAGACAGTATTTTTGGGAGATATAGTTGAAAAGTGAGATTTATCAATGAAGTTATTTATACCAGAGAAAAGTACTGTGAGAGTTTTTAACTTAGTCATTAAATGGTAGAGAGGACATGAAATACAGTGCATTGAGTGTTGCAGTGCCTGTTTTGCTGTTTTGCTTTTTACTGAGTAGGCCTTCAACTTTGCCAGCACTGAACTCCCCGGGTTGTGCTGTATTCAATCCTCTCTGGCTGTGACGTTCCCTCCATGTTCTTGCTTGCTACTGCTTTCCTTTCCAATGATTGCAAAGCCCTTGTGCAAGGACAGATAATCTTACTGTAGATGGCCTTTTTCATTTCTGTGCATTCATTATTCAACACTTAGAAGAAGCATTTCCCAAAATAACTTTACTTAGAAGTTAGGGAGCAATAGCAAAAAGTATTTAGAAACAATCGGACCACTGAATTGAAAGTATAGTCCAGGTTTTTGAACTAAACACAATTGGAAACAGTATTGGTTTTAGATGAATGGAAGGAGTCAAAAAGAAGCACAGATCAATACTTCTGTATTGAAGTAAATACTTTGTGGTTAGAATGGGTCCCTAAGACTTATGAGATCCTTACAAAATCACTATTCACTACCTATGGTGGTTCTCTGAAATAATCAGCTGTGGACAGTTCCTGTTGTTGTAAATTAACGCTTATGCACAGTTTTTATTACTTTGCTTTGATTTTTGTTGTTGGTTTGGGTTGGGTTTTTTGTATGTTTGCCGAATGCGGCAATTACTCAGTGAGCAAAACAGTCCCTGAAGAAATGTGTGTTTTCCTCTTTAACTGTTAAGCAAGCCTTTCTTTCTCTAAGTGTGCTCGGCTTCATCTTGATTTTTGGCATGGTGAACAGATCAAGCTGATGAAACTTGCATTATGGATCACTCTGTTGGTGAAGGGGGCTGGAATTTTTCTGCAGTTATACCAAGCAGCAGAGGAAGATCTAAAAAGAAGGAATATGTAGGGTGATACTGTTTTGCATTATGTCTGGTAGAGCACTTTTTGGGGATTCTGCTATTTCTATAGACTTCATCCTGAGGGGTGCAGAAGCCAGGAGGAGCTGGAAAACCTCAGCCTGTTCTAGCAGATGCCTGTCGCCTTGCAGTAACAACATCTTCTGCTTGTAGAACGTGAATAGCAAGGTACAGCTGGGATTTCCACTGTGACCTCTGTTTTCTTCCCTATTGAAAAACAGCTAATGTGCATCTTGACGTGAAGTAAAGCTAGAAGGAACAGCCAGGCTCTTAATGGGCTTTGTCTGTCACACTGAGCATGCACTGTGTCATAAGAGATCCTTTTGCAAAATACAGGCCATCTTTCTTAAGCAGTTGCACAAGAAAAGCCACAATATTTGGAAAGTAAAGTATGAATCAAAAGTTTTACAGCACACAACCAGAGGAACTGAAATTTGCAAACAGCAAGCAAGAATGAAATTGCAGTGGCAGCAGTTACCATGTCCAGGTGATATGTGGAGGCAAGGCTGCATGACATCTGTTCTCTTTTAATGTGGATCTGGGTGAGCTGTTGGGGCAGCATGGTATCAAAAAACAGCTGAATCTGGTGGCAAGAAACTTTTCAGACTATTTAATTTAAAGAAGAAAATTTTGTTGTGAAGTGCATTAAGAACAAGGATACTGGTTAATGCAGCACTTTTTTGGCTGTATCATCTCAAAATAGAGCACCAGTATTTAGCAGATAGAGAATCTGAGGTGCAGAAAGGCAAAATGAGTTGTCCAAAGGGTGCAGATGAAGTAATTAACAGAGCCTTTTCTCCATTCCTTACCTCCTTTAGGAGAAAAAGCTGAGCAAAAGATGTCACATGAACAATGTGACTTTTTTCGTGAAAAAGTGCAACAAAAATGTTAATTCTTCAATTCAGTCTTCTGACAACCGGCTGACGCGTCCTTGGCAGTTAACATTTGATGAATTGATGGTCTTAGCTCAATTCCGGGGGAACTGTTAGGCTTAACCAGAGGCAGTCTCTGTGCACAAAGAATCCATGGGCATGGGAGGCGTTAACTGTTTTCCCTTCTGGGAGTACCTCTGCTGGGTGCAAGAGACTGTGTTGGGAGAGTTTTCCTGCCAAAGTGTTCCTGTGAACAAGAGGTGTAGAATGTAAGTCTTGGCCCTTCAGGAACTACCAGTCAGCACTTTCCCAATACTCTCAGGGAGCAGTAAAAATGTGAACAAAGAAGCTATGTTAAGTCTCAGAATTATTCAGTGGCAGTTGTCTGAACAGTTGTGCTCGTGCTAAAATCTCTGCAAGTCCAAGTGCAAACACCTGGACATCTGGTTTCATGCTTGCCTAGTCTGTTTGTATGCTAGCTGCTGAAACAAATCCTCAACACTATGCAGAAGTACTTTTTAAAGCAGTAAGTGCAAGCCTGAGTTCTGCAGTCAAGCACACATTGAGCACAAAGGATGTAAAAGACAGAAATGAAGTGAAAATATCAGTGGTTTGAATGTACTGCTGTACTGGGGTTTGAATGCCCCTGCATTAACTAGAAAAAAACAATCTGGTCAAGCAAAGTAAAACTGTCTAATGCCAAGCTGAATCCAAGGCAAAAATTTGAAGAAGTTGTTACAAAAGTCAGTATCTAGAACATTTCACTTATGTGACTTCTCTGCACTTGTCTTTTTTTGGTGGGGAGCTGGAACGTCAGAGATGCCACAAGAAAGGAAGTTTCTCCCTCTGTAATTTTCTAGCTCCAAGGTACAGACTTGAAGTTTGAAGGCAAATTAAAGTAGTATTTTAATCCCGAAATTTGCCATGGAAATCTGTCCTCTGAGACAAGAGCATTTATTTTTGGTAGATTTTATACCACTCTGCACAATTCTGATCTTCTAAGGCTTCACTTCCTTCCTTTTAATTCATTTTAAAGATATTGCTTCAGTCCATACTTGTTGAGTATTGTTCTTAAAAATTCTCCTTATTTTCATATAAAAGATTTTTGTTCACCAGTTCTGACTCTGAGAGGCCATGACTACTTTATTCAAATTAACCCAGCACCAAAAGAAAAAAGTAGCATGATACATCTCTGCAAATTATGAGGCTATTGAACCATTTACATAAGAGATTGATGAGATTTTGGGCAAGAGTGGCGAGTGGAGAGGTGGAGTAATGCCCTTGCAGGAGCACTGCTTGCCTTTTCTCATGTGCCAGCTGATGTGACGTGTCTGGAAAACCAAGATGTATGCTGCAGATACCTGGTCTGCAGCATGAGGTGTGGTTGGACTGCTTTCCTCAGTTCTTTATCCCTGCACCACTACAGCATCCTGTCTTGTGTCCAACATCACCAACTCCCTGCTGTCCCCACAATCTATTTCTGTTCTGCTTCACTCCAGCAGTTCATGAGGTGGGGTTCAAGTACCTTTGTACAAGGGGAAAAAAAAGAGAGAACATGGTGTTTTCAGCTTCCTGCCACTGTTGCATGGCTCAAAGGAGGTGGACAAGTGGTTGACACCAGGACTGGTTTATGCAGAACACAACACAATGTTAATATTGTGCATAATTTGAGATCATAATTTCAGTATTGACCATTGCAAACAATTGGAAATGCCAGTGTATGTGATATGCCATTATCCTGGAATCCATATTTCACTTAATTATCTTAGAGTGCAGTAGACCAAAGCAGAAGATATTCCCACCAATTTTTCTCTTACTCACTGCTTAGAGTTTTGATTTATGTTTGCAAGCGTGTTAAAGTGAGGTGACCATGCAAGTTATTGCTGTGCCTGTTTGCCTGGCCCCATTGCTTGGAGGTGCAGTCCCATGGTGTAAATGGGTGTCTGCGTTTGTCTCCTCAGCTGCTACAGCTTTCTCTATAAATGCAGATTAAAGGTTACAGTGGTTTCTTTAAATGCTTAAATGTTGAGTTGTAGAGGGCAGTGTTTAAGCAATAGATGCACATTCTGTGCAGTTGTGTCAGAAACAGACGTCTAACCTTCAGGAGAGGAAGGAGCAGATAGAAGACAAAAATTGCTTCAGTTGTCTTGTTTCAATCAGTTTGCAAATGAGAGTCATAGTCCTTAGCCCAAATGCACATTAATTAACAGTTTGTAGTTGACTGGGAGATGGCAGCTGGAGTGGCTGAGGATTAGGCACTTACCTTGATTTTTAGAATCAAGAAATGTTAAATACAGATGATATTTGAGTGGCAGTTTCAAAGGAGGAAGAGAAATGTACTGTCTTAGTTTGCTTCTGTTTTCTAGGCTAATGTTATTTTGTTGTATTTGCTGTGTAAGCAAGTTTCAGCTGAGCTGGTGGTATTGGTCAGAAGGGCTGAGACTTTGGAATTAAGTGAAATCAAGTTTCCTATGTGGTTGGGTTTCTTTTTTTGTTTTGTTTTGTGTATAGGGTGTAATTTGGGCTTGAGTGTCCTTTTTTGTTTAATGATACACCAGCTGTGACACCAGTGACAGAAATCTCACAATTTTTTCATTGCAAAGCTTCTCATTTAGAGGTATATTACCTGTTGGTTGTAATGTGCATTTAGATGAGGTTTGTCTAAGTTAATAACTGCTGTCTTCACTCATCATTATACAAATCTTTTCTTGAAGAAAACTTCTTTCATTCCCTGCAGTCTAAACATCAGGCAGTGACAATAAGAGGAGTTGTGTGCAGGTCCCCACCTGCACAGGGCTGGGGGCTGCATGCTCTGGGCAGAAGGGTCTGCACCCTGCTTACATCAGGAAGAGAAGCAGTGAGGCCTAGCTAGAATACTTGCACAGTCCTACCTAAAAATCTTGTTTGGCAGTAAATTGCTGCTGGTTTGGAGCAGTTTCCTGCTTTCTCTGTATTTCAGTTTTTAGTTTCTAAAACTTATGCCGGAATAGTACCTCCTACACCACACACAAACAGAGACGCACACGCAGACATACATCTGTGTATATGTGCATGTATATATACCTCACCTGTTTATTAACCTTCTAGGCTATAGCAGAATTATGGGTTTTTGTTTATGTGTAGTGAATTTTTGTCTATTACTGGTTTGAGTGGAGTCTCAATGAGTTTACATAGCAGTGATAACTCCAAATGCGTAGGCTATTGATGTGTGGTACAACCACTAAAGCATGCATGAGCTGGAGTTCTTGGCAGAATCTGTAGTGAGTTATGTAGGGTATTCTTGCATAAAGAGTGTGATGCTAAATATTAGATGAAGCTGCTCCTCCTTAGCAGCTAATATCTGCTTTCCGCGTTTTGAATTCTACAGTTGCAGTGACTGTTTCTTCAGCAAAACATCAAAATGAACCAAGAAAAACCTGCTATTCTTTCATACCATGCAAGTCTTTCATTAAATAAAATGCCAGGGAAGTATAGATTCGCTTCAGTGGTGGGAATACAGTAGAAATTTCAGTTTCTGCTGCTTTGAATTCTAAAAGGAAAAAATGTAATCTATAAATGAGTGGAGGAATTTGAGGCCACCAGTTCTTCAGAGACAAATAATTCCGTGGAATACAATGATTATTCCGAGGGCCAGGTATGAGGGAGCAACAAGAGAGCATTTCTCTTGATTTCTAAGTGATAGCTTGCTGTGTTGAAGAGCAGTTGTGCTCATAGCAGAGCCAAGAGTAGGCACAGTAAGGTATAGACAAGGCCCTGGAAATGATTAAAAGAGAGGATTTTTGAAGAGAAGAAAAAGGCAAAAAAATCCAATGAGTAGACTTCAGGAACTGAGGTCTACTGTTCCCTTCAAAAGCAGCTGAAAAGCTGTTTGTCTGACATGCTATTTCATATCCTGTCCTGTTTGTACCCTGAATGTTTGTATCCAAAAGCAAGGAGCCAATCTATATTTCCCTGTCTGGATTTGCCACCAAGGCTGTCAGCATGGGCAGCCCTGGCTGTGCTGCTCCAGAAACACGCACAGGGATCACTGTGCTGAAAGCTTTCAGGCAGCTTCCCTGACTGATTATTTCTTGTTACCTGATTTTATGTATTCATCACCCTTATCCTTTTGGTCTCATTGAAATTTGTGAGGGCTCTTTGATAAATCTAAGTGAAAAGTTAGGAAGTTTAGTTTGAGGTGTTTCTTTCGTGCCTCAAAATGAGTGGGTTGACACGGTGCTGAGGCAGAGGAGTAGCTCACATAAACTGCTGAGAGCAGGGACAGTAGCTTCCAGCAGCAGAGGGGTAAGCAAGAAAAGAGGTGTTGAAGTCCTAAATCATTCCAGTTCTTAGCAAAGTAAATGTGACTTACTTTTGTAAGTCAGTCCAAATAATTTACCCTGACTTCTCCAAAAGCCAAGCGTATTTTAAAACAGAATAAATTCCTAAAGACACATAAAAAGTGTCGCCTCTTTCTCTACTTTTTTAAAAAATATATATAATCTTGGAACTGTGTATTTCACTAAAGTAAAAATATTAAATCCAGTTTTATGAGGCTGTTACCAGTGGTAGGAAAGATACCATGGGGGACATCCTGTGATACTGGGTGGATGTTTCACATTTGGGAGAGGTTAATAATGTAAAATTATTGCTTAAGTTTTTACCAGGTAATTTGTTTTATTTCTGGTCCAAATATGTCTTGAAAACACAATGACTTGAAGATTCTGTGGCAATCCAGAAGATAATATTAATTTGTGATGTGTCTGTCAGAATACTAATATCCTCTGTCATTTGAAGCAAAATGACCTAACTTGTTTAAGAATTTTCTCCTAATTGGGACAGTGTGTAATTTCCCCAGATTTCTGGCTACTCACTTGGGCCAAAAGAATAAGTGTGCTTTGTCTGCCTGAATTCTCAAAGATACAAATCACTGGACTGTTTTCAGTTGTACATTGAAATTCTCTTTCTGGGTTCTCCTGGGGAACCAGACACTGTCAGCTTTCCCTCCATGCCTGGCTCTGTTGTATCTGTACTCAAGAGCTGTAGAAAGGAAGTTTGCTGTGCAATGAAAAGAATTTTGCCCTTGTTCATAAGTTACAATTTAGCTCCAGAACCTTGCTGGCTTCACCTTTTTCTAAATTCTTGGCATCCAGCTGCCTCATTTCCACTTGTCTTTGTTTTGGATAGTTTTCTTTTGCTGAGAAGTCACTTCCTCACTCCACTTCTTAGTGGTTCAGCTGCATTTCTCGCTCCTGTAAACAGTATTTTCCCCCTAGCACTCTTGCCTCACAGCTGGGTATTCCCACACTTTATAAATATGCTTGCAGTGGTGCCATAAGCTGTCCCTTCTTATTTATGGATAGAATTGCAAATTTGATCCAGATGGTGATTTTTTTTTTTAGTCTGCTTCTGAAATCTGTTTGCAAGATATGATCTGCCTGAGCATATGTCTGATTGTCTGTTTTTGGGAGATCTCCTTTCAGGATTCCTGGGTTATTTTTGCAGTATCAAAGTTGTACTTCATTAAATGCCATAAGTCGGTGGAACTGGATCCTTTTGTTTGCCACAGTGGCACAGGTAGCATCTAAAATCTGCTTAGACTTCTGTGCTATTTTGTCATAATTGTTTCCGAAAGACTTTAGTACTCTTTGAGCTTAATAAGGAAAAAAAAAACCAAACTGTATAAAGGACAATTAATGATCCAGTTAGTAGTAATTACTAGTTTTGTGTCAAGTGACATTTGACAACAGTTCTAGCTATACTAGGGGTTTGGGTTCAAAATACAAACCATTATGTTTTCTCACAGCATAACTCTCTATTGCACTGACTCTTGCTGAGAAGGCCTCCTTTCTGCGCTGCTTTTTAACTAATTGGAATAAAATGCATCAGAAAGATAACTTTAATAATTTTTGTTCTTATCAAGGAAGCCATAGCTAGTTTCGGTGCTTCTGTTTCCCACTAGTTTTCATTTTTGCATAAAATTATGGTATTGTAGATGTCTGTGGAGTGTGGAAAGAGGCAAGAGTGCGGAAAGATGTGAAATTTTGCTTATCGTGTGGCTCAATTAAATTATTAACTCAGTGGGTTTGTATCTCTGGTTTCATGGGGCAATAGTGGTTTTACTATGGCTCTTGGTTTTAGCACCAGATGTCCCCCTTTTCGGAATGGTAATTGTCAAAAAACAGACTAGCATGAGCTGTAGGTCTTTTCAAGCTGACACCTATTGCCATCTTTATTTCCTTTCTTTTTCTTTTCTCTTTTGCACACTACAGTGCTAGTAAACTACTTTTGCCCGGTGAGTGAGAACAGGTGCCATTAGTGCAGTCAGAATTCGTATTGTAATGGGGAACTCAAGTGCTTTGTTTGTCTGTGCTGCTGCTTCCTCCCAGTTAACTGATGCAGAAGTTACAGCTTCAGTGTACAGGTTTTCCCTTGAAACTTGCTGTACAAGACAGAGGCTCTGCTGCCTCTGCAGAGGTTTTTGTTACCAGCGAGCTGTGCTGTCACAGGAGCTGTGTGCCTGTGCGTTCAGCACGGGGGGCTGTTCTGTTCTGCACACTGTGACGCAGACTGGGAGTGGCTGCAGCAGCCTGGGAGCCGTTTTAGGGACAGGTGCCGGATTTTATGATTTTTCTGTTTTTTCTGGCGATGTAAAAGTTCTTTTTCTCAGCCCAAGAGAAAGAGAAGGTAGAAACTCTTCAGGTTTCATGTTCAAAATTGTTTATTCAAGCTTATCTAAAACATTCTTTCTCTGCCCTACCGAGGTCTTTCTAGCAGGACGGTCGAAGGCATTCTCGTCTCTGCCCGCCTGAGAGGCAGGGTTTATCTTTTATACTAAAAACTACGTATAACATTATTTACAACTAATTTNTTCCCTTCCCTCATTAGCATCTCTGAGAAGTATCAGTTTGATTTAGAGGGAGACACAGAAACAAATACAGGATGGAAAAGGGAACAGGAAAGAGAAAAAATGCCGGGTTGGAGGGGGAAGGGGAGAAGTGGCCAAGGAAAGGGAAATGAAGACAGACAGAAAGACAGAGAAAGAACTGTTTCCCCTTTTATGAGGAAAGGGAGCCTTCAAATCAGGATGACTGAGTTCAGCTGTTCAGGCCACTTTATACCCATGAACTTGCAATTAAATGCGGAAGTGGCAAACAAAAGACGAGCTAAAAGAAGATATTGTTAAATAGTCGGCATTGGAGGATGTAGAGGGAAACTCAGAAAATGGACAGAGCCCAAGTCATGAATAAGCACTCAGTTTCCTGGGATTCTGCTGTGGGTGGGAGGAGTGCTGGAGGTACTGGAGGCCTCTGTCATTCAGAAGCGCTGCCGTGGCAGAGACCCTTTGTGCTTCTCCCCTGGTTGCTGCCACAAAGAAAGGTTTTATTCAATTTCATGGTGCTGAGTCGACAGGCCTCTTTCCACTAAGCAAGGGGTTTATTCCCCAGGCCAAGCTCTCAGAGAGGCTCTGTGAACCTTGATTGTTGTTTGGCTTGGAAGTACATTGTCTACTGTTTGAATTTTTCTTGATCTTTCGCCTAGATAACCTAAATTGGTTCCTGTTTTGCTTTGCAAAATTATACGTGCCTGATCAGTTTTTCCTGGATTATTTCTCAGTATGGACACACCCAAAAGAAGTCAGGACTCTTCCCTCGTGGGCTGGCCAGACAATTCTGAAGTTTTTTTGGTGGTGGTTTTTTTTTTTTTTTTTTTTGTTGGAGGGTAAAACAGAGTAAAAACCTGCCTACTCTTCTAATGGCAGTTCACATGTATTTCTAGCAACCTGTGATGGTGAGAGGTAATCCCCAGTTATTCCTGTGAGTCCATGTGCTTCTTGCTTCTGGTCAGAAGGTAAATTAGTATAATTGAAACATTATCTATAGCTTTGAAAGCATTTTAGAATTCTTTTGTCTGGAAGATGGAGGAGTGGGGCTGTGAGGTCTTGGGAACCAGGAGCAAACAGTGATTTGACATATTCCCTTGCCATATATCTTTTGAGTAATTGAATGGAAATAGATTTTTTTAATGTTTATGAAGACCTTAATGGAACACAAAGAATGCTTTGTTGAGTTTAACAATATCAGATCTACAAAATTCAGAACCTGTGAGAACAGAATGGGAGTTTGCCATAATCTGCCAAACTCACTAAAGTAAAGGAGATTTAACTTCAGTAAGGAGTCAGCAGAAAAGGAACACAGTCTTTCAGATCAAGCTTCATCTCATGAGTCTGTGGCAAGTTCTATAAACTAGTTTTTTGGGGGTTTTATTACTCTGAGGACTGAAGCAATGTTCAAATTGTAGCGCATGATCTAAACTGAAGCATGTGTATTATTAGTAGGGACTACAGTGTGTCTTAGTCCATAGAGAGTGAAAGTAGGACATTCTGAGTCCTTTGTAGCATTTCAACTCCAGCACCAGTTTGCCTCAGCATATGAAATCAGGCTGGTGGAAGCCCTTGAATGGGGTGGTTATTTTGATAGCCTCTCTGACTGATACTATTGTAACATTCTGCCAGTTCCTTTTAACTTCTTTCCAAGGTTGTATTTGTTTGATGATTTTGAAGGGTATTTTATTTCTTTCACATGTACAGGGTTGGATTTGAGATGCTGACCCGTGTTGGTGCTGCTGTGGAAGGGACAACAAGCAAGTTTTTCTGTTAGCATTTGGCAGAGCAGAGATACAGAACGCTGATGCAAAGCTTGTAGTTCCTTTTGTTGCCACAGTGCTGTGTGGATTAGGCATTGTTGTAAAGGAGACATTTGGCTGCCTCATGCCAGTTGTCTGCAAATTGTCTCTACAATGCAAATGTAGTTGCTGCATTTATGGCTTCTGACAGTCAAGTCTGCTGGCACCAGATCCCCTGCTGCACTACCCACTGTCAGACAGATTTGTACAGATGTATGGTGGGACCACCTTTGTGTGGATTCGTGGTTCTATGCCTAACACACCTTGCTATCCACACTCCCTCACATTGCAAGGTATGGCCAGACATGAGAAACCCATTGAAAATTTCTCCTTTTGCTGATATCAATATAAGCAAATATTGCTTTGGTTACAAGCTATGATTGGAAGTCTGGGAGTGACATACAACCTTAAGAATGTTATTTTAAAAATACATGTGCATGGAGACGTAAGAAAAGAGGGCAAGAAAAACTGTGTAATATCAGCCAACATCTTGGTAGGGGGTTGGGACAAGCTCTGAGCAGAGTTTTTGCTAAGGGTGAAGTAACCAAGGATGGTAGAGTGGGTTCTAAAAGTCGGGAAAAACTATTTCTTTACTTTGTAATGTCTAGTATAGATTTTGGAGTTGCCTGTGTTTTAGTTGGAAAAATTGTGAGCAGAAAGTGATTTGGGGGTTTTCAGTCCTAAGTGAACTGTCAGGTGTTCTTTGTTCTTGAGGCACATGCATTTTTTAGGAGTGTATGTTGTTGGATTCCCTCAGAATGCTCATGGAAGCTGCTGTTTGCAATGGGCTCACTCAGCTGCTCTTTGCTGGAGCTCCCTTGGCAGTGCTGTTGCTCATCTGTAGTTGTGCATTATTCAGAAGCAGTTGAGTGGAGACAATTTTCTATAAGTTTACAGGAAGAAAATGAGGGCAGATCTCCGGGAGGTGGTTCTGCCTGGTGATACATTCTCCCAGACGAGACCAGTGCAGAGCAATGCTACATGGAGATTGAGTTTCCTTCTCACAAGTTAACTTGTTATGGACACCAATCAAAGAGAGCTCAGGAATAATGCAGAGGTGTTTTTAAATCCTCCTATATTCCTCGTGTCTTAAAGACCTTTTGTGGTTGTTCAATGCAGCATTTACAAGGTTTAAACTTCTGTCTGCAAAGATAGTGATAAATAATAAAAATACTTGGCAAGACCCCAGAGTTTGGAAGTGAAACACTGCTGCTCACAGGATTTGTCTATCTAAAGTCTAAAGAAGTAGCCCTGATTACAGCCTGAGATCACCAGGATGTTTTGGCACTGATTGTCAGGGCAGCTATAGGAAATCAGAAGGTGATATGTACATTATATCCTGATCTGTCGACATCCCAGATGGGTTGTGTCTCCTTATGTAGTGTTATTTCATTATTTTTAAATGTATTGTCTTTACTAATATATATAGTAATACACAAGGCACCACAATCTAGACAGCAAGTATTTTAGTGAGAAAAAAGATCATTTTGTCTAAGTAGTCTTCCTGAAGAAGCTTTGTCAGCTATTGATTTAAATATTATTTCATCCTTAGTCCTTTCTATGAATGGAATATGGCATCTGAGTTCAGTCAGGGATCGAAAGATCTTATCTAACAGCCATGAATACTGAGGGGACAGTTTTGTTAAATAGACTGGCTCTGACCTTTCACTGACATTCCCTGGTGTGCTGCATTTTCTTGGGTTCCTATCCACAGCCACCTTCTGCATGCAAGACAGTGTGGCTGCTAAATATTTACTGTAGTGAAAATATTGGCCTGTGCAAATAGACCTAACCTGGATTATTGTAATTTGATTACGTATCCACTGTATTTTAAAGTTTTACTATTTGCAGTTGAATTAATTCCAATGAATGTTATTTCACTGGGTCAAATGAAGTCTAGCAAACTCTATGCTGGCCAAACTAATTCTAGAGGTTTCTTTCACTTCCCTATATCTCTGTGTTACCTGGCTGATGGATCCCAATGGAAGCAGCAATAGAGAAGATGAACCAGGGAGGATTGGACTGGCAACACTCTTGCTTTTTCATACACAGCATTAGGAATAGTGGAAGTGACAGAAAAGAAATAGGCTGACGGAGATAGACATAGAGCCATAGCTTTTGCTCATGGCCTACCTATTTTTGCCTTTTCTCCTGAACTGGCCTTTCTTAGTGTGCAAGCCAAGAAATGTGGCCATCCAGAAACACCAGGTTTTTGGTAGGTGTACAGTATAGCCAGTATTTCCTAGGAACTGGTGAATTCTTGCATGCTACTCCTTGGCTTTGGAGAGGAAATCCTAAGCTTCCAGACACGACAAAAAGATAGCCTACCTATGAATATTTCTAACTTAGAGCGTCAAAAAGTGCAAGGTTTCTGCAGGCAATCCCCTCAGGTGCTGCTCCAGCTACTGCCCAGATGGAGGCTTTTTGTTGCTACAACAGATTTGGAATTGTTTTCCTTTCCCTCCTGTTTTGTGTGACTAATTACTATAGTAAATCTCAGTCCTCTCATCCTGAAGGGTTAAAAATTATTTCTCGAGAACTACTTTGGGTTTCTCTGGTTGGGGGCGTCTGTCTTTGTGATTTCCTACACTAGTATCTCAATTCAAATGAAAAACAGGCCTGAAATCCAGGGCCCCACACCTATCAGGTAAGTGTCCTGATCCCCCACAGAGCTCTGTGTTTGAAATTATTCAAAGGTTGTCCAAACTCTGCATGCAGGGAAGCAGCTATCTCTGAACTGGTGTCTAGCAGTCTAGATCTCTGTGTCACCAGGCTGATAGATCCCAATGTCCTTGTAGATACTCATCTCTTCATTGGCATTGCAGATTTCCTGCTGAGGCTTCTCCATCACTTCACGGAGAGGTGGAGTAGGTTGTGCTGTGTTGGGGGCAGTACTGCCATGGCCTCCTTTCCTGTTGCCCCACAGATGTCACAGCACCGGTGGCTGAGGCCATGGCTGCATGTGGCTGGCTCAGCACACCAGCTCTGCAGACCTGCTGGCATGCTTTTAGTGCCATGGCACAGACTGCGGTAGAAATGGAAGAGCTGTGATGCTGGAGTGTCCTGAGAAGCTAACCCTAAATTAGAGCTGTGGTTCTGAAGCTATTCTCATGGGTGGGCAGAAGAGGGAAGGGAGTGATTTCCATACCATGCACTTCCCTGTTCAACCCTCCCTGAAGATCCTGTGGGCAGAATGGAGTGCCATACAGAAAATCAGGCCTAGTGATTTTCTGCATATTATGTGAAAATTGAAATACTCCCTGCCTTGTTTGGTTCAGAGCAGTGATTGTGGCTGCAGGGAAAAACATTCGTGTGTCTTGAGTAAGTGCATGGCTGTTAGTCATTTTTGGAGGCCTTGAGGCTCACTGTTCGCTGCTAATGCATTTAGGATTGTGATGTGATACAGGCTGAACATCTGGCTTGGTTTTTACAGGCATCACTACAGTGTCATCTTCTCCTGAAGTGTTAAATTTCACAGAATACTGTAATTCTAGCCAAGCCCAGAAGTTAACCTCTGCAGCATCATGCAGCTTCCCATGGCTGCTTTCTTAATGCTGGAAAGCAAACACAGCGTTGATTGTGATACTGTTAGGAATTGTACAGGACATAATAAGTACATATAACTCTCCCTCACTGCCTTCCTAGTAATGTTTTATATGCATCTGAAAATATGTTCCCTATCAGATGTTGTTGGTATCTCACTTGTTTCATTTCCATGCAGTCTTCCTGAGGCTGGTGGGTGTGACACTGAGCCTGAGGCTTTGTGCTTCAGCAAGGGACTCTTTAATGTGGGGTACACTAACCTGTGTTTGAGAGGAAGGTTACCTTTCTGTTCTCTTAGACCACCACCAAGAAGGCAGGTGGTGGTTTTGGAAGAATTTATTTGTGGCCCACAGGAATTTGACACAGTAGCCAATTGAGAAGTGTTAGGGCATTACTAGAGAGAGCTAAGTTCAACTTGACCAAATTTTTATATAATCATATGAAAAATACTTGGTGAAAACATTTTATATATTCTTTACCAGCTCCAAGCCCCTGTCTTCTCTTCCCAATACTGTAATTGATTAATAACTGTAGAGCAGCAGGATGTATTAGCCTATGTATTCTAGTCACATGTGTCTTGCCCCAGAAGAGAATTACAGCTGCCTTGCTGTGGAGAGGGTAAGTAACCAAAGTAAGAAGGAGTCCCTGTTCCAGAAGGAGTAGGGAAATGGAAGTAGAGTGCTGGACAAATGATGCTACAAATTATCCCTGAAGATTTGCTGTACTTGGATAGTGCCAATGAGATAGCTGATGGCTCTGGTACAAGGTTGCTTGTGTTGGCTACCAGAACACAACAGTCAATGACAAAAAATTATACTTTTCAGGTATGATGTCCATCAGTTTTATGCGTAAATCTTGGAATTACTTTGGCCATGCTGCTTATGGAGTTTTAATTCTCACTGAGACAACTCATAGTTGTCTTACCTTTTTCTAGATAATCTTGCTTATTTTTTTATTCCTGGCTAAATGAAGTCTCATATTTTTAAAAGCATGAAATCAGGTTATGCAGTTCTGTTGATGATAGCAGCTGTGTAAACGTTTTTCCTGAGATATGAGAAAAGGGGAGGACTTATCTGCAGAATTTACTGTGAGTAGTGTCTCCCTTGTACCATCAGACAATCACATGTGGAGTTCTCACTATTCATGTCTAAGCAAAGTCAGGTGCAGTTATTTGGGTGGTGTATTCCAGTATCACCTTTTAAGAGACAGAAATGTTTCTACTCCCAAGGCAGGATGAACTGAAGGCAGCTGATGTCTCGTGCTGATTTTCCCACCCCCCAGGAGAAGTGTCCCTGGCGCAGCTGTTCATGACACAGTGGATCATGTAACCCAGCTGGGCGAGGGCAAAGTCCTGCAAGGTGTCCCATTTTAGAAAGGAAACCCACCCAAGATCTATCCAAGTCGTGCTACCTGAGCTTGAGTTATTTGGTGTCCAGCAGGGATCACTGATGTCACTGAGAAAATGTGTTGGGATAATGGAAAATTAGATTTCTGAAGCTGATTGGAGTAACTAAAAGTGTTTTATTTTAGAAACTACTGACATAAACCCTTGTTTCTCTGTTAATATTTGTTTCTCTATTAGTACAGCTTAAAGAATATTAGTATAGTATTAAAGAGTAACACCAATCATCATTAATACTGGCTTTCAGTATTTTTGTTATCATGGAAACAAGGTTTCATTACTTGAAAATAGTCTTCATTTCTGAAGTGCATAATGAATACTTACATATATTGAGCAATCTTATTATTGTCACGTGAAGGCCCTTTCAGAGTAAAAAACTGTGCAATGGAAAAGTTTGTACTAGTTTCATACTTATTTAAAAAACATATCTTCTTGTGAAACATGTGACCTGAAAATGTTTTTAATTATGAAAGCATTCTATAGCATCTACTGAGAGATGAGAGTCTGTATGTGCTTTTATGCAGCTCCTCTACAAAACATTGCGTCCTCCACTCCTTGTTAACTTCATTATGCAATCCTCATCTCCTCCCCAGAGACTTCTCCATTGTCAAGGGCAGCTGCATTTGCTTATTACAAGAACCTTGGTCATTAGTCACATCCATACAAAACAAAACTCTTAATCCCATATTATAGCTATAAATCAATCCAAATTTGGTTTTAAGTGCAGTTACAATATATAGCTTTGGATGCATTTACCCTAAGGGCTTCTGTTTATATATATATTTAATTGGTTTTCCCCAAAAATTGTCTTCTCTAGTAGGCAGAAGAATAAGTAGAGTTTTGTGCTTAAGTCAGATCATATTTGTTTTCAAGATGAATGGATAAAACTGAGAATCCTACATCTGTGGTAATCTATGTCACTCTGATCTGCTCTCAGACCTATTCCAGTGCATTGCTGGGAAGCTGTCTTGAGTACCATACATGCAGAGCTGGTTGAAATTCAGATCCATCCTCTTATATGATAACTTCAGATATTTCAGAAAGTCCTCTCATGCCAAATCAGGACTAACTGGCTAGCTCCAGTTATGAGAGGAGTGGAGTCTAACATGAAGCATTAACCAGCATTCCTTTTGCTCATTGTGGAAATGGATTACAGGTTAAGGCTGTCCTGGAATTACAGCTCTTAAGGCTTTTGCAACATAATTCGGTATCTGTTCAGTCCATAATGGTTTTTTAAATCATAGTGTTTATGTTTTGCAGAGTCAGTTACTGCTGCAGGTAATTGATGCACAGAACTAATGCACTGTGCAGTACCTAGGGCAGCAGAGTGTGGGGAGCCAGCCCTGGCTGGGGTCCAGGACAGTGCCTGCTGTGCTGTGGGGAGCCTGGAGCCTCTCACTGCTGCACGGGCGCTCTTGGGCAAAGGGCCTTTGCTTCCTGCCCACTGTGGAAGGAGCTGACAATTTCACCAGTCCTGCCCTGTTGGCACAATGTCCTGACAGCGCACTGACATTTCTTGTGTACAGGCAAATGTGAAAACTCTGGGGAAGGATACCCCTCACATCACAACTGGATTCAACTTTCCAGGCTTGTTTCTAAGATTCAATTGCTGAATGCTTTGGGAAGAACTTGGAGCTGACATTTTTCTGGGAGATATTAATGGAAAGGAGGGAGTGAGAGGTAGATGGTTTCCTTAGGAACAAAAAGACCTTAATCATTCCTGTTCTGCATTTTTGTATTGTTTGCCTGTAACATTTTATCTTGATTTCAATGTTCTTTTGCATTCGCTGTGCTGCAATAATTAAGAGATTTGTGAGCATTTGACTAATGCTCTGTCATCAGACCTATGGTACCAATAAAAATTCCTGGACTGTTTTGCATGTCTTGATTTGATTATCAGAATGGTTCTTAACACTTGATTTTTCTAGGGACAGCTGTGCTCATCTTATTTATAAAAAAATTTAAATAGCATGCACACTTCTTTTAAGTGCTCCCAGCACTGTTTGTTTTGCTTGCATTTGATAGTCAGATTTCCTGTGGCTTCTTTTGTGGGTACTGAAGTTATAAGAGCATTTTTGTTGGTAAGTCTTCAGAATTAGAGAGAAATGCAAGCTGTCAAGGAAGGTCTGCTGTGTGCAGAAATGCTGCTAGGAATATTGTTTGTGATGGGAGACTTACCTCAGCTCAGTGACTGCCTCATTGTACTTAGTGCAATGTAAAATTGATGCTTCTGGGTCAATGACAGCTGATGTTGCCATGTGACATTTTGGTAACTGAGCCTGTTTCTCTTTGTGAGGGAAGCTTTCAGCTCCTCATGTTTCATCTTAGTGAGTGATACTGAAGAGAGCATCTTTAGTTAAAAGGACAAGTTGGGAGGCTCTTGGGCATCCTGGAGTTAGCCTGATTGTGCCATCGTTGCTCTAGCTTGCTGAAGGGAGGGTTGCTGAATTATCAGGCACACTGATGAGCCCTTGCCTTTGGAACGTTCAGGTTCTAGATAAATGTCCAGAGTTGATCAGGCATGTGTGATTGTTCTGATTTTGTGAGTTAAATGCCCCAAGTCTTGAGAATGTTGGAGATTTGTGAGAGTTTCATGAACTTCATAAATCCTCAGATTTTAGAAATGGAACATCTTTTTTTTCATCGTCTCAGTACGTGATCCTTAATGAATAACAAAAGAGCCTTGGAGTGTCAGTTGTAAGGTTTGCTATCTGAGAGCAAGGGCTGGAATCCATCCTTGTGTTGCTATGTAACATCAGTGTCACACTCGATACCTGAGCAGTAAAATCACATATCCTATTGAAAATGCCCTTCCAGATTTCAACCCACAGGTAGAATGTTCATGGGGCCTTTTGGAATTGGAGCTTCTCGACAGCCAGCATCACTGCAACCAGCACAGGCAAATAGCCATGAAACTGGGCCTTGAGCAGAAGCCTGACTCACAGGAACCCTTGGCAATGTTATGCAAATGTCAGCCTGACAAAGGCTTTTAGTTCTTGTGTTCTCATTGTGACTTGAAGCAGACATTGAAAGGATAGATAGAGCTGGGGTATGACTTCTTTTATTGTTGTATAGCTCTGCGTGGAAAAGTACTAGTTTCTTCCTTTAATTGTTTCCTCCCAACCTCAACTGCCACTCTTTCTCCTTTATGTGCACACTGTGGCGTTATGCCTTGTTTACACAAACAGCTGTGGTTGTGGGACCTGAGAAGGGATTTTAAAACTCATGTAAAAAAACCTTTTAGCAGTGGTGGGTTGCAGTTCAGCTTAGATCTATGGGAAGCAGTTTCAAACTAACCTGATCTAAGGTACTTCCATAGAAATCAAAGTGTCTGCATTGAGATTTGCACCTGCTTAACTAAGTCCCTTTAAATCAGCAAGATCAAAATACTGTCTTTAGCCCACATTTGAAAAATCTGATACCTCTTTATTTTCATGTGAAGTCTTGATACAAGTGGTCAGCTCAGAGGAGTCCCAGGCCCTTTAGGTAAGAGAGGAAGAAAGGAGAAGGGAAAACTTATCCTAGGTTGTAGAGGGTTGTGTTAGATTTCAGCCAGGCAGACTGAATGCCCATATAAATCCATGAACCCCAATGGGATGCACCATGGGTGCTGAGGGAGCTGGCAGATGTTGCTAAGCTGCTCTCTCATCATCATCTCTGAAAAATCATGGGGAATGGAAGAGGTGCCTGATGAGTGGAGGAAAAGTCAGTGTTGGTCCCATTTCCTAAAAGTGCAAGATGAGGGACCTGGGGAACTACCAGGCAGTCAGCCTCACCTCCATCACTGGAAAGGTGAGGGAACAGATTGTTCCAGACATTATAGTGAGCGTGTACAGGTAAAGCAGGTCATCAGGAGTAGTCAGCGTGGATTTATGAAGGGGAAATTGTGCTTGACCAGTCCAATGTCTTTTATGATAGCATGGCAGGATGAGACAGCTAAGGGAAAGCAGTGGATATTTTCTGCCTTGACTTCAGCAAGGTTTTTGACACTGTCTCCCATAACATCATTGCAGGTAAACTTGGGAAGCGTGGGTTCGAGTCGAGTCCATTGGAGGCCTGTAGTCAGTGGCATTCCCCAGTATTCAGTACTGGCTCCAGCCTTGTTCAGCTTTTTTATCAGTGCCCTGAGCAAAGGGATAGAATGGACCCTCAGCAGGTTTGTGGATTATATGGAACACAGGGAGTGGCTGATATACCTGAAGCTGAGCTGCCAATCTGTGGGACGTTGAAAGGCTGGAGAATGGACCAGAGAGAAACCAAATGAGGTTCAGCAAGGTTGAGTGTAGAGGTATGCAGCATCTCTGAAGAGGGGACATTGTGGTATATGGGCCTATTTAGTCTAAGGACAAGAAAACTGAGATAGGATCTCATTAATGCCTGTAAATATCTCCAAGGTGGGTGCCAAAAGGATGGTGCCAGGCTCTTTCCAGTGGTGCCCAGTGTCAGAATGAGAAGCAATGGCCATAAATAAAAACACAAGTTCCACCTCAACACGAGAGAGAACTTCTTTCCATGGAGGGTGGCCAGAGCACTGGAACAGCTGCCCAGTGAGAGTGTGGAGTCTTCCTCTCTGGAGACATCCCAAACCCACCTGGATGTGTTCCTGTGTCACCTGGTCCAGGGCGTTGGCAGGGGGGCTGGACTGGATGGTCTCCAGAAGTCCCTTCCAATTCCAGCTATTCTGTGATTTTGTGATTCTTATATTCACTGGGTGAGTTGACGAGGTTTAGATTTTTGATAAGCACTCAAGAGTTCAATGGCTTCTAGCTAAAGCCTCTTTGGACTTTGAATGGCAACATTTGACTAGAAATTGTATGAATTCTTACTTGGGATATTTTGGGTTTTTTTCTGTTTGGTCATGTCATATTTTTGTAGTCACATTTTCAGCACTGAAGTGCAGGGCTATGCAAACTATAGGATTGGAGGGTAGGAAAAATAACTGAACATAATGCAAGAAAAAGTAATGTTGACCACAGGCTCCACGTTGAAGGTTTGGTCTGGTGGCTTTTTTGGTCATTGGGCCTTAATTTAATTGTCATGCAGTTTTTGGTTTCTGAGAAGCCTACCCTATATCTGTTTGTTGAAGGTGCAGTTGTTTACAAAACTGGTTCACTGGAATACTGGTTGCTCTCTGTTGTTGTTAGTGTAAGTTTCCCTGGATTTACATTATTGAAGAAGGTTATTCACAAAGATGTTGTGAATATGCACCGCTGGAGGAAGATACACTGAGCACATTGCAAAATTGTGCTCTGTCTTTGATTCTGTTTTCATTCCTTTTGGATTCTTCTTTCTCTTTAAAAAGTGACATCTGTCCAGGAGGTTTATTGGAAATTTTATCTGTCCACCAGGTCTTTTTTTGCAGGAGATGGATTTTTCCAAGCAGAAATTTCACCAAATTGTTTCAGCTACATTTATTTCGTTCTAGAAATACTGACATTGATGTTCACTGCCTTCTCTTCTCTCCTGCCCAATTTTTCTTTTTTTTGCATTGTCAGTGAATTTAAGTAATTCCCTGAGTGTCCCTACAAAGCACAGTAACTCCAGCAGCTGGTATCACCTCTGAGTAATAATATCTGTTTTTATCTCTTCTGTTCACCACCTAGATTATAGATAAGATGTTTGTCTTCATTACAATGGAACAAGATGTGAATACCGTTTGATACTGCATTATCCTACCACTGGTATACTTTGTGGAGACAAGAATATGGTTTTAGCAACTAGCATGTTGATACTCAGGATCATGTATCAATAAGAGCCCAGGGATACTGTAGAATTAGTGTGGTTTTGGTTTTTTTTTTGAGAGCACCTGCTGTATACAAAGAAACTGTAAATCTCTGCAGGGGGCTTGTCCTTTCTGGTGTACATTGAGTAAAGAGTCTGGGTGTTTTGTAATTCTGTGTTTAAACTTAACAGCAGGGAATAGACTGAGTCTAGACAACAATAAGTATTAACCTCAGCTATGAAAGACAATTACTTTTCATCAATACAAAAACATTTTTCTCTAAATAATCCCATATGTTCTGTCAGAGGGTTAAGTAATTCCCTTCTCTTGGGCTAGTCATGTTGATTTAAGAAAGCTGATGTCTCTAGAAACAATATACAAGAAACACAAAGAACAAGAATAAGCTGGACTCATGAGAGAAGCAAATAAGAAAAATGTTTCTTTATGTATCATGTGAAATTCTTAGCCCAAACAATTCTTGTGTTTGGAGGAAAGGGTTAAAACCAGAAGATTTGTCAAGGAGGGAATAGTTCTACTCAAAGTGACCTTACAGCTGAGGATGCTGAGTATCAGCGTGGGGAAACTCCATTTATTATGCCTAGTGTTGTTCATCCTCTGCCTGCTTTGAGAAGTAGAATTCCTGCGTAGAGATAACACAATCTCACGGACATGCCCGAGCCTCCTGCTGAGAGGGAGAGAGATCATAAAAACACAGCCTTGTGATAAACTCTGATTGTGTGAAGTCTTTATATTGGGGCAGGCAGGGCCTCCGTCCCCCTGCCACTGTCCCGGGATGAGCTGAGCCTAACAGAGCCTGTGTGCCTCTGCTGCCCAGCGTTGTTAGCAATGTAATTAAATAAATCTACTTCTTGCATTTTGGGTGTGGTTTGGTGGTCACCTTGGTTACCTGTATGTGTCAATTCACACTTTCTTGGACACTCAGGAGAGCGAAAGGGTAGTGAGGGTTGGAGGAACTGAAGATGTACACACATTTGTGTACTTTTTAATTTAAAAATTAAATCTTGGTAAAAGCCACAGATCATTTCTATAAAATCAAAATCCTTTTTAACCAGCTCTAAGTTACATTGGTGGTCTGACATGCAAGTCCTGTCCCACAGGGTTTTACTAACAGGGAGTTCCCATATTAAATGTCTTTCTAAGAAAGAGGTGGTGAGTGCTTAGCATGAAATTTGGAGATCCAAATGCTAAGGCACCAAGAGGAACAGATACTGCCAGATCCTAAACTCAAGTGTATGTCTTGGAGTAACGTGAACCAAAAGACCCAGATCCATCAAGCACGTCTGCTGTCTTTAGAGGGACCTCCATGAGCTGGCACCATGGAGACAGGGTGGATTGTGTTCCCTGTCCTTGTGAGGCCTGGGGAAAAACTGTCCCATTAGGAGATAAAACACCTTCTGATACACAAGCAATGCACCTACTTTCCTTTTGCCACTGAACTAGAACAAAACATCCCATCACTTATTATAGACCTAAAAGCAACGGTGTTATAACCAGGTTTATCAAAGAGTGAAAAAAGAAGCAATGGAATGCAGAAATCTTGACAAGGTGTGCCAAAATGTTCCTGGGCAATGCTTATATTATTACCGTCACTTATTTTATCATGTCAGAGACAGTATTTAATTCTGTGTTAGGTCAAAATTAATCAGTTATTTCAGAGACATTTCTCCTCACTCCCCTGAGGTGCAGGCTCATTAGCACTCCAGTGCTATCTTATGCCAGGGCACCATGTGAAAACTTGTAAGGAAAAATTTGCCTTCTGTTCACACATCTCACTTCTTCACAGGTCTGCCTGTCTCCTTCCTCCATATTCTCTATTGTTCCTTCTGCTGTTTCTGGAAAAAGCTGAAGGCAAGGAGTTTGAATTCTGGGAAGGAAGTTGTCACTTGTGCTGGACCTCCTTTTACCTGACCCTTTTGGATAATTGTGAAATGTATATGTAGGTATCATGAAACTATTGTGATCAGAACAATGGGCTTCAGTATCTATAGCATTTCTTTGTTCATGACCAGCTGTAATAGGATTTCTTTTCACTTTGTTGCCCAGTTTCTGATCAAAATTCCTTTCATAATTACCTGAAAAGGTTTAGTTTTTACCTATATTAATATGGTTAATGTTCTGTTTGTTTTACAGGGGTGTTTGAAATATTCCAGTGTTTTGCAGAGTCTGCTTGAACCATGCCATCTCTCCATTGCAAATTAGTGGTGATTTATTAAGCTTTTTTAGGAAAGATAACAAATCCAAGGAGCACTCAAAGCAGATATTCCTGAAATAACCCTGTGGTTATTTTATTGTTTCAGCATTCAGACATTAATTAAATACTTAGAAAATACAAAATGTCAACATCATCTATGATGGAAGAAAGCCATTTCCTAAAAATTACTTCATTTGGGTAATAAGGCCTAATATTATTTGTTATACTAGTAATGTTATATTTAATTAGAGTGGATTTTGAAGGGAATGCTAGAATAATGAGACAGTTTTGTAAGTAATAACCACCATAATTAATCATCTAGATTCTGAACAGTCATTGCTATTATCTTCCTGCCTCCTGTATGTAGTGCCAGCAGCACTATAATGCACAGGAGGACCTTGGATCTAGGGCCATGGGTTACATCTCAGAAGATTTCTGGTATCACTTCACGTGTGGTTCACTCTTGTAAGAGTTCTGCCCTGAAGATGGAGTTTGGTTTGTGACAGTTCAGTAATTAGAAGCATTGCTGGCAGCCCCAGGGCAAGGGGTGAGGTAAAGATGAGGTACCAGCCTGCCTTTCCAACCAGTAATTGACAAGGCATCAGGAGTGATGGGATAAAAGCCATGTAAATTAGCACTATGAGAACGAGCCAGAAATCCCATCAATACCAAGGAACCTGTCACTTTTAAGGTTGAGGTCAGAACTTCCTAATTCTGTAGAATTATGCCCATTCAATCAGCATGTGCATTTGAATCAGGTTGGTGCTTTATTGTATGATGCCAGTGATAGAAGAGCAACCAGCCAGGAGTCAATACAGTGAGCAGGGAGTAATTCGTGTGGTCTGTTTCAAAGCAAATGGTCATGCATAGCTTTACTGTGGTATTCAAAAAATAAAGAGGCTCTGCACAGGTTCTGTACTCAGCAAGCAGTAATCAAATGCTTTGCATTTACTGTTTCCTACTCCATTTGCTAGAAGTAATAAAACAAAGAGTAGCATAGAGACTTATGGGTAATCGCATCTTACTTTATGTTGCTTTTCAGAGCAGTAAGTGGAGCCAACAAATGTTTGGGTAACTAGCTGGAGAGAGCCAGGAGTCACTGAAGAGGGGTTTGAGCAGACAGCAGCCCTTTCCCATGGAGGGATCTTGCAGTGCCTCGAGGACCATCCTACTAGGGGAGAAATAAAAACCAAAACAAAAACTCCAGCCACCTTTCCAGAATATATAAAAAGGGTTTGTAATGCTTACAGGTTCCACTCAAATCTGGAGGCACTAATGGCATGACGAACCATGTTTCCATTGAAGAGATAGTAAGCATCAGAATCAAATTATGCAGAGCCACCTAGCTACAGTGGTGATGTGCTTTCAGCAGAGCATTGCCCTGAAGATTTTTTCGGAGGTGAATTAAAGAATAAGTAAAATAAATATAAATACTTCTTGTGACATCCTATGCTTATTACTTCCTGCTGTGGTTTCTTGGTATTTCTCATGGGTATTACCTGCTTTCAGTCCCGAGTGGTTGAAAGCAAGAGCAAGGTCCTGTGCTTTGACATGACTGTTTTTGAGTTGTCAGGGATGTTGGTGTAAGAGCTTTGTTTGGTTTTGTGTTGTTTTTTCAAAGTTCAGTTAAGTACCCTGGAGATTGTTTTTGTTATTTCTTGTTTTGCTTCTATTCAGCTCCTGCTAGAAGATGAGTAGAGAGTATTCTAAGCTTTCCTCCCAAGAAAACCACAGGACAGCTTTCAGCATCAGTAGATTAAAAAAAGGTGGGCTCTTGTCCCAGTTCAGAGGAGTGATTCCCAGAGAGCAGGACACTCTGCTTAGGCTGTTAGCAGAGAAGGAAGAGTTGCAACTCCAGTTTTCATCCTGTTTTTGCTTTGTCCACCATCTGTAGTGCATTTAAACGCAGTTCCTTAATTTGGTACATGGCTCAGATAGAAAGGGTTTTGGTAAAGGATCTTGTATTGATGTGGCAGTTGATGGAGCATCCAGAATTTCCTGGTACCTTTACTGTGCAAAGACTGAAACAGTTCACTAGAAAAGATATTTCCTCTACAAGCTTCTAAACGCTTATTCTTAAAGAGCTTTTAGATCTATTGCATCTTCTATGGGAATGACCAACATTTATTTAGGTTGTCTGATGTCTAAATTCAACTTTGTGCGTGTGTTTTGCCTTTTAAGTTGGCTAAAGCAATTGTGCTTAGGTATGCAAATGGGGTGTGTTCTTTTCTCTGAACAGTCAGCTATTTAGGCAGAGTAACTGTGAAAAGAGATCCACAAATGGGGCCTGTTTGTAATCCAGGATTTCACACTTTATTTTGTATAAGTAAAATTGGTTACTGTTTTAATGCAAAACTGAGTTGAAACAGCCATTTATTTAATTGGCAGAACTTTAAATTCCAGCTTTATTTATGTAGGGAATCTGCATAGATGTACCACAAGGCACTGGCAGTCTGAGAGTGTTTCTTTTATTAAATTCTGTGGTGTTTTTCCACTCTAAATATTTTATTACAAATAAAAGCCCTGCTCTGTGTGAGCACTCAGGAACTGGCAATCATCTGAGTTCCCAGATGCAGTTGGGACTCTTGCAAAGGCTAAATTCAATCCAGTGTGTAAATGTGGTAGATGAGGTTTAAACCAGCTATTTGCTTCGGCCCAGCATGCACCTGAACTTTGGCAGCATATTTTGAGATTTGTTCTTTGGGCTGATAGAGATGGATCCTTGGAGAAGTAGTGCCAGCAGTGTCTGAGGTTCCTGGCGATGGCCTGGGATTGGGAGCTGCTGCACTGGCAGGATGAATGGCAGGAGGATTGGCTCTAAAGGGAACTCCGTGTGTGAATTTCTGTGCTAGACAGTAGGTGCTACTAGTCATCCTCTAATGAAAAGGCTGCTGAAGGGAGAGTATTGCAGAAGAGAAGGTGGCAGCCTGGATGAATGGTTTGCTTAACTCACCAGCCAGTACTTTGGCATGCAGGCAGTGTGGCTGATGCCCTTTCTTCAACAGGGACAATTCCTGTGTCTGGATGGAGTGGTAAACGAAGCCATACGTAATCCTAATGGCAGCTGCAGATATGAGGTACGTACAGTGAAAATAGTTCAGTTTCCAGAGGACTGTCCTGGTGATAGGTCTCCAAGCTGCTTTAGAAATTGTTTTTGTAATGTGGGGGAGAAAGCTGTGTCAGTACTGAGAAAAGGGCAGGTTGCAGAAACAGACTGAGGATTGGAGAGATGTGCTTCATGTTTCCTAGCAAAGTAATGCAATTGACTTCAGATGAAGGAAGATCAAATTTTATCTGCTTTTCATTTAAAAACATCATAATACTTCGAAAAACTGTTTTAGTCACAAAGCCCCGTCTAAAATTAGAATTTTAATAATTCCTTTTAAGGTTTCCCATCTATTTGCACCTCTCTAAAGAAGGAGCAGGTGTGTACAGCAAAGCTCCATTTTTAGCTTTGCTCTACATTATGCATGGATTAGAAACACAGCTGCCAATGCTGCCCTCCTGCCACCAGGCAGGACAGGAGAGCTGGCCCCAGCACGGCCCCGCAGCCCCAGCGGGCAGGGGCAGGCTGCCTGCTGGAGCCCCTTCAGCTCAGGGGCTGCAGCAAGCCTCACCAGCTCAACTTCCCCTTTATGCCTAAAATATAATGGTCTCATTCTTCACTCTGTTTCGCAGGAAGCTGGGATTCAAGACTGTGTGTGATATGATTGTGTTCTGCAAGAACGTGTATGCAGAGAAGGAATGCCACCATGAGAGAGGTTTTCTTCAGTCTGTCACAACAAAACAAATGTATTTGAAGGGGAACTATGAAACCTGGTTCTGGGCTGGCTTGGGGCAGTGGGACAGGCTGTATTTTTAGACTCATCTAGCTCTTAGTCCTGACAAAATGGCATAATTTTCCACTTATCCAAGAGGAAATGTGACTGGTTACCATTGAGTATTAAGGTGCAGTGAAGGGTTTAGGTCTGTTTGGGCACCCCAAACGGGTGTATTTTTGAATAGCCTAAATGTTCTAGGTGTGTAAAGCTGGGCAGGAGCCCTGATATGAGTAAGCCCTCTGAGGATGTTTCTGAGGTGCTCTGTGGCCAGAGGTTTGCTCTAGACCACTCTGCAGTGGCCTTTAGGTCTGTAGTTCTGTTTCTGAAAGAGAAGGAAAAAAAAAAAGGCCCATGAATGATTTTAATTCCAGGGAGATTTCTGATTTTGTTAAAAATTTGGCATTATATTTCATAATTAATTAAGGATTTTCCTCTACCTGTTTTTCCCCAAACAGTCTGTGCTTTCCACTGTGTTGCAGTATAGGCAATCTGGTGGGAAGACTCTGAGCTATTCCTGTAAGCACTCAGGTAGTGCATGCTTCAAAATGGTTAGGAAACCATTTCGAGACTGGTTAGGAAAACCAGCTCAGATCAGCTGCTGGACCTTCAGCCAAACCATCTCTTCCTGCTCTGGGGTAATAATAAAAATGTCCTTGTGAGGTTCATTTGTCTAATTCTTTTTTTAAACCAACATATGAAAGATGCTCTTCCTTTTTTTCTCCATTTTTTTGGTGTGTATAATTGCAAATAAATCAAGGCAGATTTTGCAAGTGCAGCTCTGTGTGTGCAAGCGGAGTCACTGAGTGAGGGCAGAGCACACCGAAGAAAAATTATAAGAGACAATCTTAAGTATGTATCATCAGGGCATGGACAGTGTTCCTGGGGAAATAAGATCCTGGGATTTTGTTACATGCTTGCAATGTAGATAAAATTTGTGGGTCACTCGAGATAATGCTATGTGGGTGCAGTGTAGATTCACAGGTAATTTACAGCAAGTGTCAGTGAACTGATGGCAGTCAGCTGAACTGGTCTGCCTCAGTTAGGTGAAGCTCTAGGCTGTATTGCAACTAATGAATATTCCATGGACTTTAGGGGACTATATATAATTAATTTTAAAGTTTTCCTCTGTGTTGTCTATTTAATGTTTAGTGTACTAAGACTAAACATTAAATAGACAACACAGATCACTGGAAAGAGTATAAGAGGAAGAGAATAGTCTTTCTGATAGCAAAATTCTTCAGATTAGATTATTATCTTGAAATATTATTTGAAGAAATTCTAATTTCTGCTGCAGTTTCATTCATCATCTTGATTTTACTTTTTGTGGATACCTCTTGATGTTTCTAGTCTGATGCTTCTACCTTCCTCCTGAAAAACGAGTAGCTGTGTAGAGCCTGAAACCTGAGTAAACATCCCTGGTGCTGATAGGATCTTAGTAGTTGAAGCCACCTCTAATGTAGAACTGGTTGCAACCTGCAGGCATCTCTCCACTATGAACACAGTGAATGTAAGTAATACGAGTTGAATCCTGAAAAATTTATGTGTTGTTTACTGGGCCCTTACTTCTGAAACAAACTTTTGTTAAAATACCATAAAGACTAAGAAGATACAGACTTGTCTGGATTAATTTCTCTACATAAAAGTGGAATGAAGGAAACCACAATGTTCAACCAAACCTTGTCCTGAAAGCATTTTGAAGAGTGCCATGGTACAGTAAGATGATTAAAATCATCTCATGACTGTAGAACAGGGAAAATGACTTAAAGAGGCCAGTAAAAGGGAGAATATTCCAAAGGCTTGAGAGAATTAGGCATGTAGCTTTCTTAAGTTCTTTTGAAAGTCCAAACAATATCTATTGATATTAGAATGGGCTGGAATCTTCCAGGGATAGATATTGACAAAAGGGCATGCTTAAGCAAAGGAGAGGAGGGGTTTGGGGGTGGGGTTTTAAGTCTACAATAATGAGATTATTCAAAGTGATAAAGAGGTAACACTGTACAGGAGGGAGAGCATAGGAGTCAAGAGAAGTCAGGATATGGGAGATATGCAGAAATTAATAGCAATGAGTCTTGAAGGATTTCAGAGGTGGGAAATGTAGCTTTTGAGATCCTGAAGTAATTGGGATCTTCTGACCTATTTGAGAATGCAAATATTAGTGACTGGGGGGAGGAGGGGCTGGCAGGGGTCAGGGCAGTGGTAGACAAGAGACAATGGCCTTTCTGCAGCACCAGCCTGTCTTTCACTTCACAAAAAGTTTTTTGTAATTCAAATGAAACCACTCCTTAAGAAAGGGATCTCTCTTTGGAGTGAGAAACACGGCAACTTATTTCTCTATGACTTCCCTTCAGTTCACCTCTCTCCATCAGTCAAAGCATGAATTTGGTTTGACTGATTTTTTTGGTTGCAGAATTCCAGTGTAAACAGCAGTACGCTGGAAATGCGGATAGTGTCCAGAATCTCTTTAGGGCTTTCTTTGTAAAAGACTTTTTCTGGGAAATGCTGCTAGATCAGCTCACTTGTGATTAGTCCCAGAATACCACCGCGTTGAGAATGTCCGTGCTTGTGAATTTTGCATGTGTCAACTTGCAGTGTCCCATGTCTCTAAGCACCCATGAGTGACTGAGACAGTCCTGGTTCACTTCTAGAGACGATCCAGTAACACGCAGTGCCCTGGAATTTGTATTTGCCGATGCTGTGAGAGGGGTACAGCAGAGGAGTGTAGTCTGAGCTGAATTTGTCACCCAGGCTCACTCTTGATGGACTGGGAGCCTGGATCACTGAGTCAGGGAAGGTGTCAGCTTTCAGGGGTGCGAGTACATGAGATGAATCCTCGTTTAAGCCCCAGAGATTTGTTGACAGAAGCCAGAGGTGCTGGACCTCTGTCAAGAAATTCAAAGTGAGAAGAAAGCAGTTGGAATGTCTGAGTCCTTAAAGCACAGCTGAAAGTCCCAGTGCTTTGGCATGCCAGTGTTTTGTGATTGATTTGATGTTATAGACAGTGTAACAATGACAATATAGATGTAAGATAAATCAGCCAAGTGTGGTCATAACTGCATGAACCTTGAAATTCAGGATTGGCTAAGGACAAATCAGGAATTACCTCAGGCACGTATTTTATATTAGCAGTAGCTGTCTCTTTTACCTAATATTTAAAGAAACAATCAAGTTTATTTATTAAAACGTTTTATTCATGCACGCACTTGGATAATTTTAAATAGCAGAATTTCTGAATGCTCCTCTGTGTTTCATCAGTATTCACCATATGTCAGACTAAGAAGTGGGGAAGAAGTTTGAAATTGTCACAATCGGTGCTTATTTAATGTTTATTAAATTGCCAGTATGAGTGGTGCTTTTGTAATATGGGTACATGTATTTATTACTTATGTATCGATACAATTTCAAAAAAATACCCATCGAAACTATGCTTCAGGTCAAAGGATCTCTTCCTTGTGACATATCTGAATTTTGCAACTGAAGCTGCGTTTCTTTTCTGAGGGTTTCCTGGTTTCTTTAAACCGGGACAGCCTGAAATGGAATCTGCTTTTTTTGCAAATGGTTTTTGCAGTCTGCTGTGGGAAGAGATGATGCCTCCTGTAACTCCTGTGTTTTTGGCTGTGTGAAATGGTTGTGCAATTTCTACAGTTCAGATTGTCTCAGCTGTTTGAAGAAAATGTTTGATACTCCATGATGTGCATGACTTCTCGTGACCTTTTTCCTTTTTTTCTTCTTTTTATTAATCATCTTGGTTAGCTAATAATTTAGTTCCTCTCCAGAGGATAGATTGAAAAAAAAAGTACCAATAAGCTTTGAGGATTTAAAGCCAGTTTGATACACAGGAAGCCTGAAATTAGAGCAATAAACGAGATTTCTGGTGCTACTTCCTCTTACTGAACACCTCTGTCTATCAGGCAAGTCCCTGTTCAGGTGTTTGATGATGAATTAATTTGCCTGTAGATCTCAGCTACAGCTACAATGTTTTTGCAGAGTTGCTATCTCTTACAGCTGTGGCTCTATTGTTTAGGAGAATTTTAATATAATGCACTCATCTGATACTTAAGTTCTTCCTTCCTTCTCCAAATACTGATGATTTAAAGTGTGTTTTTATAGAAATGTTAATACAGCAGCCAGTAATTGAGCAGCGAGGGAATACTGGGTTACCATTAAGAGGTACTGTAATAGGCTCTTTAAAAGTAGTACTGAAGTTTCTTCAGTATTGCCCCATTTTATGTGTGTAATGCTAGTAATGTCAAAGGAGTTGCTTCTGATTTCAAATATTCTAACTTAGTTTCACAACTAAAAAACGTGAGTCAGGCCCAGTATTCTGCATTGTATGCTGGCATTTGCCTAGGACAACAAGAGATGTTGGAAAGCCAGTCATCTGTATTTACTCAGGAATTACTTAATCTGTGTTTCAACTCTAGCTGTCTCTAGGATGGCCATGAGCAGAGCTTGGGCCCTGGCAGGAGCAGCAGGAGTGCAGCAGGCTCACCCCAGCTGAGGTGTCTGAGTGTCAGCTCAGGTGGGACCCAAGGCTGGGAGCAGACAGTGCAGTCCTGCAGTCAGGTGCTTACAACATGCTTGAAGGGAAATGCTGGAAGACTTAAATAGCCCTATGCAGTCATTGTTATGTTACTTTGAGATTATTTATTGCATTATCTTTCAGACCACAGTGCAGGTGAGAGCTGCAGTTGATGTATGGGATGGGGATGCAAGATATTTGTTTCCTGGCATTTGTGTAGAGCTTTAGCTTATGAACTGCATAGTTCTTGTTCATATGTATGGCCTCTGTGCTGTAGTTGCAAGGTGAAGATGCTAGTGATGGTCAAATGTTGGAATTTATTGTTCATGTCATCTCTTAATTTGTCACTATGAGCACATTTTCTTGGAAACAAGATATCTGCACTTGCAAGAAGCTTTAAACAACTGATGGCACAAGTGTAAAGCAATTTATTAATATTAACCCTGAAAATTCTAGGCTGATTTAGATCCCTGGTCCCTTGTTGCGAATCAGTCCTGATCACCAATGAGTTTAACAAGATTGTCTCACTTGTCTCTGAAGTGCAATGTGACATTCCAGTCAGCTGCTCAGGAAGCAGGTTTTACAGGATTGTGCTTTAACACGGGCACCGTTGCCTCAACGCGGTCTGTTTCTCTTCTCCTTTTCGTTTCCCTCAGGGCAGGGATACTTTGCCTGCCTTGCTGTTTAGTAAGAAGTCTCTTGCTATTTCTGAATGTTTGAGGAAGTATCTGTCTTAAACATGAGTTTTGAGAAGAAGCATGAGCAAACTGTCACTGCCTCGTCCCTAGTGTTTGCCTTTTGTTACTTCTGGTACACAGAAGACAGAAAATACTGATTTCCCTGATTAAGGCTACAAGCTGAGCTCAACAAGGCCCATATGAAAATCATTTGAGAGAAATCCCAGTTGCTTCATGTGATTCATGTGTGCAACTGTTTCAAGTGACAACAACTAAAAATTAGCAGATTCTTTCCTTAAAATATCCTTTGTGGTTTAGAGGTGCTGCAAAGACACTCAAAACAATGAGATTTCATGGAAACAGTGGATTGTGAGGACCATGAATAGAAGAACAAAACATGTTAATATGAAAGGGGCCATTGAAAAGTACTTATTTAATGAAATGAACTTTTACACTTGAATTTCATTCTATATTTGTAATATGTTTGCATTAGTCTGTATTGGAAGGAACTTGTCCAACATGATGTGAAGCAGAAAGAAAATATTTCACTCTGCTCGTTCTAATTTGTCATAGATTTGCTTGAATCCTGCAAGGCTTTGTACTGTAAGACAAACCATAAATTGTGCTTATGCATGGCATGAGGAGCATCAGCTGTGGCCTGCTGAGTTTGGGAAAAGCAGACCTCTAGGACAACAAGTCATAGTGCACAAATAAACATTATGTTACCACAGCGGAATTTTAAACTAAAAGAAGTCCTCTCTGGGCTGTTTTCCTAATACTGAGCACATTAAAATGGAAGATGGGACCTTTACAATCTTTATCAGGAGAATGAAGATTGATCAGCTTGGTTTCCCATTTTTCCTCTTCCTTGTGCCATGACCTGTTCTTGTTCGGGATCCATGAGCTCTTCCTCTGTCTTCCATCTGTCTTCCTCTGCTGCCCAAGCAAACAGTTTGGGTTGCTCAGACCTGGCTCAGCGTGAGCACGGTGGAGCTCTGGGAGGGGCAGGGGAGCAATGCAGCGCAGGGCGGGGGATGAAGAGGAAAGATGTCTTGCTGTCAGCTGCCTTCTTATCTCTGCTTTTGGTAAAATCATTATCCTTGTGAGTCCTGACCAGGGAACAACAAGATAGAAGGATGAAGAGCCTACTTTTGTTGCCTGTTCATCAGTTTCAGCTCTTCGACTGTCTCAGTGATCTGCAGTTGGTTGTTATTTCAGTAATCCCTGATAGTTTCAGAGAGGAGGAAAACAACAGCATGCCACGGTAGAGATTTCTGCTCTTGATTGCAGTGGAGGGGTGACTGTGATCATCTTGGAGTGATTTTCAGATTGCCCAGGTTGTACTTCCAAAGATCTCCTAAGAAAACTGACCTCATAAGAATGCTTCTACATATCTTTGGAGGCTAGTTTCTACAGAGATTGAAGGAAGGTGTTGCAGGTGAAAAGGGTTATACTGTGGGGTCCCTGAAAGCTCCTTGTGAAAAATGTCGAGGACCAGACCTCTTGAATTTATTTGAGTTGTATAGAATGTGAAGAGGTTGGAGCAGCTATAGAGAGTTTATGTTAGTAACTTCAGAGGTGGCCAGGCAAGCTTTTACCCTTTCAACTACTTCCTCCTTTATAACAGTGTTTTGGAATATAAATTAAGATACAGGCATGGCAAGTATTTTAACATTCATCCACCACCACCTTCTCTCTTTTGGCATCACTTTTGTCATGTCCTGATCCAAATAAGTCTGATTTTCCAGCTAAATCAATAGGTCTAATGAAAGATCATAGCATTCCCTTCCCCCAAAAGAGTTGCACACTACTTGTGTAATAGATGTTGGGGTCTGTGTCAACAGGTGATTACAGGGCTAGTGCTGGTACAGATGAGCTTACATCCTAATAAAACAATTAGCACAAAAAAATCACTGGAGAAGTTTGGGAAATGCTGACCTGAATGTCAGAATAACATCTCTGGGAAAAGAGTAGTTTTTTCCAAGCAGGAAGTGGTTTGGAAGAAAGTGGTGTTGCCATGTGAACGGGGCATGCAGCACTGTCTCTGTGAGCTGCTGTTCAATGACTTGTGTTTTTCATACTTCTTATTTGAATGACTGTGTTGCAAAACATTCTTCTTGCACCTCAGTAGATATTGAAAAATGGGGAACAAACTTGTTCTGCATCCACTAAGTTTTGATAATTTGAGGGGAATTGCATTTTGGAAAGTAGACTATTAAATTTTTAAGACCAAAATCTCCTGCAACTGTCTTGTTTTGTTATTACTGGAGAGTCTGCTGTCCATGCATATCAAGGCAAATCAGAGGCTGTAGGAGATTTGAAAGACTATCTACAAAGTTGACTGTTTCCTTTCTAGGTCTTTCATCCTTCTTCCTCTCTCTGCTTCTATGCCTTTTTTATTTTTTGTTTGATTTTTCTCTCTTTTTTTTTTCTCCTTGTCTTGTGCTCACATCAAGTGGTCTTTTCAGACAAGCATCACAGAAGAGCTGTTTTTTAGATTAACACAGTCTTCACTTTTTTATTGAGTGGCCTGTAACAGCTAATGTGATTTGCACTTTTGTATACAGCTCTCTGTTGTTAGACTCTTCATACTGGGATTGACGTGCAGGTAACTATTAGTCACCAGTGGAGCTGCTAATTGTGTAGATTAATTGATCATTTCAATTGGGTTTGTTGTCTCCAAACATGTTTGTGATTAAAGCAAGGAAAATCACTGCCTGACTTACCGTTAGCAATGAGTGACTCCAGAATGATGTGCCACTTTGTATAACTCAGATGCCTGGTTACTAATGCTCAGCTCTCACAGGAGTGGGAGTGCAGCAGCCATTCCTCCTCTCATCACCCATCGTGCTGAACTCTTAATCTCAGACAGTTCCCTGACTGCTGCCGAGCTGCTGGGCGCTATAGTTCCTGGCCAGATTGTTGGCAGGGTGGACTGGCTGGTCCCTACAAAATAACTCTTCTGCCACTGGCACATGTGTTCTGTTCCTTTGATGCAGGAATCTATTCTCTAGACTTCTTAGTCCCAACAAACTCCTCTGAGTTCTCCATATCTAGCTGGAACCTAGCCAAGATCTTCTTCCTGTTTAGCAATGCTAGAGGAGCAATGTGGTTATGGTTCCTGAAATTTGTTCAAAAGCATGTTGAAAATCCAGGGCTGAAAACAAATGTAGGATCTCTGTGCCTCATTAATTAATGCCTTTTTTACTGGTGCCTGTCCTGTAAAGTGTGAATGGCTGATGAATGACAGAGAGCCATGCCTAAGCTGGAGCAGAGGTGTGCCCCTTTTAGAGCTGAAAGTCAGTCAGAGGAATATGTTCACTGTCTGCCAAGCAAAACACCAGAGATGAAGGCATTCCATAAGCTAACAGTTTGGTTCAGTGACATTGCTTCTTAACAGGTTGTAAGCTGCTGCTAAGCCCAGCAGGCAAAAGGGAAAAAGCAAAAGCTGAGTATGCACCAGCTGACCTGGACGTTGATCAGGAATAGTTCAGCTTTTAAAGGCTTTTTATTATCAAGCTATAACAAAGCTGCTTTGTGCCCTAAATAAAGACGTGACCGACTTCCCCTCACTATCTCAGGTGGGTAAGAGAAGTCCTTTCATCCTTGTTCACTGCACTCCCCAGGGTTCACTCCTTTGTGTGGGAGGCAAGTTAGAAACCACTGGCAAGACCAGAGAGGAAAGCCCTTTTCCCTTCTTTGCAGGGGTTATATAGTTTATTTCAGCATATCCTGTCCTCACTGGCTGCCCTTTAGTCTCTCCCGCAGGTATTTCCATCTCTGCTGATGCCTGTGGATAGGAAAATTCTCTGCTCTCAGTTCACAAGTGCCTTCTAGCCAATAGTTGCTAAACCAGTGGAGTTTTGAGATGGAAATCCCATGCAATGTACTTTTCTAAATCCTTCCCACTGAATCAAATAGATTTGTGGATGTGTTCAGTGCAAATACAAGTAGGTTTTCTCAACCTCCAGTAGCCAGACTTATGCTTTTCAGGCTTCTATTCAGATCACTGTCCATTTATATCTAGCTTGGAGCTTTTTTGATTTGGCTGTTAAGGCCCGTTGTGCAGAGCTGAGAGAAGGGAAAACCTAAGTGCAAAGTCCCAGCATTGCTTGGTCAGTTTTTAACCAATTGAAGTAAAGTGAACAGGACAGTGTATCGCAGGCACTGTCTGGTGATTCCCATTTCCCCTCCTGGAATATTGAGACTGTTGGGCTGGTCCCTAGCCCCAGCTCACTGACACAGCTCCAGCAGCGTGACCGTCCCTTCTCTGTTCTTTGCGGACACACAGCTCGCCGTGGGCCAGGCACACTGCCCCGGGGGTGGAACAGCTGCACCCTGGAGACACAGGAAACCTTCAGAGGAGCAAATGGACCCTGCTGCTCCTGATAGATAATTAAAGCTAAAAGTGTCAACAAAGAGAAGACATTTATTGTCAAGCAAAGCCCAACAGTGTTGTAGGAAATGTCTTTGGTGCCTGCATGCAGCCTGGCCATCTGTGGTGGGGAGTTCTTAAAGGTTTACATTCTTTCTGTCTTAAAGGTAATCAGCCACACTGTGTTGGTGGGAACCTAGAGGAAATAAAAGAGTGAGATCAAACTATTATCAAACTATTTGAATGTAAATCTTCTTCCATCTCTGCAGGCATTTCTTCACCGGATCCGGCAGAATGCAGTGGACAAAGCTGAGAAGTACATAACAGAGGAGAATGTTAAGGTATTTCTTTTGTCTTCCTTGTTTTCTTGGTAGGGAAAGTGATATGCAATGAAAGGCTAGGTTCAGGGATATGGACATCAAATATCTTCTTGTCATATAGATGCTTATTATTAAGCTGGTTCCCTAAGGAAAGGAGCTCATGTTAACAGTTTATCTGTCAATCTGTTTGCCCATTCTTATAGCTGTCATCTTCCAGTAATTTTTCATCTCGCCGGGTAATTTTAGTAAAATTTGACCAGAGTGTAGTGTTATCAGAGATACTAACTTTTGGCAAGGTTTGTGCAATGCTGAGTAGAGTACAGAGGGGTCATTTCAGTGTCTTCGAGAGGAAAGGCAGGGAATCCACAGCCCTTCTCTGTTTTGTTTTACAGTATTCAGTTAGTCAATTTGCATCTGCTGTTTTCCACTAACAGATATTTGATAGGGCTTATAAGAAGGAGGCAGGAATTTTCCTTTGTGTTCCTGTGGAAGGGAATTTGGGTTCTTGTGGGAGGTCTACATATTGTGAGACACTTGCGTGAGGAGGTTCCTGAATGAATTTGCACTGGAAAGAGTTAAGGGACATAGAGAGCTGTGAGGTACAGGCTTCCCTAGTGCCTATGGTCACAGGGGTGCATATTGTTCATTAATGTCATAAATACACAAAACACTTTCTTGTAGTTATTTGGCTTTAAATCTCACCTTGTGCACATATGCACATGAAACCTTCTTCATACCTGAGCAGAAGTGAAACCCATTGGTGAGGGGGACAGAGAGCAATTTGTGTACCACTGGCTGGTGCTTTACTGCACTTGTGTTTGGTCCTGGAGCTCCTGAATGAGCAGCAGCTTTGCCCTGTAGCCCCCAGGGAGCAGGGCAGCTCCAGGAGGTGTGTCACAGCTGCAGTGCTGCTGCAGCTGCTCCTGTTTCCTGTGCCAGGCTTCCTGCATGTCCCAGGGGAGCTGGATTCCAGCCCCACCTTGGCTGTCAGTTCTTCAGGCCAGCAAGGTGTGGTATTGAGTGGCTGGGAACAGGAACGCTGGCAGCTCAGACTCTTGCTGTCTTCAAACCTGGAAATCCCCATTCTCCAAAAACTCATCATCCAGCATCTGGAGTAATTCAGAGGTGGCTGAAGAAAAAGTAGACAAGTGATCAGTGACAGTAGATCTTGTGTACTTAGCAGTGTGCAAAAAACAAGCTCTGCATGAAAATTAACTTACACAACTATTTGTCAATGTTGATGAAGATTATTACTACATCATTATTCCTATCATCAAAATGAATATTAATTATGACTCCCACATAATCAGGTGCAGTGCCTACAAATCCTGTACAGCAGAATTTGTATTTGAAATTTCTTCACACTCCTCTGGGGAAGTACCACTTTATTTTTATGCCATTCTTGAAAGCCTGGGGGATCTTTTTGAGGCCACTGTGAGACCTCATTTACTGCTGTTTTTACAATACCCAGCTTTCAGTAAGAGAGCTTCCCTTCAGTAATAAAAGGCTTATGCCTATTTCTGGTGAAACAGAATCACAAGGCACAGTTTTCATGTGTCTGTAGTTTCCAGAGTCAACACTGTCTCCTCCTTCCACCCTCAATCTCCTGCTATACCAAATAATTTGTCTTTTCTGCAGTTGAAAGATACATGTTTTTTATTCCCTGCTCCTTTCTCCCACCTCACTGGTAGAGCCAGAAAAAGCAAGGTGGTGTTTGGGACTTCTAATAGTTTGCCTGCTGATATTATGTGTCTTGAGTCACCAGAGAGCTGTGAGATGGCTCACAGTAGAAGAAACTATAAAAGTGGTTTGGCAGCCTATGTAAGGAGTAGCCTGTCTTTACTCTCTTTCTTCACATGGCAGAAATGCCTAGAGGAAAATACAGGGCATTCAGGCAGTCACTCACCTCTGAGCAAAAGGAGAAAGTGCTTTTTAAGATAAGTCGGGTTATTGCTCCCAGTATGATTTTGCAGATTTCTCCTACAGCTGGTTCTAAGCATCAGAGATTTCACTAATCTTTAGCCACTATAGCCCTCTCCAGAAAGGCCACATAAATCCTGTACCAGGCCCAGATTTTACAAGTGCACCAGTGAATAACAGCTGCAGCAACATCATAAAAAATTTGTTTGAATTTATTCACTGCCTCATGGGGGAATAACTCTCCTGATGTGTTAATATTATGCTTGCAGCAGGCACTGCTGTCACTTCACTGATGCAGTTTGAAGGCAGTGCTAGAGGGTGTGCACAGGGCTGGTAACTTGGATTTGGTACAGGAGCATGTGCAGTCAAGGTCTGTCTGTTACCTTGATTTTCGAGTGACTCTTACCTGCAAATTCTGCTACAAGCAGAGCTTTTATGATACCCTCAGAATTCATTAACTTGCATAGATATTTCTTGGATCAAAAACCACCCTGAAGACTGCTCCTGAAGGATAAAATCGTCCCTGACAGATGTTTTCCTCTTGCTTGTTAATCCCCTTCTGGCACAGCTTCTGGCAAAGCAGTGTAGGCAAGGGCTATGGCAGATTTTGTCTCTTATTTACAGGTACACCCTTGTGTGTGGTACCTTCAAGTCCCTTCTTCCAGAAAGGGATTTCTAATGCATGGGAGGGAAAGGCAAACTACTCCCTGCTCCTGTTTCCTGAAAAAAAATGAGTTTGGCCTTGTGGTTCCATTTACCTGGCTGTTCTCATAGGAAATATTCTCAAAACCTCAAAGAGGTTGCTTGCATTTATCATGCTCAGGGGTCTGCAAAGATTACCTTAATTTATAGCAGGTACTTCAGTGGCAGTAAAGCTTTTTATAGGGGACTAGGAAAGCGGCAAATACAGTGTAATTCATTCTTTACAAGTCCCTGTCTGAGCTTTGGATCCTATCATGGTAAGTCTAGAGCATCACCATATTTTGGCATTACTACTTAGCAAAAAACTCTGAGTTATATTAAAAACTAGCAGCATTTTTCTCCTTATGTTTCAGATCTTATTTTCTAACATTGAAGACATTCTTGGTGTTCACAAGGAGTTCCTGGCTGCTCTGGAATTTTGTTTGCAACCAGAACCTCAGTCTCAGCATGAACTGGGAAATGTTTTCTTAAAATTTGTAAGTACAATGACTTAATGCTATCTAAAAATACAGTTTCCTGTCATAAAGTCTCCGGCCCCTTACCAAGCTCTAATCTCTAAGGTTTGTAGCAATGCTATGACAATGTGTGTCTTGTATAAAAGTTGTAGGTAGGGTGGGAAAGAACTTGTGAATGAGGTTAGAACAATGGACACCACATCAAACTGAGCTAAACAACGATGTATTTTTAGAAACTCTTCCCTTTCCTGTTGTATTTTTTTCCTTATTTTTCTCACCCATCTGATCACATTTTATTGCTGAGAATTTGCCTGCTTTAGTTCCGAAAGTTTAAAAAAAGCAACAAAATTTCAAGTGCCTCAGAAACAGTACTCCTGCAGGTGCTTGCCTGATGTTGCAGGCAGGTGTGTGTGGTGTCCCTCCCTGCCCTTGCAGCGGCCTGAGGGCGCAGGCTGCAGCAGCCCTGCAGCTCCCGGCGGGGCTGGGCTGCTTTCCTCACAGTGCACCCTCTTGCCGTTTCACCCAAAAAACCGTGGGGAACATTCCTTTGGTCTTTTGTTTTGGGCAGGGTTCTGTTCTTGCAATATACTCAGAAGGAGTGCTGTAACACCCCTAGTGCTGCTTTTTCCTTATCATCAAATCACAGTGAGTCCTGTGGGGAGCTTGCAGTGAGGAAGGAGCTTGCAGGAAGACATAAGACCCCTGAATCTTGAACAAATTGGTGTAGCTGCTGTTGTGATCACTAGGCATGGTCATTGCTGGTCCTGATTAAGATCCAGTACTTGTCAGCAGCCAGATGTTAGCACAGGTGCTTTTCTTTAGAAACCCAGTGTTAAAAATACTTAAAAATTTGGTGAGTAGCTTGAGAATTCTTGAAGTACTGTTTTATCCAGACACTGGATATTTTAGTGGAGCATGTTTTCTGTAAGTTTCTGTTTATCGTATATCCTTTAACAATCCTCAGCTTCACCATGTCGAGTTCCATCAGACTGCAGTGCTTGGGTCCTCTTCATGAGATCTGTGCATCCTTAATGTCCTCTGGTCTACATAGGCCTGACTCTTCCTTGTCTGTCTTGGCCTAGAAGAGCCTTACTTGACAACAGTCCATGAGAACACTGCTTTTGTAGAATCATTGAATTATCAAGGTTGGAAAAGACCTTTAGGACCATGTCAACCCAGCACCACCCCCATGTTCACCATTAAACCATGAGATCAGGTGCCACTGACACCTTTTTTGAATGCACTAATGGTAATTGTTATGGGCCCAATACTGTCTCAAGGACCTCAGAAGGATTCGAGTCTTGAGTAACACCTAAAGCAAGCAAGCAAGCAAGTGGATTTTGCAAAAATTCCAAAAAAGAAATTAATGCACATTGTCTTTTTAAAGACTTAAGAGATGATGCAATGTACTTGCTCTGATATTCAGGTGTGAAAAATTGTTTTCCTTCAGAGGACAGACACTGTGTGCCCTGCTGTACTCCATTTGGTCAGGTTATCAGAAGTTCATTGTCTGATGGTAGGTGCTGGAGTTTATTCTGGACCTGCAGTTCAGTGTGACTGTAACAGATGGTAAAGAATATCTTTGAATATTCCTTCCAAATCCAGTGTACAGCCTTTAGCAAAACCAGCATGTGGGATGTGTCTCTAATGTCAGAGAGGGCACGTGTGCTGGCCCTGGAGTGACCACATCTCGTGAGCACTGGCTCACTTCTGCAGGGCAGGAAAGGCTGTGACTGTGTGTGGAGCAGAAGGGCAGAGAGTTGTCAGATCCTTTGTTTCTGATATTGCCATTGCTAGAGGTTTGGAAGTGTAATAGCTGGAAACTTTTCTAGGGAACAAGTGTGTTATGCTCATTTTTTGGAGCAATGTTGCATGAGTGATCAGTTTTACTGTCTGAGTCATCAGGGATATTGTTTTGTTGAGAATTATGTCCTCTGTTTAGGTTTTTGATATTGACAAGGTTGGTTTCAGCCTGCTTTGAAAATGCCATGCCTTGTTAAAAATATGTCCAAATGACATGTTGTAGTTTTCCAAATGTCTTATTTGCTTTTTTCTAGTAAAAACTGTTTTCAAATTTGCACTAATGTGTGGGCAGGACTAATGGATCCAAAATGACATGTGGAGAATAAGCTATTGGTTAAAGATTTATTTTAACCAGACTTAGAACAGTACAGACTTACTTCTGTCACCAAAACAGAAGCTCTAGCTGTGTATCCAGCAGATTTGCTGAGTAAGAAAGTGTCATTTTTATCTGGTCACATCTCTGACAATAATTGCACTTTAACCTGGAGCAACTGCCGGTTCAGAATTCCTGGGCTAACATCTGTAATTATGTAACTGATCATTTCCTCACCAGGCTATGGGAGAGCCCAGGACAGAGTATCACCCAGGGAGGAAATGAAACACTTCAGACACAGAGTAATTTTTAGCATAGTTCTCATATTTGTGGGTTGCCAGCATGGGGTACAGCTGGAAAAGGCTTGAGGAAAGCACTCTGGTGTGCATATAATTATTGTACTGTCTTGAGCTTTAGCAAAAGGATTTTGTCATCATCTAAATATAGCCTCCCAAACTCCAGGCACTCAAAGATGCAGTTGGAAAGCTGAGCAGTGACATTTTGTGTGCACTGATGTAAGGGATGATCTTGTCTTAATGGCTGCTGTTTTTAGTTTCAAGCCTAGTGCTTGTGTGCATCCAGGGAATTGAGGAGAGGTGAGACGAGATGTGGGAAAAACTTGTATATCTGTTTTACTCCGGAACTCTCATGGTTTTATGGCTGACAACAATCCTATTGCCTTTTTTTCTATTGTGCTGTGGAGCCAGGCCTTCCTTTTCCTGCATCTGGTGGTCACAAGCTTTTGTTTCTTTGCAGCTTCCCTGTCTTGCTCCCCTGTAGCAACATGAACAGCTGTCGATAAAAGTCCTGAACATCTGCATTCCAGCTCTTTGCACCATACCCTTTGTGGCTGTTGTTTTGTTTGCTTTGTGCCATTGTCCTTGTGTTTGGACATACATCTATTTATTCTTAGTTCTTTCTTTTGAAGTACAAGGAGGGGAAAAATTAATCAGGTTAGTGATAAACCAAACCCAAAAGCATTTTACAGACTCTGAACTTGTATATCTACCATTGACATCAGACCAGAATGTCAAATTCTCCTGAACTAACATAAATGCAATTTCTTTTCCTTGTGACAATAGCAGAGGGACTACCCAGTGACTGCAGCTGTATAACCATGGTTTCCTGCTGGTAAACTCCTTCAGCTGGCCATAGTTTTTTGCTTGGCTCACTGTGAGCTGTCTTAAAAGTAGCTACATGCTGCAAATACCTTCAGCTGACACAGGAAGGCTCTAAGAGTGCTAGGACTCCAATCAAAACTCAAAAGAAAATAACTTCCAAATTCTGGAGAGATTGAAAGGTTCAGACAGAATGTTTTCAGACCAGAATCCTGCTATGAATGCAACAGCAAACTCTGGAAGGCATTGGCTATGTGGCTTGGTGCCCTGAGATGGTAGCTCTGGAAAGCCTCACATATTACCCCACTGAGTGCCACACTAATGCTTTGAAATTACTTTTGATATGCAAACTAGCCTGTCTGGGTGCCTCTGCATGGTGCTGCATTATGTCATAGAAGCCTACCCAAACCAGGAGATAAAGTACTACCACGAGAAGCACGCAAAAATGATGGCTTTTTTGGCTTCTGAATCATTCATTTTGCCTAAAGCCTAATACAATCTCATGACCCCCTTTTTATTATGGAGAATGCAGTACTGGAAGCTCTGAACATAGATGCTGAAAGTTCAGCCCTTCTTACGAGAGGATCAACTCACCCCTTGCCTTATCTGCTCAGGCATGGAAAGAGTTGTTCCTGCTTCTTTTGTGAATCCCTCCAGTGTTCCCTGATATCTCGTGTTTGCAATGGGTTCGGCATCTCCGATCATTTTAGATAGAAGGAGTTGCACTGTCTTTGAATCTGAAGAACAGTAGAGCAGAACTTGCTGACCCTGCCCTGCCAGCTGACCTTCATTTCTTAATAGGGTATTTCATTCCAGCATGTGCTGGCAGGTGTGACATGTTCCAGTGTTAGTAGCTCAATCTAATTGTGAAGCTACCTTTCCCTTCCTTTAGTACCTGTAATACGTTGGTAATTTGGTGTGTATTTGGTGAAATTGATCCAGCTACAGAAACTATTATATATAGCTGTTAAGTTTTGTCCACTGCTTGTTTCAGAAGACAAAATAAACCAGCCAGCCTACTGGGGCCTGGCTCTCACCCCTTGAAAGGCAGGGGATTTCCATATGACTGCTTTGTGTTATAGTTCCCCTCCAGATTTCAGAGCTTCTTTCAGTCCTTGGCTCTTCCCAGCCACCTGGCTTTCTTCCTCCTGCAGGAGTGGTCAGCCCCCTTGCTCCTAGCTTTGTTTTGCTCCTGACTACTGTCTTGGAATATCCTGACACACATGCGAGTATTCCCAAGATAGCAAAATCCCTCCTTTCAGGAAAGAACACCTATGATCTCAGTGAAGCATTAAGAGGAAAAGTGCCAAAAGTCTCAGTGCTCAGAAAAGTCTCTGTTAGCTTACAACAGAGTAGGTCAGGAATTAGTGAACACCTGTATACATTATTCACATTACACAAGTCTCACATGCTTCATGAAAACTCCTGTGCTAATGCCACTTGTAGTCCACCTCTCTTTACAAAGAATTTGGTAACAGACTATGGCAGAATAATCTCTCTAGTGGTGTCTGAGTCAATAAGTTACTTTGTTTTTCCTTGCAGAAAGACAAATTCTGTGTGTACCAGGAGTACTGTAGCAACCACGAGAAAGCACTCAGACTGCTGATGGAATTGAACAAGATCCCAACAGTGAGAACATTCCTTCTGGTAAGCACCTTCTCTAGCACTCTTGACTGAATGATCTGACTGCTCTGTGCTCATAATAACTCTTTGGTATCTCAGAAATGCTGGGTGTTTTGCAGGTATTACCCATTGCAGGTATGGAGCACTCAGGGTGGAGAGGTACTGAAATCACTGATGAGATGAGGCACAGAACTGAGCACTACCAGCATGAGTGATTGCAGTGGAAACAAGGAAATTTCAGGTTTTTTTAAGAACCAACGGAAAAAAACAAGCAGAGATGATGAAAGGAGTAATGCAATAAGTCAGCAGCAAGACTGAGGCTAGTTCCCATTGGATTTGGTTCCTTGCTCTGTTCTCTGACCAACTTGTCATTTGCAGGCTCATCAGAAAAATGTGACCTGCATCTAACACCCTGTTCTCCACGAGTCTAGCTATTGGCAAGAAATGTAGTCTGGATGAATTGTTTTGAATGCGTCATTGCTGCTTGAATCAAAAGTAACCTAACCCCCACCAAGGACGGATTGTGGCCATAGAGCCTTCAAACACACCTTAGAGACTGGGCTGGGAGGAGAAACAATCAGTAGGCACAGCCTTCTACTGCTGCATTCCTTACATTTCTTCCCTTTCTTTGTTGTTTCTCCTCCTTACTTTCACTCCAATTCTGCTTGGTTTTTGAATGTCTTGTTTTCTTGGCCATGGATGTGTGGTATTTGTAATGCCTCACCTATGTGATGAGGGAATAATTTGTCACATCAGCTTTTTTCCTACTAAATTCTATGAAGTGAAATAAAGACTGTCTTTCTTGCAGAGGACCTGCTTTTCTTGCTGCTCTTTTTTTTATTTTTTGTTTGCTGTGAAAGGTCTGTTCATTCCCAATGTGGTACAGCAAAAGAAAACTTCCACATAAGCATCAGTCACAAGCAGGGCCAGAGCATCCTTCAGCCACAGGATACAGGCCTCAGAGGGAGCCTACCCTTGTGCTGTTGTGTAGGCAGTCTCTGTCATATGTTGACTTTTAATGAACCTGATCACACCATTACTTTGAATTACTAAATGACCCTTACCTTGTTCATGAGGGTTTTCTAGGTGCTCTGGTGAGGGAAACCAGTGGGAAAGAGGAGGGAAGGTACATGTAAACACCATTCTTCCTAACCTTCAAGATGTTCTCCACTTCTGCTGCATTGACAAAGTTTTCTGTTTGTGTTAGAAACAGCAGTTGGCAGACTGATTATGAGGGACGTCAAAGATGTCACACTGTCTGCTGTGGCTTGCTGCAGCACCAGACTCCAAGAGACCATTAAAGTGGCAGTAAATATGGGAAGAAGGGCTGCACTGATGTGTCTTCTTAGCTGTGGTTCTGTAGTTTCATCCAGACAGCCCTTCCCTTCTTCTTTGCCTCCCAAACCAGTCCTACAATGCTACTATGCAGGGAATGCAGCACTAAAGTACAAAGCTTTGCTTGTGAGGATAGATTTGGCCCAATTGCCCCCTCAGAGCTGCTGAAACATAGAATGTGGGAATGTGTTTGAATAGTCAGTAAGTGTTAAAGGGCAGTTTTAAGCCCAGAGCTAGAGAGGGGACTGAAAGAAGAGATAGGAAGGACTGAATCACTTGAAACTTGGAAACTGGACAGGGAGCATTGTGAGCTGGGTAGCCAATGCCACAGATCTAGAATAGCCTGAGGACAGGTTATTTTACAGACAATTGTCTGTAAAAATACCAGTTAGGACTAATGAGATTTTATGTATGTCTGTGAACATTCCTTGAAGAGAAGAATTGTAGAGCTATGGACAAAAAACTCACTAAATCTCAGAGTGTGTCTGAGCCACAGCACATATTTCACAGCGGAAAATGTTACTGGTGATGCCCCAAAGCAGGCACTTCTTGGCTGAACTGCATTTAAAGTTCAGCTTCTGTGTGGACAGGACAGGTTTGCAACTGGAGTGACTTTTGGATCAAAGTCCATATTCATGAATGAGCATAGGAGTGTGGGCTAGTGCACCTGAATCTACTACCTATCTCTGGCAGCAGCCAATAGTGGAATCATAATGGAAGTACGTTAAAAGCTTGCAGTAAGGCAGTGTTGATTTGTCAGGAAGATTACAGATTATTGTTACAAGTTAAGGACAAATCAAGGACTATAAGGGTTTTTTTTTCCCTAAACCATACACTGTTCTTAAACTCCCTTTCTATATCAATCTTGAGAAATGAATTTCCATAATCTGTCGAGAAGTTCCACATGTGCTGATTAGCTAGCCAGTGTGCCCAGGCTGTTTGTCCAGCTGTGCTCATGCATAATGTTCTGCCAGAGAATTGGTGGATGTTATGCAGATGATTCGTTTCCATTCCAGTTCAATTCAGACATAAGAATTGGACTAAAGTTAATTACGTGATTATTAATTAGTAGGCTTCTATTTTTGCCATTAAGACTTTTCTGGACCAACAGTATACAACTGTACATAGTGGACAAAGACAACAGGTCATGTCTGTTGTGGGGGTTAATTGGATTATTTTAGGTAATTGTCCATATAGGTTTGCTGTTTGCCATTGTATTGTTAGGGTGATTTTTGAGTCACCAGCTGTATAATATTCCTCTGAGAAGATACCTTTCTGCACAGCCATTGTTATCCACAGCAAATTTTCTTCTGATGATGCCTGCAGAACTTTGCAGACTTGATGTCTGTATGTCAGTGGTGAATGAAGTGCCATTTCCTGTACCTTAGGTGTGGTAAAGTGCTTTCTCACCATAACACATGTTTTAGAAATACAAAATCTTGTCAAAAATAATCTGGAAGCTTTGTACCCGAGGTAACGTTTGTTTCTGTTTTTGATTATAGGGTTGCATGCTTTTGGGAGGCAGAAAGACAACAGACATTCCACTAGAGGGTTATCTGCTGACTCCAATTCAGAGAATTTGCAAATATCCTCTTCTGCTCAAGGTAAACCAGAGAAAGTATTTCTCCAGATGGTTGTTTTATTCTTGGAATGATTCTGCATTTTTTTAGCCCGGACTTTTGTTGCCACTATTGCTTTTCTGATTTACACTTCTGAAAGTTGAATCTTCTCTGAAGAAAATGGCTTTTTATGGGTACAGGCAAAAAGCTGCCTGATGCTGGTAGGCTGCTAGATCCTGTTATGGTCTGGGTCGAGCAGACAGGGTGACTTACTGACTAACCAAAGCCTTTTCACTTCAGTGCTCTTCAGATGTTTACTGAGGCTTGTGCGGGCTGTTTCAGCTAGAATTATGTTTCAGCTGTAAAGCTGTGTTCAGCTAGAATTATGCCAGTGTTCTGAGGGACTGCATGGCTCTGGGGACTCTAAACAGGATGTGTTCTTCATTACAAGGTCTCTAGTTTGATGGTGATCAGGTCAGTAATGATCAAAATCCTGTATCTTCTGACAGCTGTTTGACAGCTTGTTTGCAAACTCTCAGGTTGTCTCAGATGAATTCCCTATGGGTGGGTGTCAGTCCAGAAATGACTATGGGATGTGGCAGTAATTGGCCCCCTTGCTAGTATTCTCACCATAGAGGATAAAGCATAAAAGACCTAAAAAGAGCTAACTTGCCTCTCATCCTTTCTGGTCAGGGCTGGGTCACTTGCCTGGTGGGGGCAAGGAGAGGGCAAAGGAGAAAGCAGTTTCTGGAAGAGCTTGCATCCTGCAGTGGCCTCGTAGTAGATACTCTGTGGCTAACACCATTAATCTTCCATGATGTCACACTGTGTTTACTAAAAGAAAAGTAATTAAAAAGAAAACAACAAAGTCTTTCCCTCGTATTTTGAAAGAAAGGTCCCTTTATGAATTCTGGAAGAAATTAAGAATTCTGTGATGAATGTATGTCAAAACTCCTGGGGACCAAATGTTCTTTCTTTGAAAGCCAAAGCCAATAATACCACCAAGATGAAAACTGAAAGTGTTTCTTGCTTTCAAGTCACAGTGGGGTAAAGATGAATTTGCCCTCCCTGTGCCTACCCTTAGCTTTGGGGCAGCAGACTCAGACCCACTTGTATCTGTTGAACAAACAGCCTTGCAGGGAGGGACTGTGACTGGGCATCTCATGAGGCTGCATTCCATTTTGCTACAGATTTCTTCTTATATACAGGCTGATAAAGATCACATACTGTTCACTAGTTGAGACTTCCTGGACAGGAAATAAAAGTTTCAAGGAAAAGCAAAGAGGAATTAGGTTTTCATTAGGCAACAAATCTGCCTCAGTCAGTGAGATAATGCCATAGCTAGAAGTTGTTCAGCTCAGAAAATATCAGTGACCATTATAAAGTGTGGTTGATTCTGATTCTCACAGGTAGTGAATTCATAGCAAGTAAGTGTGTCCCATTCAAGAGTTATTTGATAGTTGCTAGCAGGAAATTACCAAAGTGGACACAAATGTCTCAGAAATGAGAACAGTTAAGGGAAAACACAGATTCTGTTTGTGCTAACCAGGAAAATGGAGCTCTCCAAGCAAGGAAAAAAAAGAGATAGATTTAAAAATAGCACAACCCTCAAATTAAGTGTTTGCTCTCCCATTGCTACTGAAATTCAGTTATGGCTCCTGAAATAGCTCTTTGTCTTCATGGGGATTGGATCCTACTTTAGCTAATTCCCAGGGCAAACAGATACTATTGTATTATAGCTGATGAGAAACGTCTTACACCAAACGTAGCCTACTTTCTTCTTTTACTTTGTTTTTAGCAAGAGTTTGTGAACATCTAGATTATCTGGTAACTTTGATATGACCTTGTCTAATGTAAGTATTTAGTGCAGCCGAGTAGGTGGGTTTGATAAAGCTAGTATGAACAAGGTAATTCAGACTTGTTTGTGTTTGAAAGTAAACTGAAGTGGTAGGGTAAGGCACATATTCTGAATATTGTAACTAGTTTTTATTAATAGCATATATATGTGTGTGTATGTGTGTATTCTTCTTCCCAACAATAGCATCTGGCATGGAGTTGACTTGAGTTACTTAATTAGGAATTATGCACTAGAATATCTCCAAATGCTGATCCACTTTAAGCATTGCAATAATTTCCACTGAAATGTGGCATCCTGCAGCAGGTGACCTTATGTCTATTTGGGTTTTTTTACCTAACAAATGATGGAAATAGAACAAGTATTCAGATGATGATGATCAATGAATTACAATTTAATTATAGTTTCCCAGGTTTTGTGACACAAACATTGCAGTTTGAAGTGCCTGACTGTAAACAGGTTTTTAGTTGGGTTTTTTGATTTGAGGATTTTTTTCTGGGAGGGTGGGGTTTGTAGGGTTTTTGTTTTTTTGGTTGGGTTTGGGAGGGGGGGTTGAGTTTTATCCTTTTTGTTGCGTTTTCTTTGTCTAATCTGCAAGCCTTTTGTGTGGTTTGAAGGATGGGACTCAAACCTAGCTATGGCATTTCATAATCTCTGTACAAATAGAAAAGTAACGATATTAATATTTTTGCCCCAATGCAGTTCTTGTCTGCTTCAGACAACATGCAAGAAAATTCGTGTGGAATTCGTCAGTCAGTAAATTTGTTCCTTATAACTGAGAAAGGGGCTTGGGCTAGGCTCAGCTGTTGGCTGTGGTGGGCACTGGTTTTTGGGAAGGAGGAAGGAAGCAGAGGTAAGGGGCAGCCCGCGGGCTGTGAGCCCCTGGAGGCGGCCCGGGGGCGGCTGCACTGGCCGGGCAGATGCTGCCAGCGCGGCTTTGGCTGAAGGCAGCTCCGTGTCCCCTGCGCCAGCTGTGGGACTCTGGTAACTGCTCTCAACCCTGCTGCTCAGAGTAGAAGCAGCTGTTGTGTAAACCAGTCTCTGAACAAAAATAGTCTCCTCCTGAACAAAGAGCATTTCTGTCAGCAAGAAGCAAACCCCGCGGCAGTGGTGATCATGGGTTAATCACACCATCGTGTGGGGATTAGGCACAGTCACTTCTGTCTCTTTCCTCCTCCCAGGAGGAATGTGCAGCACAGGACAGCCGCACCCGCTGCTCCTGAGAGCCCAGAGCTCTCGGGACTGGGACTTCCCCTCAGGTCTGCTCTGTTCGGGACTCCAGCCAGAAATGCACATTCCACCTCTGAGCCTTTAAAAACATCTGAGGGTGCGAAACTTCGTGGGCAGTTAGGGAAGTAATTATGTATTGCTTCATGTGGTGAAGAGGCATTGGCCCTGGGAGGGGCAGAAAAACTTGTATGCAGAGAGCAGAGTCAGAAGGGCCGGGAAAGGAAAGCGCAGCAGTGAGGCACACGCGGGCCTCGAATCCCTGCCTGCGCTGGGAAGGGAGAGCGGGGGAGCCGCTGGTGTGCGCACAGAACAGGAGGAAGGAAGCTTGCCTTATTGTCTCCCTCATCTCTCCATTCCTCTTGAAGCTGTTCAAGAAACAGAACCTTTTATATTTATCTTTAGGGGTTTGGCTTTTTCTCCCCCACTTCCCTCCTCCAAGAAATGTTGTGTTGCTCTTAGATTCATGACTTTGTGTGGTTGAAATCCAGCTGTATGTAGGATAATATTAGAAATTGCCTATTCTCTAAAGAGCTGCCAATTTATAAATCATGCTTTTGTCTTCTGATCGTACTTTTGTCTTTCACACATAAATATAATGATAAATAACTGCTAGTATTTATAAAACCAGAAACATATTTTTATTGCATTATAAATTAGCATATGTTGAAGGTTTAGTGGCATATTGAAATTAATCTATTTTACCTGATCTGCCATTGCTTGTTGAGTGTTTACCCTGCAGAGACATTGACATGAATTACAAATTTTAACAATAAGCAGAATAAAAAAACTATTGTGATTTACAGCTTTACACAGAGAAAGTCTGATATAACATTTATGTTCTGGTTTAAGTGGAAAATGGATTTTATACAGGCAAATACTACAAACTGTAAAATAAAAATATAAAACTCCCAGGAACATACATGTTTACAGAAGGGTGGTTTGGGGTTTTGTTGCCTTTTTTTTTTTTCTTTTTTTTAAGCACATTTGAAGGTGAACTGTTGATTACCTTAACTTTTTGAACTGATAAACAAAGGAGTGCATTGTCTTTTGTTATCTCTGTAAAGCTGTGCTGCTTGTAGAGCCTGGGGCTGTGGCGCAGAGCAGGGCAGCCTTGCAGCAGGGATCTGCACCAGTCTGTGCGCAGTGTCAGCATCCCGTGCAGACAGAGTCCCTGTTAGGCCATGTCTGAGTGTCTTCAGGGGGATAAAGATAGGAGGAAAGAATTTCTTAAATGAAGAAACGTGTAACTTTCAGCTAAAAAGTGTATTTGCTGTCAATTTGAAGTACGCAGTCAGTATTGTGTGACAAGGGAGGACATGGGGAAGGAGGTGAGAGATTTCTTTAAAAAAAAAAAAAAAAAAAAGAAAAATTTATTTTATGAATTATTTTAAGAAACTCTTGGCAGGAAGTAGTTTTCTGCAAGTGGCAGCCTCATTTCCTGACCTTATTAGCACACAAATTGCAATACAGGAGACGGCAATTCCAGACAACAATATCTGTGGGCTTTATGGAGGACAAGGCTGACCCAGGTATTACCATCTGGGCTGTCTTTCAGCTGTCTTTCAAAAGGTTGTCAAATGCTCTTAGAGTTTACATATCATGAATCACTAAAGGAAATAAGTACCCAGAGCTCTCTCCCTGTGTTTCAGAAGTGCTAAGCTGTGCTCTTCTGGGAAATGGCAGTGTCAGGGCAGCACAGCTTTGCCTTGGATGGTTTAAGCCAGGGCTGTGGAGCGTGGCAGTCACAGCCAGCAGCTCCCTGCTGTCCCCTCCCAGCCTCCTCTCCTGCTCCCGGTGGGGGCTAGGTGCTGTTTGTTGCAGCAGGGCATGCTGTGAGTGAAGAGGTCTTTCTCTGTATTTTGGGATATTTCTGAATGGGGTATTTAGACAGTGCTAGTGTGTACATACATGCAGCCATGCTGCCTTCCAGTGCAGTATGGGTGACACTGGAGCTGCAGAACTTCACTGATTTTTAGTGAGAGTCATCTGTGTTGTAGTCATGGAGCAGAGGCTACTGTCACCAAAAAGCATGACACCTGTCTTCTGCCTTTGTTTTTTGAACATTTACTTTTCTTGGCCTAGCTTTCAGCAAAAGTAGAATAAAGACTTCCATAGGGAATTTCATTTGATATCAACTGACATTTGTAGCAGCGAGCCTCCTTTTCCTGTGCATCTGTTACTCTGTAAATCAGAGATGGTTGGAATCCAGGATTCTAGGATGGAGTCTAGCTGCATTCAGATCACAGTGCTGGACAGGCTCTCTGGCTGTGCCCAAACTCATTCTTGTGTCTCTTGCAGAATGATGTGCTTCAGCATCGGGATGTTTAAACAACCAAATAACATTGAGGCAAAAGATAGTGAGAAAGTTAAGTTAAACACCATGTTATGTATCAAGGTAAAATTATAAGCCACACTTTAGATTTCTTTAATATATTCTTATTCAGTTGTGGCTGACGATAAAATACTATTGGTCTAAAAAAGTGATTGTGAGTGGACAGTGGTTGCCCCTTTTGCCAAATGGATTAATATTGTCAAGTTCTGAGTTTTGGCTCTGCTATTTTTCAGTGGACAGGGCTTAACTGGGCTGTTGTGCTTTGACACAAGTGAGGCAGAGACTTATGGGCTCCTTCAGAGCAGAGATAGTTTGTCTCTATGTCAGGACACATGTCTCAGCCTTCTAAACATACGAAGTAAACACATCTGATACAGGAAAACATACGTGTCTTGAGGCTCTTAATGTAGGATATTTAACCAATTGCCTAATTCATATTAACTCTGTACTGATGAAGAATAGAGAACAGCATCTGCAGTAAAAGCCCCCAAATTCTCTTTAATTTTGCAATGATTCTGGCATTTTCCTACAGGATTGCTTGCTACTGCTCATACCTTTCTATGAGCCACTTCTCAGTTTCCATGTTTCTCTTTTTTTTTACAGGAATTAGCTAAGAGGACTCCCTCTAAGCATCCTGATCACCCAGCTGTCCAGAACGCACTGCAGGCAATGAAGACAGTCTGTACAAATATCAACGAGACAAAGAGACAGATGGAGAAACTGGAAGCCCTTGAACAGTTGCAGTCCCACATTGAAGGATGGGAGGTAGGATGCAGGACCCGCAAGCTCCCTGGAGACAGTTAACTGTACAGTTTAATGACTTGTGCTGTGTACAGGGGGTTATTTCTGTTTCTTTTGTGATGTGTAAACACTCTTGAAGGTGTGAGCAGCATCACTCTGAGGAATTTAGAATTTAGTGTTTACTTTGTGTGTGCAGGCTGGTGCTAAATTGTAGCAGAACAAGCAGATTATGAAAGAAAGGGAGGTGCTAGAGCTAGAATGGAGCTGACATTTCTAATGGGCAGATCTCATTTTGAAAGGCAAAAAAAATCTGGGTGAAATCCTTGCGAATGCATCAGTTATTTCACAGTTTAATGGCAAATAAAATAAGAGTGTGTTAGTAAAAGACCTTCATTGTGCACTCATAAAGGAAAGTTAATCTCTCCTTTTTATGTTTCAGGGGTCAAATCTGACAGATATTTGCACACAGCTCTTGCTGCAAGGGACTTTGTTAAAAATCTCAGCAGGAAACATCCAGGAGAGAATGTTCTTTCTGTTTGATAATCTCCTGGTCTATTGCAAGAGGAAATCCAGGTGAGTCCCTCTGTGCTGTCCTAATTTGAGATTAAATTACTTAGTTCTCATCTCATTGTGTTATGCTAACTTGTAGAAATCAGTGGAGTATTTCTTGATTCAAAAATGCAGTCAGAATTCAGGGCTCAGTCTTTGATAAGTAGTCAACAATGCAGCATTCCAATCTGGACATCATATTTTTTCACAAAAACATAAATTAGGAGTAGGATTATTGAACCCAGTGTAAGGTGTGTTTAGAATCAGAATTTGATCTGTGATTTTAGCTCTGCAACAGCTCCTTTTGCAGAAGTGTAGGGAAGTCTGGCAAGCTACATAGATTTTCAGGGTTGAGTATTGTTTTTTGATTTTAGCAAACCATAGATTGCTGTTTAAATTGAATCCTGATGTCAGGAACAGTATGTTTCATTTCATGTAGGGAAATAGGCTGAACATTTAAGAGGTTTCCCTAGGGCTGCCAGGACAGGTTTTCTTTTGACTTGAGGAGTTGTCTTTTGGAAAGGATCCAATAGCTCCAAGATCAGAGACCCTGTCAGACTGATGGGATGTAAATATCTGGTCATCACCAAATGTTTGTCACTACAGGTAGTTGTAAAAGAAAAAATGTTCAGAAGAAATTGGTGATTGTCATCTCACCTCCGTTTGTTATAGGTGCTTTATTTATATATATGTTTGACCATTTGCTTATGTGTTGCTAAACAATCTTCATCCTGATTGCAGAGTTACTGGGAAAAAACCATCTAAAAGGACAAAGTCAATCAACGGGTCCCTTTATATCTTCAGGGGCCGAATAAATACGGAAGTCATGGAAGTAGAGAATGTGGAAGATGGAACAGGTAAGTGACTAAATACTGGCTTTTAAGAGCACAGCAAGTTCAGATTTGTGTTGGAAGGTGGTGTAAAAGTACTTGTCCATCTCCTTTAGTGAAATCTGAAGCAACCCATGGAACTTGTAGTGCCTTTATTATTGGACCAACTTATGTGGTTGAAAGACTGGAAATGCTTTCAGGCACTAGTCCTTCCTTCTGAAATGACCTTATTAGGAGTATGTGTTCCCAGAAGCTCGTCTATTTTTTGTCCTAATCCAAGTTAATATAATAAAAGTTCCTTCTGTCTTCTTTCCATTCTTTTTTTGTTACATCTTAAGCCATTACCACTAAAATAACAGAATTTCTGGATCTTCTTCTCGTTTAGAATGCTACTAAGTACTAGTCGTAGTATCCAATTAGTAGCATGGAATGTGACCATGAGCAAAATATGGGAATGGCAGTTCTGTTATGATTCTTGTATCCTGGCACGGGCAGGAAGACCAGGTGCGTTTCTGATTCCATCCATACAGGCCACACCACCACTGCCCCTATTGTAATAAGTGAGGAATTAATTTTATGTCCTTTAAATGGTCAACACATAAAGAGTTTCCATGCTGTGGGGACAGAAATCCTTACAGTGCAGGAAGATAGGGTGTCCTCAGGAAATTCAGAACAATAACCTGAGCAAGCATCATAGACTCTTTCACTGATGGCCTTGTATTTAAAAGACTGTAGTTCTTCTTCTGAAGTGAAATCAGCGTCACTCTAAAGCATTCAGTCGGTTTGAACAGTTGATACCTGTACTTCCAGAGTTGTAAGTACAGCTGGTTCCATGGGCAGTCAGTGAGGAGCACCTCAGGAATCAAGGTCTTCAAAGATGATTTTACTGAAAGTGTGCCACACTGGTTTGGCTAAAGGAGCAGGCTTCCTGCTCACTGTGTGCTTTGTGCTTTGGTCTTTTGCAGCAGATTACCACAGCAACGGCTACACAGTGACAAATGGCTGGAAGATTCACAACACAGCCAAAAACAAGTGGTTTGTCTGTATGGCCAAGACTGCTGAAGATAAACAGAAGTGGCTGGATGCTATAATCAAGGAAAGGGAGCAGAGAGAGAGTAAGTGGGAGATGTGTTTTGTACTACACTGAATGAACTTGTAGGGGACAAGTGTATGTGCACATACACATATCTGAGAGAAAGAGAAAAGGTTGCACATTTTTCTCCATGGGCAGAGTTGGAATCTGTCCTTAATGTTTTCCAAAAGCCAGGAAACATCTCTGAGGTCTCAGAAGGTTCTTGATTCACTGCAGTATATCACCATAAAGCAACAGGATTTACATCTAGTTAGGATGAACTTCTCTTCCCAAAAAATGCAAAGTTCTCCTTTTCTCTAGCCTTACACCAATCACTTAAATTCTGCCTTATATCGATCTCTGCTAAAACTAGGCATGGAAGTACAGAACCACTTCAGGCTGCGTGGAGATGTCTAAAATCTGTGTCTCTTTTGGACTCCAGAGTTGCCCAGATTTGCAAGCTCTAGAGTAACATATCCACAAAATGTGTTCAGGCTAGAAGACATAAAGCATCTACAACATCAAAACAGCTTTTGTGAATGCTGTCCTCCTAAAGCAATTTGCAAATCTGAGGAGAATGGACCAGAAAATGCCACTTATGAGGATAGTTATAACAGAGGCACTTGCTGTTTTCACAGATCATCCCCCTGCCTGTAGCAATTTTCAAGTTAGCATGAACTACGTACTTGGGAACTTGCACAAAATGAACATGAAATTGTCTTTATAGTCAATTACCAGTCATTTGTTAAGTCATGCAGTATATCTTTCATTTACTGGATAATATGATTGTCAAACACTATTTTTAGCTTAAGGATATTAGTAAATAGGCTAATTAATAAAGGATGAGAAAATAATGTGCCTACAATTTTGATTTATTCACAAATGTGAAATTGATTTTAGCACTTTTGTATTTTTGCCTTCAAGTAATAGAACATTCAAACAGTCTCCTGCTCTTCCAAGCATTTCAATGTCTTTAACAAGTCTTATGCTTGAAGTTCCTTCAGGTTCACAAGTGACGTTGCCACATGAAATCAGTTTCAGAACGTTGAGAATCACAGAATCGTGGAACAGTTTGGGCTGGAAGTGACCTTAAAGGCCATTTAAGACCATGGGTGGGGACATGTTCCACTGCCTGAGGTTGCTCCAAGCCCCATCCAACCTGGCCTTGGATGCTTTCAGGGCTGGGGCAGCCACAATTGCTCTGGGCAGTATCAGGGCCTGGCCACCCTCCCAGGAAACAATCCCTGCCCAATATCCCACCCAGCTCTGCCCTCTGTCACTGGGAAGCCATTCCCTGTGTCCTGTCCCTGCAGGCCTTGTCCCCAGTCCCTCTGCAGCTCTCCTGGAGCCCCTTCAGGCCCTGCCAGGGGCTCTGAGCTCCCCAGGAGCCTTCTCCTCTCCAGAGGAGCACCCCCGGCTTTCCCAGTCTGGCCCCAGAGCAGAGGGGCTCCAGCCCTGCAGCAGCTTCAGGGCCTTGTCTGGACTTCTCCAGCAGCTCCACATCCTCCTGATGCTCGGGGCCTCAGACTGAACACAGCACTCCTGGCTGGGTCCCACAAGAGCAGAGCAGAATCCCCCCTCCCCTGCTGCCCACACTGGGGCAGCAGTCAGCCCACGGCTTCTGTGTGCAGTGCACGTGGCTGGGCCATGTCCAGCTTTCCATCCAACTGTACCCGTTTGTGTTTCCCTCCAGGGCTGCTCTCAGTCCATTCTGTCAGCCTGTATTTTGCTTGGGATTGCCCTGACCCATGTTCATCCTGCTTTGAACTATCTTCATGTTCTGTAAACCATTCTGTTTTGTGTAATTTGATACACTCATAAGTTTAAAGCTTCTTTTTAAAATGGAGAAGAAAAGCTGCATCTTGGTGATGCTAAACTTACCAATGACAATTTTGTACTCAGATAAAAACGTTACCTAATTTCTCCCTTAAATGGAAAATAAGTCAATAAATTTTTGTTTCTACATTTTTGCTGTTTGACCTCAGCTTTTAACTTCAAGCAAACATTTTATTTGGTGTTAAAGCTCTGAAAGGAATTTCTGCTTTATATTCCAGGTTTGAAACTGGGAATGGAGAGGGATGCATATGTCATGATTGCAGAAAAAGGGGAGAAGCTGTACCAAATGATGATGAGCAAGAAAGTGAACCTTATCAAAGATAGGAGAAGAAAATTAAGTACTGTTCCCAAGTGCTTTCTTGGCAAGTAAGTGGCATTTGAATTGAGAAGGTCTTTTATGCCAATTAATGGACTTTAGAATTTCTGGGGATGGCATTGTGACACAGATCAGATGTGCTTTGATGCAGCTTAATTAAAAGGACTATAAGCCCCATTCCAGTATTGATTTATTAAAAATAATAATTGATTTTTGTTTCACACCATAAGCAGGTGTGAATAGTGTGACACTCCCACAAGCTTGGGGCTGTTGGTGGCCTAACCTGCACTCTCTTTTGTGTACAAGCAAATGCTTTCCAGGTGATGCTTAAATCCAGCAGAACTGTCCAAGCCTCAGGACTGGATTTAGAAGTTTCCTGTTTGTCAGTGTCACAGGCACAAATGAAATTTTCTGCATCATGTGACTTGATATGTTTGTTAAAAGTACAGGACTTCATTGGCTGGGAAAAAACCTCTGATTCAGCTAGATATTACAAAATTATGACAAAGTGATTCTGAAGGATGACATGTGAGGCAGCAGAGGAGACTCTGTGTGTGTCATGGGTCGGTGGCTGGCAGTGGCAGCAGTGGGGCTGCTGCAGGGACGTGTCCTGTGTGGCACAGCTCTCAGCAGCTGACCTAAGAAGACTTTTCTGCCTCAGCTGTTAATGATGGAAATGATCAGCTGTGGGAAGAAGAAACGTTCTGAGGCAGATGAATGCATTCATTTCCCTTCCCTCTCCAGTCTCTGTAACAGCAGTTTGCAGCAGCATTGCCAGAGCACAGGGGTGGAAATGCCTGACAGAAGGCAGGCTGCTAGCATAGGTTGGGGATACTTTCAGCTAGAAAAAAATTCCTTGATATCAGAGAAGTAGTTGCTTTTTTCTTCTTCACACATCCTTCACCCCCCTAGATGATCTTGTTGGAGTAAAACCGAAACCTTTTAGATCTGATAATGGCAGTTCCTATTTTCCATGCAAAAAGAAGTACCAAGTCAGGAACTTATGTTCTTCCAGTGCTGTTATGTGTAAGTCTGTTGTGGGTTCCCTGATGTTATGCTTAATTTCAAGTCTTATCCAGGATTTCCTGCTACTACTTTTCCTTTTAAAATGTCTGTTTTCTTACAGTCTGTCCAGCTCAATGCCCTCTGTGTGCTTGACAGCCACCTGACACTCCAGTAGTGAGGACTTGACCTACCTTTGCTAATGGCTAACTGAGCCCAGACTGAGATACCTACAGGTATCCTGACCTCTGACAAAAGGCTTATTTCTCCTAATGTTCTAGCTGTTCTCACAGCAAATAACTCTAGTGATGTCTTTAATGCATTCACTTGTTGGTATAGTCCTGGGAAACTCAGCTGAGTGTCACTCAGTCAGTACATTCCAGTCATGACTGGCAGATTTTGTATCGTTCCCAGGGCTTTTCCTGAGCAATGCATGTTGGCTGCCACCTGTTTATTTTTGCAGATACTCCTGCCTAAGGGGAGTCACTGATAACTGTGCTGAGATGTATTTAGTGGGTTTTTGTTATATGCAACTGAGAACAACACCAAGGCTACAAAAATAATTTTTCTCTTGTCATGTGAATATCAGATAGCATGTCATAATTCAAGAGATAAAATGTTTTTTTGGGGGAAACAGCATGATCTAATCCTAATATTTTCAGAGATATCACATGCGTTTATTTATAAGGCTGTTTATTGAACATAATTCCAGCAACTGACTGGCTTGAGTGGAAATCTATTTTCCTGATCACTCTTCATGGCATTTAGGCAAGTAACTGTTGATACAGTTGGAATGATGTGTGTTGGTGTCACTGTGTGTGAATGATATGCTGGCCGTGTGTCTTTTCAGCACTGCAAAACCTTGAATATGTAAGACAGGGCATCTCTTAACCTCCAGAGATTTTGTCCATATCTGATCAGACTGTACAGTCCTGGATGGGTTGGATTTTCCTGTATATTTCATGTATAGAAACACAATTGGTCCATGTCCCTTAATTTCCAAGGTGTAGCTGGGAGATGGTGTCCTGACCTAGATGTCAGAAGAGATCTGAGCTTGGCAACACTGGGAAGAGAAGATACTCTCAATTATCCTGGAGAGCTGCTTCAGACAAGATGAAAAACAAATTAAGCTTTGCCATTCACTCTTTGAGTTGACAACTTTTTAGAAACAGTCTAGCATATTCCTTAAGAACTTCTTGGAATATTTTTGGATCATGCACTTTTCAAGGCCTAAAAAGCCTTCAGATCAAATGATTACTGATTTTCCTTCAGAATCAAATGACAGAAATCTTAAAGCAGCTCTTAAGAAAACCATCCCATGACTGGGAAGCTTCAGAGCTGTGAGGGTAGCATTCAGTTATTTTCCTATTTCAGCTCACCATACCAGCCTTACATTTACAATCCACATAAACTCCAGAGACAGATCCAAATAAAAGAAGGAGGCAAGGTAACGGGGTAGCTTCCACTGAAGCTTTGGGCAACCATTTGAGTGCTGTAAAGTGCCATAGACAGTTGCTCTTGATGGGGAGCTCCAGAGCAGTGGGGCCTGTCCCTGGGGTGCTTGCTGTGGGTGCAGTCCCTGGCAGCAGGTCCGTGACAGGGCCCTGCACAGTGGGCCTGCCTTGTGTCCTCAGTAGTCAGGGTGGAGGATCATTCTTACTTTGCCCCCCTCTGCAGTTTATATTCTGTTTCAGCTTTTAAATACTTACAGGAATGGTTCAGAATCACTGGAAAAAGAACTTTCCTTAGGAGATAGCCTGACTCATCACTACTCTGGCTTTAGGGGCTTCACGAAACTACTGGTTTCCATGGGAATCTCCTGGCATAGTTGAATAGATTCTACTGCTTTTTCTGCACTATGACAGCTACAGAGTAGCCCCTCAGCAAACCAAAGTTTTTCAGCCCTGAAGTTGTTTTGTTGTTCTAAAGGCAAAATACAAATAATTTCTATAGCTTAGATCAGTCAGTGCTGATAAATACAAAGAGACTGAAAATACTTCAGTTAAAGCCCACAAGTGGAGACATGAGTACTGGCTTTGTTAAGCTGCAACCTTCTACACATTGGCAATACCCAAGTGTTTTATTGAACACATTTCCCATAAGTTACTCTACTTTCATATATTCCTTTTGTTCTTCTCCATGACTGTAACACATTTCTAGCATAATTGCTAATTAACCTGGCAAACAGCTCAGTGCCCTGGGGCACTGACAGAGCTGGATTCATCAGGCTTACTATGGCCGCATTTTGTACTTCCTATTTCTAATGAATAGCATACTACATATCTATCCATTTCTTGGCTTTTATTCTGCCTATATGTGCAGCTCTGCCCCTCAACAGGGAGGTTTTGTTTTGTGCTGCATGAGCAGCAGATGAGATTTTCTGCATCTTCTGTGTATAACTCAGAAGCATGATGTATGTAATCTGCCAGGCACCACCTCCAGAAAATGACCTTAAATTAACCTGTCAGTGGGACTCATGCTATCTGTTACTGCTCTGTGCTTGAATTCAGCAGGTTGAGGCTTCTGTCCTAAGTCCTACTGTGATTCCATTAAAGCAAATCCAATTACACCATGGGGCTGGGGACAGAAATCAGACCCAGTAAAGGAAGATGAGCATGTGTAATTAAGTCAAATAATTAACACTACTTGGATAGGTAACTTGGGAAGAAGTAGCTGGGAAGGGAGGATACCCTACTGTTAAACTTGTTTTAAGGTCCTCAGTTAATCTTGCTTGCTAATCTTTTCTCCCATGGGTGTCTGGATTGCTCCATAAGATAAGGATTTGCATCCTCCTTATGGATGCAGCTGGGTCATCTTTCCTTTAGCATGCACACTGTGAGCTAAGGGCTATGATGGGAAGAGCTTAAATCTTCTGCAGAGCATGTCCTCCGGGAATGTAGGAAATCCACTGGCTAGAGGTACCTTTGCTTACAACAGTTTTCACACTTGCTCCAAGGAGTCTCCTGTGGTTTTCTGATGCCTCACAGAGGCAAGTGCCTGCTGCAACTCAGGACTAAGTGTGTGTGTGTTCTGCTCCCCTTTGCAGCGAGTTTGTATCCTGGCTCACTGAGATTGGAGAGATAAGCAAACCAGAGGAAGGGGTCAACCTGGGGCAGGCACTATTGGAAAATGGAATCATTCATCATGGTGAGTGTGCCATGCCATTAAAAGTTACCAGATTTCAGTAATGCCCTGGAAATGAGGGGGGAAAACTTACTGAAGCTATTCACATGAAGCTCAAATACTTTCTGCTGCCATACCCATCAAATTCTCAAAATGTTTAATGATTTTTGGGATTAAGGAATGGGCAAATTTATGCCGTGAAATGAGAACTTGTTTGGTATCCAGAAAGTGCTTGTGTCTGCAGTTGCTTGATTTCTCTGCAATGTCTTAGTTGGGAGCTATATCAGGGGTATATTCCTTTGTACTATGTGTGTTTGAAAATGTGTTACAGTCCATAAATAGAGCTGTGAACGTGAGCAAATCCATCAGCAATCCAGAGAAGTGTGGAGCAGTGCTCTTTCGGACCAGGGCATGGGTGATGGCTCATTCAAATGACTCTGCTTGTCGCAAAAGAGAGATGATGGAGGGTTGTTGTATTTCAGCTCATTTGGCAAGAATGTCTCTCTTTAAAGTAGTGAAGGATCATATTTCTTCATCTCATCCAGCTGATGATCTCAAGGTGTTGTAATGAGTTGTTCTAGGAGCATAAGAACAGTGCCTACAAAAGTGCTGCATGACTGAAGTGTGCTTGCTTGAAACTTTTCTGTGCTACTTGCATTTCTACTGAATTAGGGTAGGGACAATGGCATTTCTCTGCTACCTACTGTAAAATTTACAAGATAGTCTATTACTTAGTTTTAATTTTCTCATTTCTTGGCACTTTTATACTTAAAATTGCCACTTATTTACTACTCAGTAAAACAAATAACTTCTGTTAGTTACTAAACTACCGTCTTCAGGATGAGGGCTTCCCGCCTCCACCTTCTGTGGAAATAGTTTGCCTTAGAATAGAGACTGGGTAAACCTATGTGTAATTGGATGTAGACTTCAACCATCTTCCAGTCTGATGCATTGGATAAATCTGAATCTGGCTATGTTTTTTATGCATTTTCTGATTTTGGCCAATGCTTCTTTTGAAATGGTTCCTGATCTCATTGAAACATCTTTTCTCTCCTCACCTTTAAAGCCTGTCAGCAGATAGCATTGCCCTATAAGATTTTAACTGCTCTGCTGTGGAATGGCTTTTCTTTTTTTTTTTTTTCCTGAAAAAAAACCCAAAAAACCCCCCCAAAAAACAGTCTAATTTTCTAAGTCATTGATAACTGTAAGGACCTTGATAGAAGAACACCTCTCAGAGCTGTAGTTCCTGTCAACAGCATGCTTCTGCTTTTGGAGTTGCAGAGTTCTGGACAACTGCAAAACTGACTCTAAGTGCTGTGGGAATTTGCAACTCTTTGTTCAAACCTTGTTGAGAAAGGTCAGATGTTCCCAATTCCCTTTGCTTAGGACTGTTTCTGAAACCTTACATAAACTGAATCTGATGTAAAATTAAAAAAAAAAAAGCTTTTTACTTGCCTTTTAAAGAACATGGTGGGGACAAAAGACAATTTTAATTATCATGCTGATGTTTTAGTTTCAGATAAGCACCAGTTTAAGAATGAACAGGTGATGTACAGATTTCGCTATGATGATGGAACATACAAGCCAAGAAGTGAATTGGAGGACATTGTGTCCAAGGTTTGTATTATCATTCTTAATTGGAACTTTGTGATTTGCATCAAGAAGTTTGCTCTCCCTCTGAATGTCATTGCCATGTTGTGTGGGAGATTTCCATTGCTGTTGATCCCTGTTGTATTGAGGTGTCCATCCTAATGCCACAGGAGATATTCACGTTGGGGAGAGGAAGTGGAGTTTAGCCATGACCAACAATGCAGCTGTGACTGCACCCAAGGCTGCTGATTGCAATCCCAATAGAGTAACAAAAGGTCTTAAAACAGTAGGTGGCAATGGGTGTGCTGCAAATCTGGGCATGATGGTTCAGGGGGATAGAAGAGATCAATATTTAGCTGTTCCTAATAATTGTCTGTCAAATGAGTTCTGTTAATCCCATATTTGTCCAAGTACCTTTTAATAAATTTAAATTTTTTCATATGGACATTGGTTAGTGGGTTAATTTTGAGGAAGATTTGAAGGGAGAAAATGTTGGAATGGAGATGATTAGAGGTAGAACCAGATTTTTAGCTGTTGGAAGCAGGGAAAGAGGAAAGAATGTTTGACAGAGAGGCTAAAGGAACTGTTTTGAGTATCAGTATTAATCAATAGAGAATTCCAGCTGAGTAGAGACATCAGTGTCCAAGTTTTGTTATCATTAGCTAGTCAGTGTTCTTTGAAAAGGAAAAAACTGCTGACACTCTGTATCTTCCATTCTTCAGGGGGTGAGGCTGTACTGCCGACTGCACTGCCTGTACACTCCCATGGTAAAGTAAGTTCCCCTTCGTGATCTCCTTGTATTTATTATCTGGCTTTGTTGAAAGGATGATGTTACTACCATAATTTTTCTTGTTTTTTGCTATAAACAATTATTTTCTGAATTTTCTTGGGTCTTTTGCTGCCCTTGCATCTCCACAGCTTAGGTCTGTAGTTGCAGTGCTGCTGCTAGAGGATGTTGGAGCTGGGGATTCAAGGAGAGTGAGGCTGTGGATGGTCACAGTGACTCTGATTCAGAGCAGATCATGTGGTGGGGATTGTAGTTGCTGTATTATTTGGGTTATAGAAAATGTAACCAGATGCTGAAGTGATGTAGACACACTGGTACAGTGGAATCTGTTTAGATTCCAGTGTGGGGCTAGGATTGCCATTCAGAGCACACTAAACAAACAAAAGTCAGTCTGAAGCAGAATAAGAGCTGAAGCTGAAATTTGAAGAAACCTGTGTGGAGTCTTAAGAATTTGGCTCTGTATAAATAGCTGCTGAAGAACTGAGATAGTCTGCAAGTGCTAGGTAACCCTTCCCAGAGCCCAGGAGATGATTTTCAGATGTTATTTACCTTACTGTGGCATCAGATGAACATTTCTGGCCTATAATTGAAACCACTCTGAACTCTGTAGTTGTTCTGTTTAGGTATTTATGATGGAAGAGTAGACATTTTCACTTAGGAGAACTTAATTTTTTACAAATAAAAAACTGATGAGGAAGAAAAAAAACTCTAGTGGAGATGGCTAGATTCCCAAATTCAATATAACTGGCCTCTTGTCCATGAGTTATCCGTGAGTACAACTGAATTTTCACGGAGAGATGCCACTGTCATGCTAAAAGGAGCTGCAATGACAGTTACAGTTCTTAAGTCATAAATTTGCATCATTAGAACTCTGGGGTTTTCTGCCAGAATAACTGTTCTACAATGGCACACATTTCACTTAGCCCAAAAGGTATGGAGAGAGCAGGAAAGCATGATTCTGAAAGGGGCTCACAGAATGGTTCTGTAGATGCACGTGTCACCCCTGAAGATGGCAATTCATATACAGAGTAGAAATGATGGGACGTGAAGTTAAAAAATGTCCCTGACCTCAGGATACCCACAAACTGAAGTGGATCTACTCTAATGCTTTAGGGAATAAACAAGGAAAAAAGAACTCCCACAGGCCCATCTTGTGGTTTTGTGGTGTGTTTTCTCAATGTGCTATTTTTGTAATAGCTTCCCACCTGGAAAATCTTCTCATATTGGAATTGATCTGTGCTAGTGACATCATGAACACAAACTCTGTATAATCAATGAAAGGTGCCAGACTCTCAGAAGATTTGGGATCCTTCTGAATGGACTTAATTCTCAGTATGTTTACACTCTCCTTCCTGCCATTCTCCTTCATTCTTCCTTTTATAGCCATGTTAGAAAATGTAATCTCTCAGGCTGTCAGCTTATCACAACTTTTTGCCTCTGACAAGCCTCATCTTAGCCTTAGGGAGATAGCTTTTGCCAGGTTCATCGTGCAAAGTCTGCTGCCTTGTGCTGTGCCTCTGGATCGCTGCTTTATCTGGCATCTGAGGGCTACTGGTCCCTTCACTCATGCTGCCATTTCTGGCACAGCCTTCTTTCTAGAAAATTGGCAGAGCTGCTTGGAATAGCAGGTACATGTGCCAAAGGGATCTGGAGGAATCACAAATTCAAAATTATTTTGTTGACAACCTTGAGATACAATTCTACTGAGTTTTATTCCTTCGAAGCCTTGGAGTTTCTAGCAGTCTTTGCCTTTATATTTTTCTTCAAGTAAAATCTGACACCCTGAGGTGTCAGAGGGCAAGATGATATACACCACTGGAAACAAGTCATGCTACTTTGGGGATTGAAGTGTAAAATGTAAAACATTTTGAAAATTCTGAATGTGTTTCTGATATACTTCTGGGAAGTTGTGAGGTAAGAGAACTTGTTCCCACTTATGTGCATGATGGACAACATGTCAGTGTATCGCTGGGCTAGACACTGTGAAGAATATTCCTCTAGTTTCTGTGAGACAGCAAGGTTCTGCCAACATTTCAATGGTTCCCACCTCTATATTTGACTATTCACCTGAAGTTCATAGCGTTCTCTGTTTCACTTTCTGCTCCTGTTCAGGGTAGATTGAAATGGGGAGAAAAGAGTGAGAACTAACATTGATCCTGACCAGCACTGACCTGCAAGCAGGGAAAGACTGGGCCTTGGACTAAGATTGATGGCAGCTTATTCAAAACTCAGCATCTCTAGGAGTTTTGGGAGTTACTTCTTGTCTGGAACCCCCTACTCATTAATGCTCAATATTTAAAATGTTTTCCTGTATTGTGCTGACATTTCAAAAGCGCGTTTTTCAAAGATAAGAGTGTGAGAGGGAAAAACTGCCCAGAAAACTCCTACAGATTTGTGCTGGATTAAGTACATTACTGCAAGACAAATTGAAAACTGTATGTAAGCACTGTGTGGAAAGCTTTTTTTTTGTGAGGACACATACTTCTGGAAATGTTATCATGTTTTGTTCGTTTTTTTCCAAGCTCTGAAAGTCCCACTTCTCTTTCTAATTTCTCACACTCTGCATTCTGCAAACACACAGACATTTCTGCTGCATATACTTACAAAAGCCAGTCACAACATATTTACATCTGTAGATGATTAGTAAAAGGAACAGGGTTGGGTAGGATGGGTTTTAGATGCTGTTTGGATATTAGATTTTTAGGAAAAAGACAGTATCCGATAGTATAGTGCTAATGAAAGAGGCAGGTTTGACAGAACTGAAGAATAAAGTCTTGTCTTGACCTGCCTCATAGATCCATGTGGACTGTAAAACAGCCCAGTGGCTCTGCCTCCTTCCACAGTCCTGCCAGCGGGACCACCCCAAGGGTGAGAGAGGAATTCATTCTTCATAGCCCATTCAGCATTTGGCCTCTCTACTGAGACTCTCAACAAGAGGGAGCCAATTAATGCAAATTAATTGTGGTAATGGCTTTTGAGTTGTGGAACTAGGAACTGGATCAAGACCATGAAACTTATTTCACATGGGCCAGTAAACAGCCTTAAAATGGCTTTTATGCGCTTCCGAACTGGATTAAATCCAGTGATCTTAAAGGTGAAAGGTGTTAGAGCCCAATATCCTGAGCCACATAGTCCTCTTAAAATTGTATCAAAATTTTTTAGAAATATTTCATGAAAGGCTAAAACCATCAATTATCTCCATGGCTTTGAGAAGAGAAAGGGAAGAAAACTGCAAAAAGCATCAAGCTCCAATAGGGTTCCTTTTCTTTCTTGCAGGAACAGTGCTGCTCTGTGCAAGGGCTGGGGGTGAGCTGGTGCCAGTTGTGTTACCAGAACTAAATATAGCCCTTCTTATTTACAATGACTGAAATTATCTAATTCCATAAAAGGATACTGCATCTTCTATTTGTCTGGCTACTATGTGACCTTTTACTAAAGGAAATAAAATCTGAACAAGTCTGGAAAATCTCTCTTGATAAAATAGACTAAAAGCTGCCTAATTCCATGAGCCTCAGAAAAAGGAGGCACAGAGGAAATGTGTAGAGTCCCTATCTATGAATACATTAATAGGTAAACACTAGAGAAGAATTATTGAAGCTTATAGATGGGACTGGTACTGAGCTAAAAGATGTAAGCTGGACATCAATGGATTTTGGATGATTTCCAGCCAGATGAGTGTGATTTTTAGTGAACTGCTGGTGGCAGTATTCTTACCTGAGTTTCAACAGCAACTTAGGACATCTGTGGAAAGAATCTTCCAGTTGCTTCTGGTGGGAATGTAGTTCCCTGAGGATAGCTCAAAACATGTAGAGAAATTTTAAATAACAGTGCTTTGTGTTGATCTGAAGTATCTCCCTAAGTCAAGTTGCTAGCAAAGTTTAAAACTTTTTTGAGAGAAAGAATGGCTGCTTATTAGTAGTAGGTCACAATAGTATAGAAAGGCTTAGAGTGTAAAAGAAATGTATACCTTTTTGTCCTGACTTTCCCGGAATTCTCTTTCTTAACTAGAGACCGTGACTACCACCTGAAGACGTACAAATCAGTAATCCCTGCAAGTAAACTAGTGGACTGGCTTATTGCACAGGTATGAAATGTTTAAGGAACTCTCTTTGCTAAGAAGCACTTCATAATCCTAAAACTTTCCTTTTTCAGTATATATATGTGGAAAATTTAAAAGTGGTTTGGTTGCTGTTCTTATCTGTGTGCATCTGCTTTCTTTCCTCCTCCAAGGGAGCTGTCTTGGTTTGAGACCATCTTAATTGCTGGGTTTACACATCCTAAAGCAACCAGCCACCATGATTAGGGCTTAGACATCACATCATTACCAAAACTAGACAGCACTAATAATAATATTAATAATTGTAATGGCGGCAGTAGTAATAAGAGTAATAGTAATGTGCTCTGGACATGATTCTTCACTGTGGTACTGCCTGTAAACTGTTTCTGTAATTCTGATGACTCAAATGGAGAGATTGTGTGGAATAAACCTGAGTTGTCATGTCAAAACTAGTGTATCTAGTTTCACATCTAGTTTCTGTATGAAAAGATTGAGACACATTTTGTCAAGATTGATGATTGTAAATGGCTCCATTTTCTGAACATTTGTATTACTGCCTTTATTGAATTAGGACAAATATGTACATAACATTCAGAAGTACTTAGTGAGCTGAAAGAATTAAAGCTATATTCTCTAATTAGAGAATGCTGTTTTGCTAGGGGAGTGTTTTGAGGCCAAGGTAACATCATCAGAAGTAGCCAAGTGTGGTTTAGACCTTTCCTATGTAAAGGTTTTGTTGCCTAGAACAAACATAGCTTCAAAGAAGGAGTTTTATTGTCTGTGACTAATGGGTCCTGAAGTCCAACACTGATTTCAAATAAAAAGTGTTTATATTGAGATAACATGGTATCTTTCCCCAGTGCTGGCCCTTGTTCCCCGGATTCCTGTAGGAGGGAGAGATGCTGTCTGGAGGAAAGAACAGTGTTTGGGCAATGGGATACCTGTTTAATGGCTTGCTATTGTTCCCTACACAGATCATCCTGCTAATTTCAGAGCCATGCGGTGGGGAAGGGGGAATAATTTAGCTTAGAGAATCATCTGAGGTGTAACATTATTCTCCTGTTTCTAGGGAGATTGTCAGACTCGGGAGGAGGCTGTCGCACTGGGTGTGGGACTCTGCAATAATGGTTTCATGCATCATGGTAATGCATCACTTTTGTTTCCCCCCTGCCAATGAAATGAGCTCTTACTTCAGTCAGATTAGCTTTTCTAGGCTGTGCCATACATGCTGTGTGCACAATTTGTAGGCATTTCTGCAGGTCCTTCTAGAACACAGTCCTTGAGCTAATTCATGGCTAAGCCTGGTGCCTTCCCAGGAGAAGCTGCTTGCTGATAATTATGGGAAGCACTGAAGGGATTAGACTAGAAGGAGCATGTGTTTTGCATCTCTTCCAGAGCCATCTGAGCAATGCACAAGCCAAGTACTGTCCTGAAATATCACCAAAAAAATTTCAGATGTTAAGTAAAATTGCCTAGTTCTTGCCTCCTGGATAACAAAAAACACAATCCTCAGTGCTGAGGCATCCAAATCTGAAGTGCCAAGTTGCCAAGTTAGACATCATTCATCCTCAAATAGGAAAAGTAAACAAATTACATCTGTATTAGTATGAAATTGAAATAGAATATACAAGTTCTAAGACTAAACATAGTTTGTCAAATGAAACATTCAGTTTTAGTCATAGATAAAATTTACTTGCTGTATTTTGAATAGTGTTTCTGAGAGTAGGTTACTGTAAATAACTAATGAAAAACTTGCATGGTAATTAATAATACTGTAAGAACAGTTGGGGTCTTTTTTAAAGAATTTGATCTGTTCTGAATCCATGCAAACTTCTGGCATTTATTACATCCTTTGTCAAGGAAGTTGCATGTACTTTGCATAAGTACCTGTTTTGAATGTAGGAGTTGCTCGTCATTTGCTGCTTTTATTTGAAGCCCCCAGGTCTCATATTTGAAAAGCTGGCAAAGAACTTTTTCATGCCTTCTAGAATTTTGTAGATCTCATTTCCCTCTCCATCTTTGTAAGGTCGAGTCTTAGTCTATGTGGACACCTTACATGCTTTTAAACAGCCCCTTTACCCCTCCCTGCTCTTTTTATAGTTTTACCATATTCCTTTGGATGTCAGAAAGGAGAGTAAGGTTTTGAGTAGTATCTTCCTTCCAACAGGATCTTTAGACTTTTATATAAATTCTGCATGCCAGGAAGGTCACATCATGTCATGAGCTACCATGCACTGTGAAGAAAATTATTGTCCTAAAATACAGAATTAACTTAAAAATACTGAGCTGAGGAACTAATTGATAGAGATGCATCTGGTCTGTGTTCTTTAAAGATTAGGAAAATATTTAGGATTTCCTTTAACTTTCTTCTCTGTTTCTCTCTTTTTTTCTCCATGTAAATGCATGTATATATTTCATATATATAATTTCCAGTCCTGGAGAAAAGCGAATTTAAGGATGAATCCTTATATTTCCGCTTTTATGCTGATGAGGAGATGGAGGGCACCAGTTCCAAGAGCAAACAATTACGTAATGACTTCAAGCTCGTGGAAAACATCCTGGGAAAAAATCTTCTGGTAAGAAATATGTTACCTGAGTAACTCTGGAATTTTTTATTTTTGTTTTTTATTTTTGTACATATTAAGGGCTCAATGCAGAAATAACTAAGATTAAATTTTATGGCTCATGTTATGTAGGCAGTCAGACCAAATGATCTGGTGTAGTCCCTTTTCATCTTAAGCCAGAAGTCCAGATCAGTTGTGGCTTGCAATGAAAGGTCTATTTTCTCATCTCTAGTCTTCACCTTTCCTGTGAACTCTGTATTTATAAAGCATAAATATGTGTAAATACTGTGCTCTGTTTAAGATTTTACCAGAAGAGGATGACTATGGATTTGACATAGAAGAAAAGAACAAAGCAATAGTGGTGAAGTCAGTTCGACCAGAGTCTTCTGCCGAGGTAGGACATCACATTCATATTTTGGTATCTAGGAATGTTTCAATACTTCAAAAAGTTACAAACCATCCTTTTAAAACCTGTATCCTTTGAAGCCAGCTAATAGAAGTTATCTGTCTACTACAATTCCTGGTAATAAGCTGTTTCTGTAAATTGGTAAGTGTTTTGGCATTCCTGGGGGACTTGAATATTATTAGTAAGTGACAGGAAGAGAGCAGTATCTGTATGATGATAGCTTACCTCAGGTTCCTTAGAAACTTTAATTTGAGGAGGGAGGGAAAGTAACAGTCTTTTGGAATAGCAAAGATGTTCAATGGGAAGCAGGTTTATTTGAGTGAAAGCTGTATTTTTAGATACGTATTTTTCCCTTAAAAAGCATGCAGTCATTTCTCTCCATGGTGTTTTTTAGGAGTTCTATAGGATATATTTGCTTTGTTTCTTAGAAGCACATAGATGTCCCAACTGTCTTAGGTTCTGAGTATTTCTTAATCACCCATTTAGCCCTACAGAATCCTTATGTGGGTAACACAGTGTGATCTTCCATTTACCAGAATAAGGCACAGATAAACTGATGAAGAGGGGACTAAATGACTTGTCAAGGGTTTCACAGTAAATTGTGACAGCAGAGGACAGAGCTTCTAATTAAAAGTTTTGGACAACCATTACAAAATTTTTGAAAGTCCATGTTAAAATTTGTGGGTTACTCCTTTCGACTGCATATAACTCCTGGATAAATTGCTTAATGGAAAAGCTGAAGTGTACAGACTAGTTTTAGCAAGTTGACAATGTCACATGGGAAGGAATTTTGAACTGAAGTTTAGTATTATAATGAAATTATTTCAATATTCCTGATTCTCGTTTGGTTTATGATCGCCAAGGAAACCAATCCTATGCTTTATCTAGTGCTCAAAATCAATGTAGGTTGGCCAAAAACGTTATTAATCTAAACCTGTTCTGTGAGCCATTGCCTGCCAGATAATCCTCTGCCCTTTCTTTGGCTGGAAGCTTGGGGAATAACCTGCAAATCTGTTGTGTTTGAGGACGATGGCAGCACACCATTTTTTAAGGAATCCTTCTCTTGATCTTTCAAGATGATCTTTGACCATAAGCCAGTCTTTTGAACTTGATCTAATAATCCTGGTCCATCAAGAACTAAATCTGCATCTCCCTGAGCCAGAGTGTATGTGAGAGTAGTGCTGTGTGGACCTCCTCTTTCAAGTCAAGAAACTTGTCAGTGGATTCCAGGCAGAATAAAAAAGGCTTTGCCAGATTTAGAAGGAAACCCAGCTGCTGAACCTTGAAATTACACAAAGTAATTCTAAACTGGAAGATTTAATAATTTTTTTAATGGTTCCTCGATACCTAACACTTAGTCCAAATGTTGCTATGTTACATTTTAACTGGTAGAGATCACCAAGGGGTATGTTTGAGGCTTTTTTCAGGTGGGCAGAGTAGGGGATCTCAGTCTTGTCATTGGATCTGTGACCATTGCCAAATAACTAAAGTCGGGTGCAAAACCTAGGGATTAAAATCAAAATCATATTTATGAGTTTTTAGGCTAATGAAGAGCTAGTACTTCACTTAAAGCAGAGACAGTTTTTACCACCACTTAAATCAAGTTACACTTACTGACATGACTGGATATAGGTTGGTTTTGGAAGGCTGATGACTGGAGACTGTCCACAGCTCCTGTGCCCAAGGTGTGAGAAGTCACACTTCTGCATCTCACTGGGTATCACAGCCAGTCTGTCGTGGGCCCCTAGTTTTCAGTTGTGTCTCCCCTCCCCTCCTTTTTTATAGTCCCTTTAAAATTTGTAGCAGAAAACTACTAAGATTTATCCATTGCAAACTAAGATACATCTCTAGAGTGGCATATTTCTAAGGATACTGGCAAAATCTCTTAGTTTTCTGTAAATGCAGAAAACTTTAAGGGGGAGTGACAAATGACTTGATGAACCAATACTATTTATAGTGTATTCCATGTGAAAGTAATCCTAGAAATGTCCATAAGTAGGGAACAGTTGAACCTTGAAGCCTGAGCTTTCAGAGTTGCTACCAGTGATCCAGAGTGCTCTGTGATGTTTGTTCCCTTTGCAGATGGCTGGTCTGCAAGCAGGAAGAAAAATCTATTCCATCAATGAGGATTTAGTATTCCTACGCCCGTTTGCTGAAGTGGAGACCATCTTATCCCAGTCCTTCTGCTCCCGAAGGCCACTTAGGCTTCTGGTAGCTACCAAAGCAAAAGAGTAAGTGCCAAGAGAGAGAAGATTATTGAGAAATGTCAGTTCCTAAGTAGTACTTCTACAGTTGTAGTGAAACCTGTGTAAAGACTTCACTGTGCAGAAGCCACTCAATAGGAAAAGATGACAGAAATGAGAGGTACAAGAGATGTGGCTTGTTTTTAATGATGAGCCTTGGGCTTCTAGGAGATGTTGGCATGTATTCTCTTTATACTGCAGATAAATTTTGGTTTTCTTGTGTACAAACAAAACTGAATCACAAGGATTGTCATTCTTTCTCAGGTGTGAAGTTTCTCACACTTTTTTATGTGCATGGGAAAACAATTTCTGCCCACTAAAGCTTGGCTTATTTTCGGATGACTCTTACAATATCAGCCCTTACAGTTTTTCAATCTATTATTGTTTCTTATAATGAGAGTTGGCCCTTAGTGTCTAGTGTATTTTTAGATTCTTTAATCCCAGAATATGCCATATAACTGAGCATCTCAGTGAACGTTTGTTCCCGAATTCTAGTCCAGAATGTCTTGTCTAATCTGTTTTGGTTTTTTAAATTTTTTAGTGGAAAAAGATCGTCTGCTGGTATAGGTCAGCACAGCTGCACTGATGTTTGTGTAGAAGTGGAAGTGAATATAAATGCCTTAGAAAGCTTCTGTCAAGTATTATTCACTTAGAGATGTAATAAATTAAGATGTTCCAAATTTGAATTAACAAATAGAATCTCCCATCTACCTTGGAGTTTGAAGATGGAGTGTATTTCTTCAGGACTGCTTATTTGTTATTTATTTGTAAACACTGTGGATGCTTCCTTTCATCCAAACCCAGCTGTGAATGCCAAGGGAAGAAAGATGGTGTTAAGAGCTGCCCAGAACTCTGGCAGGCTTAATTTAAACCATGCTTTCTCTTCTCCTTGATTTATCTGCAGGATTATTAAAATCCCAGATCGTCCTGAAGAACTTTGCTTTCAGATCCGGGGAGCAGCACCCCCATATGTTCACGCAGTAGGACGAGGTGAGTAGAAACTCTGTGGTACAATTAAATTGGGAGTACAACTGAATAGATAGGCATGTGTATAGAAAGTGTGTGTATTTGTATATATATTCCAACAAAGACAGATTCAGGTTTCATTGTCTAGCTTATTCTATACAAGTTTTGACAAATTTAGTGACCATAGTGACAAGAACCTGTGATACACAAGAATCACGCTCACATAACTATAGAACACTGTGAGAGTTCCTGCCTCAAACTGCTTATCATCTAAATCGATTCTAAGACAAGTGGTATCATTCTTGTGAACTGAGGGTTGGGTCTCTAATCCCATCAACACAGTACAAGGAAAAATTTAATTCTGCAGTGGAAGAAGCTTGAATGCTGCAATGCACAGTACCAGGGACTCTTTAGAAGGCATTACCACTTTAGTTCTTGCAAGCTAGAAATGGACTTGCTTAGTGACCCTTCCCTTGTTTCTTCTGAGATTACTAAGGTAGAGCTTAACAGGGAAAAAACACATAAAATAGAGAGGGTTGAGAAAAAGTTGAGGGGTCGTGCTATCTGTTGCTTCCTCAATAAACTTGCCTTTAGTCATCCACAGACAGTTTGTGTCACTGGGTTCAGAAGGTGCTGTAGGATCAACAGGTTGGTAGGCAAGTCACAACACGATCTAGACATCACAAAGTGTGACATAAGACTTGGAGACTGCTTCTCCCTTTGCATAGGCTTCTATTGCTACAAATTACCAGTATAAGATAGAAGCAAACTGCTCTCCTTGATCTTTTTAAAGGGAGAAAACAGAATTTAAGAGAGATATTCACTACTTCTGTACCTGAAATATTAACTGAGCTACAAGCAAAGCACAGCTTTAACTTTTCTGTTAAGCAGATGCAGAAAATACGACCTTTTAGACATACCCTACTTCCTTCCTTCAGAACAAATGTGTCTCCAGCTGTGTGCAGTTAGCTTAGACAGCACCCACAGATGGCATTCCTTGGGACACACATTTATTACACCCTTTTATAGCAGCATCTAGAACCACTTTTTCACTTTTTGGAGGGCAAACTGGAAATTGCAGCTAGGAAGATTGTCTTTTTTTGGATTTTTGCCTAGAAAAGAGAATTTACATTTGACATCATAGTCCTCTCCAGTGGCAAATTGTGTAACATACAAGTGTTCTGTTCTTCAGGTGCAAGAGGCTGGAACAAATATAAGGTTTTGTACTTAAGCGAGACCACAACTAATGTAACCGTAAGGCTGAAAGAGAATCCCAAAGGATTTCCTACAGAAATGTCAGTTTCTAGCATGAATGCGTTTAGATCTAGGAGATTGCTGTTTTTCCCAGTACTGCTGAAAACATGAAGGATAGATACATGATGTTAACCTTACACAACGAAGCTCCCTGAATACTAGCAAAGATTTAGTAGCAAAGGCATGACAGGACTGACTCATCTCTTCTTACTTCTTCTATCCAGAAAGCTTTTGCAAACTTACCAGTATTCTCATCCGTAGGCAGGTGGCGTTTCTGTCTAACTTCTCTCTGGTTATTTTTCAGGTTCTGAGGCTGCAGCCGTAGGCCTTCATCCAGGGCAGTGTATTTTGAAAGTTAATGGCAATAATGCAACACATGGAAATTACAAGGAAGTTCTGGAGCACTTCACAGCCTATAGGACCAGGCAGCAGGAAGCACTGGTATGAACTGAATGCACAACCTCCCAGGACATATATTAATTCCCACCCTTCTTCTGCCCTCCCTTTTTCCTGTGCTTTTATGCTCACTAAATATTCAGACAAAGAACATCTAGACATTTGTTTTGACTAATTTCCTTCCAGGGTCCTGCTATCACTCTGGGGATCTGATTCCATTTGTCCATAGTTGCAAAACACCTACAAATAATATGAAAGCCATATCATGCATACAGTACTGAAAATTATTAACTATTAGCCAGCTATTGACCTAAATTTTATGTTCTCTGAAGTTCAGAGAAAAGCTGGAAGAATGTTGATATTTCAGCCTACTTAAAATATATAGAATTGATGGCTAGATTCACCTTTGTAGTCCAAATATTTGGAGATTGAGCATTTTGAGGTCCTAGCTGAAGCCTTTATCTCTTGAAAGGGGTTGTACCAGTGGGTGTACAGAACATATGAGGATGCTGAAGAGGACAGAGTTCAGCAAGCAGCGTCCCCTGCATGTTTGAATGGCAGTCGCCTGGGCTCCAGCAAAGACAACTCTGCACTAGAAGGACATGCAGAATTGGAACCCCTTCAAAGCAGCCAACAAGAATCAGGTAAAGATTGTAATGGGAGAAGAAAACCTAGGGACAATTCAGGGGCTTTCAGAAAGAAAACCACAGTAAAAATATAAAGTATAATTATCTTGTCTTAGCAAAGCTTTCTAATTGAATAAGGTCTGCAAGAGGAAGTATTTCTTTGCTTCAGTTTATTCAGGGCAAGAAAAAATTGAGATACACATAGAAATCACGCACCTGTGACTCTCTCTTCTTTACAAGACAGCCAGTTATGGGAATGAAGAGACTCAGCATTTTTAGAATCCTTTGGTAGCCCCTGAAAACCATTTGAAAAGCATTTATGGGCAGTAGCTGATGGGGAGAGGGAAGGTTTGCAAGTAACTCCACCTAGAATAATCTGTATTTTCTGTTATTTTTGGTTAAAGGTTAGGATGTTAAGTTACTTCGATCTGGAGCAAGTTTTCAAGGCATGTTACCACTGTGTCAGGAAAAGGTGTGGGTGTATTTCCTCTAACTTTTGAAAGCATAGCTCAAAAAACAGGTCTACTTTCATGCTGAGGACTTATTAAGAAAAGTAGATGTTAAGGGAGACTGCTAAAGTAAAATTTAATCCAAAGGACTGAGCCCGGACTCTCTGAAAGGCATTGGCAACTTCTCCAGGAATAGCTGCATGTCTGTGCAGATGCCGTGTAAGGTCTGGTGATGCTGGTAATCTCAGGGTCACACAGGGCTCCAGCAGTGGAACAGCTGGAGCAGCACCCTGCTAGAAGTGTGTGAGCAACTCCCTGGCAAATCTCAATCTGACTGGAACTTGAATCTGGTCTCTAGTGACAATAGAATTGCTTTGTGTAAAAAATGTTATCTCCTCACCACAACCCTGCCCTCACATCTCGGTCTTCCAGAGGCTTGTTGCAGAAAACAGGACTTGGGGATGAACCTACTTCCCTTCCCTTATAAGCTTCTGCTAGGATCCATAAACAGAACTAAAAATAGCGTCCAGAGCATGGATATGTGCACACATACGTGGAAGAACATCAGAATGGGGACTGGAGCATGTGTATTATCTAAAACTCTGTCACTGTCTCCATTAATGGCCAACAGCGACTGCCTTCCTGAGAATATTCTCCCAGTCTCCAGCAGCATGGAGTTTGAGACATTCCTTGAGCCAAAGGTTGTGTTTCTGCATTCAGTACTTCTTCTCAGCAGGTTTCTCTTGCCTGGCCAGGCCTGTGTTCACATGTACTGCCAGACACCTCTAATGACTTACTTTGGTTCCAGCCCAGACACCACAGACTGTTATTTCTCCACTGATTATTGGTGAAGAAACCCCTCTCATCAGCCTGACTGTGGATAACGCCCACCTGGAGCATGGGGTGGTGTATGAATATGTTAGCAGTGCAGGAATCAAATCCTTTGTCCTGGAGAAAATTGTGGAACCAAAAGGTTGCTTCAATCTCACTGCGAAGGTACTGAAAACTGTACATGGTCAGCTATGCTCCTATACAGAATGGGAATCCAATAATATAGCTTATTATTGGCTGCTGTGGGCTTGGCTCTTCAGTTGAGGTTGGCATTGGTCTCCTCAGCCCTGCTTAGAGTTTTGTTCATTAGAATGCCCTGAGTTACGATAGCTTGTTTGGTATGAGCAAATCAGCAAGTGCTCCCAGGACCAGCTATTAAGGCAGATGGAGGGAGGCCCTCAGCTGTGGAATTCTTGCTTTTATCTGTCTGGTAACATACACTCTGCTGATGTTTAAGATTAATCTTTTCAGGCAGGAATTTGCATTACCTTTCAAGAAAATCAAACAGCTTTTTCCCACCTGAGAGGCTGGATGGGTTGCTACAGGAACTGAGTAGGCCTGCTGCCATTCAAAGGCAGCAGAGAGTGCTGAGTGGCTTGGTCATCTCTCACAAAAATGAGCTAATAGTGAATGTTTGTCACATCTCGGTAATGTTATTGTTATGTCCCATGAGAGCATGCTAGAGCAGGTAACTTGGACAGTGGATATTTTGATCCACTCTTGTGATTTTAAACATTTTTAGGGAATGTTATATGACTGAGGATTAGTCATATAACATATAACATTAGTGGTTCTCAGGCAGTAATAGAGGCAGCTTGTTCTAGAGGGAGCTTTATTCAACCACGGGGCTTTGCCACTCACTGAGTGGAAGAAAACTGTCTTTTCCCTCCCTGTCAACACTCACATCATTGACATCCTGCCTTTTTGTTTAGATTTTAGAGGCCTTTGCTGCAGAGGACAGTCATTTCGTAAGGAACTGTGAAAGACTCCTATCCCTAAGCAGTGCTGTGGCCACCATGCCCCAGTATGAATTCCGGCATATCTGTGACACTAAGCTGGAGAGCATTAGCAGGAGGCTCACGAGCTACCAAGAGGTACAGCCCTACCTAGTTACCTAGATGAACTACTAGTTACTGGAGAAGTCTTGAGACAATACTTCATTGTGTTAAGTGGGTCTTATTATTCTTTATTAGTGAATCCAAAGTGTTTCCAGAGTGGATGTCCTGGATGCATGAGAACAGCTCTGCAAGTAACTGAAATTGCAAGTTTTGAATAAAAAATACCTTGTCTGTAAATCACTCCTTTCTGCTTGTCAGAGCTGTGGGTTAAAACATATTACTGCAGGTTCATTTCCACTGTATTAATGAATAAATATGAGAACAGAATGATGCATGTCTTATTTGTGCAGTTACCTGAGCTGCTTGAAAAGAGAGTGCTAGGAGATACAGCTAATTGCTTTCCTGTGTTGTTTTATGAGCTTTTTTTAAAATGTATTATTCCAGTTGCAGCAGAAATCTGAATTCCTGAATTTCTGGAATAGGAGGCAGGAAGAGAAAATAATTCTCTGTATTGCATCAATTTATTATTATTTTTTTTAAAGTGCAGTAGCACAAACCTACTTTATTTCCCTCAGTTTGCAGATGAATTGAAAACAAAGGTGAGCCCAGCATTCAAACAAGCCATTATGGAACCACATTCCCTCAACAGCATGGATTTCTGCCCCACCAACTGCCATATTAACCTCATGGAGGTATCATACCCCAAAAGCACTACCTCAGCAGGGAGATCGTTCAGTATTCGCATTGGACGGAAACCTTCTATTATTGGGCTTGATCCAGAGCAAGGTGATAATTAACTTTCAAGTCATACTGATTTTATCTGTATAAAAAGCTGTGATTTTCCACTGCTCAGCAAGGTCAAATGTAAGTTCCAAGGAAACACAGTCTTGCCAGTACCCTTTTGTCCCCCTCTAAAATTTTATAGTTAAATGGCAGCCTTCTTGAATTGTGAAAAAGTAATGGCTTTAAGCATAGAGGGGCTTCAGGTGCCATGTTTTTGCTAGCTAAACTGTTTGGGCATGATCCTCATGATAGTTACGTGGCCAGGGTGTTGTTGCCCTTAGTAGAGGTGACTTGCTGACTAAAAGTGAGCAGGGACTGATGGCAGTACTTCATTCAGGGGGTAAACTGGAGTCAATCACACTGTAGAGCTGCTTTATACGCTCATTAGTAAATAAATTCTATGCACTGGAGTTGAAAATCTGTACTCTGTCAAGGCATCTATTTTCTGATAAATTGCTGCTATGCAGCATTTCTCCTACAATCTGGTTATTTGAGTTCCAACATTTCTTCATCATAATCTCACTTAACAAGCTTCTGATTCATTGCCTTGTGAAGGTTAGAGTGCAGGAATGTTTGAAAGAGGGTAGTACAGAATAACAACCTTCTGGACAACGGCATTGACTATTCAAAGTGAGGTCTATTAAAGGAGCCCTGCTTGCTTAGGCAGTAAGATTTTTAATGTGAGCTAAGGTAGTTAGCAAAGTACTGCACCAAAACTGTCAGCAATTCTAAAAGAAAAAGAATTAATTTATTTTCTGTAGGGACAGAATCCTATTCCTTTATATGTATGTGTGTGTGTAAGTGTAAATGTCTGTAGAGCTGGAATAATAGCACAGACTGAGAACCAAAATTCATTAACTTTCCAACACATGCTTTTAGAGAGCTTCTATGTTGTCAGTATGAGTATACATGTAGACATAGATCTTTACTTCCATAATTTAGCCAGTTTCTGAACTGCAGTAAATTCAAAATACCTAGTTGAGAAGCCAGGAAAAAAAAAGCCCAACTTCTTTGGGGTTTTTTTCAGAATGATTTTGTCATAGAATACAATTATATAAAACAGTTCTGTGAAATTTTAGTTTTTTCTGTTAAAACTCCACTTATCCTAAACAATCATCACTGGGAAGGAGTGGAGAAAGGCATGAGAGCCATACTAACTAGATCCTTTAATGTTCAGTAGGTACCTTAAATCCAGTCTCATATACTCAGCATTGCATCACCACAATGGCTGCACCATCCTGGAGGTGTCCAGCCCCAGAAGATGGAGATTCTGATGGTAGCTTTGGCCAGCAGAATGGAGGAACAATTCAGGAAGAAAGGGGACTCAGTTTCCTGCTGAAACAGGAAGACTGGGAGGTGCAGGACTCCTACTTGCACCTTTTTAACAAACTTGACATTGCAGTGAAGGAAATGAAGCAGTATGTCATTCAGATAAATAAGTGAGTACAAAATCCTGTATGCACTGGGGAAAGAAATTCTTATAACATTGAGGCAGTAACCTCTGAGAACCATTGTGCTGTGGGCCCCAGCTGTCAGCCTCTTCACCCCTCCCCTCGTAGGACGGGTCCTCACTGCTTGTGTCATTAAGCTGGAGGAGAGGCTTTGGGGTGACCTACTTGTGGCCTTTCAGTACGTGATGGGAGTCTGCAAGAAAGATCAGGAGAGGCTTTACAAGGGCCTGGAGTGACAGGACAAGGGGGAATGGCCTCAAACTGAGAGCATGTTTAGATCACATGTGAGGCAGTAGTCTATGCAAAGTGCTCCCAAAGTTAGCTCTGATTTCATGTCGCTGCATTTAGCCATAGTCATGACAATTCATGTGTGGGACTGAGAGCTCTCTGTTGTGCTTCTGCAGACTTTTGTCCACCATAACAGAACCTACAGAAGCTGGTGCCTGTGAACCACCATCTGCTGAGGAGACATCCTCACCTTCCCTGGGAACAGAAGAGAGTGATCCTGACAAAGCTGACCATGGTGGAATCAAGAAGGTCTGTTTCAAAGTTTCTGAGGAAGACCAGGAAGACTCTGGACATGACACAATGAGTTTCAGAGACTCCTACAGGTCAGTCTGAAGATTGTGCCACTTTTACCTCACTAATACAGTGTCTCAAAATTCTGATTCCAGTATGGATTCAACAAACAGGTTGTTTTCCAGTCAGTCAGTTATCTTGTATTCACTTAGTAGAGTATTCACTTCCCTTATGTATTCATTACATTTATTACTGTGGAGACATACACAGCAAAAATACTTCCCCCAAAATAATGTCAAAATGCTAAAACTTCTAGAAAACTGAATAAAATTAAATAAATAGGTCTAGTGTGACTTTCTGTATCCTGTAGCCAGAAACTACAGAAGTCCAGCAGAATTTTCAGACTGCTTGGTCTTATAATAGCTGGTATTAACATTCGGTTCTGCAGCCAATTTTCCTGAAAGTCAAGGACACTGAGAAACAGAAATGGACATTGAATTTTTTATTTTTAATGGGTGTTTGAAACCACAGACAGAAGTGTTTATTCAGGTGTCTCAAAATCTTTTTGGGGTGTGATTGACTGCTGGGTCTCCCGGAATATTTGCTACCAAAGTGAATCTCACTCCCAATTCTCTCTACTTTTGGTGGAAACATTTGGAAACGCAGCTTCAGAGTAAGTGGGATAACAAGTTGTGGCCATGTCTGACCACTGCAATTTAACATCCTTACCAGTCCATTTTTACATTTCTAGTAAGACTGTAGAGCTGGGAGGATCCCAGGGACCTGAATGAATGATCTGTCTCTGTAACATCCCTGCTGCAGTCCTGATGCTTTATGTGCTGTTGTAGGGCACTCGTACCAGTAGCAATAGGTGCCACCCATGCAGGACTGCAGAATGGCAAAAGGGGGGAGCAGGGTGTGTTCAAAAGGGTCTCTGGAGCCTGCACAGTCCAGTCCCTTGCTTAGGACAGGGCCAGTGAGATTGGTTGCCTGGGGTCTTGCCTGGTTGAATATTGGTCGCCTCAAAGGGCAGCAAATAGTTACTCGAGGGGAAGTGTGTTTTATGGGTTTTGATTTAAAAGAACATTGATTAGCTACAAACCCAAGCAAATTGCAGATAAGAAAATACCTTGTTTGCAATAGCCGTGCTTCCTTTTCTGGGATCATTTGGAGGTGTAATTCATAAGGGTTTGTACTGCAAAGTAGTTGCCATAATTCTTAATCTTCCTCGGAAAAAAGCAGATTTCTTTGAGACTAGATTTTAAAAGGACAGCAAGAATCCCAATCAGGGTTCTTTCAGTTGCTCTTATGTTTTTCATAAACATATGAAAAACATCATCATCATTTAAAAATTACATCAGAGGCAAAAAACAATGAAGAATTTTTTAAGCTTTGCTCTGGGCTTGTACCATTAAAACCACTTTGTCACTTCATTGGAAGGGGACAAGCTGAGATCCATAGTATTTTTTATTACTTTTACTAAGAATAGTTAAAGTGAATTTTAAAGAGAGGGAAGTCACTCTAGAATATTCCAGGCGTGCATGAGCCAAGATTGGTGTGGAGCTGTTTTGACTCCTCTGCTTCATTATACGATCTGCAGTGCCTGATTCTCCACTGGCCTAGATTCCCTAAATTTTCTCTCCCACCTCCAGTATCTGTTCTACTACAATCTCCCTCTATGCTGGATTTGGATGCTGTAATACCTTGAGAATTGGTAGCCAAGCTTTAGCAGAGATCTCTGTTTTCATTATTTACAGAAGCAGGGGGTGCATTAAGCATTCAGTGTTAACTGCAGATAGAAGAAGACACCCCTTGGTAGTCTGGCTCCAGAGTCCTTGCTTCATGGCTGTTCTGCATGTCATTAGTTACAGTCCTTTTGTCTTCACAGACCTAGGTTTGGGGAGACAGTGCTGATGAAGGCAGAGGAGCAGTGTGGGTGCCTGGGGGTGGGGAGCACTGTTGTTCAATCCCTCTGTGCTCTGCTTTGCAGTGAGTGTAACAGCAACCGGGACTCCGTGCTGTCTTACACCAGCGTGCGCAGCAACAGCTCTTACCTGGGCAGCGATGAGATGGGCTCAGGTGAGTGACATTCCGTGAGTGATGCAGGTGTGCACAGATCACAGGCATCCTCCTCCTGCCCGGCCCTTCACCAGCACTCAGAAGTCTTTGCTGATTATAAGCACTTGCATATTTAATTTGCACCAGTGGCCTCTTCAAAACTAGTCACAAGAACACAAAGATACAGATTTACCTTTTTCTAATAAACCACGTTAAATTTGGAACGTAGGAGAGTTATTAGGCAGGGGTAAGTTTCTTTAGTTATTGGATACTTGCATTATATAAAAATAATGAGTATTTTTATCTAATAGTTGGAGCTAGAACAGCAATCATTATTTTCTTCACACCAGTGTGAAGGTGTGCCCATGCCTCATCACAGATCATGTTCATAAATTTAAAGGTTTTCATTTCTCCTGTATTAGGAGATGAGCTTCCCAATGATATGAGGATACCTTTAGACAAGCAAGACAAACTTCATGGCTGTCTGGAACACCTTTTTAACCAGGTATGTAAAATGTTATTCTTACACAGAATTGCTTTCTCTTTGTCAATGTCAATCAAGAAATTGGAAGTACCAAATTGTGTTATGAAATAATATCTTGAGGAAGGCATATTATTGAGATTTTGGGGTACACTGTAAGCAAGTATATTTTAGGACAGTTTGATGAATCACTTTTGTCTGCATTATTAAAGCTGCCTTGTGATTTAAGCAAGGGTGGCTTGCCCTACCTGAGGCATGAGACTAAGGGAAAAAAGCTTTCATGAAAAAAAGAAGGGACAAACTTCCAATGTTTTGTTTTATGTAAATGGATCACATTTGCAGATTTCAGGAGGTTCTCACAAGTTAAGTGTTTAAAATGTGTAACCCTGGAGAGTTGTTTGCTATTCTCTTACCTCACCAGCACGTAAATCATAGTTGTGCAAAATGCTGTTATTAAATGTGAGGGGCTCTTGAGGCCAGTTCATGGCTACAAAGTCTGACTGCTGTGTGTCAGTTGTTCCAAAATACCAACAGTGTATAAGGGCTTTGGCAGTTTCCCATGAGTTCTGTTCAGATTTTCCTCTGCAAGTCTTACTGACACGGATCAATAATGTTCCAATTGTAGGTTGATGCAATCAATGCACTTCTAAAAGGACCAGGAATGAATAAGGCCTTTGAAGAAACCAAACACTTTCCTATGGACCACAGTTTGCAAGGTAAAGAAATCGATTGACTGTATTTAATAATGTGATTTCCAAGACTTAGAGCTTAACATGAAAGCATATGTGCAATGGCTACACAGAATTCTTTAACTCTGCAGTCTACCCAGTCATGCATTAGGCAGGTACCATGTCTGACCACTGAAATTTCATATCTCTAAAAGGTAATTTTCATGGGAATTTCTCCTGAAACACAGAAGTCTCTTTTGTTGCATGCTGCTCAATTCTCACAGCTCTTTCACAAGTTTCCAAATCCCTGCTTTGATGTGAACATGTTTGAAAAGGTACAAAGTAGGGATGGTCAGATTCAAGGTGAAGGAGTGCTCTGATAAGCTGATGAGGGGCTGACCACTGGTGATCCAAGCCTCCAATGGTTCTGCCTCAGTTTGCTTAATGACTTACTCTGCTTTTCTTCAGATGGATGATTGCCAAAGTAAACTCATCCTTACATAATATTTGCTTTGAAAACTGATTCCCATAGAGAGCAAACAGAGGATACCATGTTTTCTTTTTCCTCAGGGAGCATGATAACTTTTTTGTCTTAATAGCTTTGGGGCTTAGGATGTGGTTTCTTTTCTGCCTGAAATACACAGGATTTCATTTTCTAAATATTTGCTGAATTTCCTTTCCCACTTGAAATTGAAATGTTCCTTACTACTCCTGCTGTACCTCAGGTGCTGTAGGAGGTGAGAGCTCCAACCTCTCAGAGGCTCTGGTTTTTAGTTACAGTGGCAAACTCTAGAACTAGAGATCTTATCCTGCCTTTTTTGTTTGTTTTTTTCTTGACTCTAGAAATAACTCCTGTGAAGTTCTGTTCTGTGTACTCATCTCCATGAACACATTCACTTTTGTATAGACTGTTAGCCTTTCCATACACTGTTGGAATGAAGTGAAGAAATAACAAATTTTTCTTTTATTTTGCTTAAACAGAATCTGATATATTAAAAGTAGATTAATTACCCTCAGAAAGTCTTTTAGTTAACTGATCACACTGAGAACAGACAAGTCCTGCTTACACTCAGCTTGAATCCTGGACCACAGTGTCTGTTTAATAGCTACCATAGACACCTTTTTCTGATGGATGGACATTGGAATGTGCTCCTGGTCCTGTCTAGGATCAGTTATTTGGCATAATTTCTTTTGTTTCTCTGTCTGCTTGTGCACTTCATCATCAATGGTGGGATGTTTGGCTTAACTACATAGCTAAGTCATGGTGAATAAATTTTCTACTCAATAATTTAATAGTTAGCTTTCATCAGGTGAAAGAAAGCAAGATATTTCAGAACTTCTCATCAGTATTATGGGATGTGACAGTTGCAGCCAAAAAGTTGATCATATTCTCTGGATCTGCTCAGTACAGCTGCCTGCAGGTCATTAAAGGCAGAGGAAGCAGAGGTTCTTTGTCTAGTGAGTGGGGCAGAGCTCTCTGCACTGTGAATGTCGACCAGGCCCACAATGCTGAAAGCAATGCAGGGAGACTGCAGATAACAGAACTGTGGGCATAATCTTTTGCCCTCTCTATTAGTTCTCTTTAGGGACCTTGTGAGTTCCTAATTACTGCTATTGGTATTCTGTCTCTACTTTCATCTATATTCACATTATAACTCCTAAGCCACTCTTAGTTGTGTAGCATTTCCTAAATGGCTAAAACTCTGTGTTTTCTAGAATTTAAACAGAAGGAAGAAACAACAGTTAGGTGCCGGAATAATATTCAAGCCAGCATTCAGGAAGATCCATGGAACCTTCCACTGCGCATCAAGAACCTTGTTGACATCATACAGAAACATGTGGAAGGTCTGTAAATAAGGAAACGTTTGTTGCTAGCTTCAGGGAGAAGACGTCTTAGTCAAATATAGCAGTTGATTTCGTAATTTTAACTCATTTTATAATAAGGCTGTCCTGGGCTCTAGAGAGGACCAGGTAGAGCAGGTTATGGTTTGCAGAATCCTGGTGCTTTATGGTAAAATTGCACCTGTGCAACAATTCCAAAGAACTTTCCCCCCCTTACTTTATTTCTTCAGCCCATTCAGATAGATGTCGGACTGATCTATCTCCTTTTTAAAGGGTGCTTTTTAAACCCTTTTAGAAAATGAAGAGAGAGATGCTTGGTATATTCCACACTCTGAAGTGAATGCTAATCAGATATTACAACATCCTAAAGCATTGCAGTCTGGTTGAACTGAAACAGGAAACAAAACCGATGTTTACAGATCAGTGTGAAGCACTGGATAGAAGTCACCTCCTTAGGGATTCATCTGCAAATGCAATTTGTTTCCAGTAATTCCTGGTAGTTAGCAGAGCATGTAGCCAGTAAAATTCTTTGCTTTACACTTGGTTTTTTTTCAGTCATGAACATGTCTGTGCAAGTGAGGACTACCAGAGTAAATAGACATGGCCATGGCCTTCAGAGATTTGGGGAGAATGAGGAAACTGTTAACCAGCTGCAATCACATATACCTGTGTATTATGTTGACCACAGTATTTCTTTTCTTCACTGTTTTAGATGGGAAGAATCAACTCCTTTTGGCCTTGTTAAAATGCACAGGTAAGAAGTTTTCATTTTTGACAAACCAGCAACATACCCAAGAAGTCCCTAAGACAAGGTTTTTGTGTCTTCATTTTTTTTCCTTTGTACAACCCTCCTTCCCAGATGGAAAAGAACCCTCCTTCCCTTTACTCCTTCCTGCTGTTGTGAGAACATGCTGCAAACATGAGGTCTATTGCACAACTTTTTTGAGCCCATGGATTCTGTCTTCATTTCAACAGAGCAAGCATACTGAAATTACAGCCAAGAACAGACGAAGACCTTAAATGTGCAAGAAGAACCCAAATACACTGGGGACATCAGGAACCTGTTACCACACATCAAACATTGTGCTTGCAGAGCAAGCACTCTCTTTACAGGGAGCCTGGGCACAGTCGTTTTGTAATTGTAACACTTACTTGGTGTCTTTTTGTTTGAAAATGAGCTAACACATAACTGGAAGTTTGTGTTTCTCTGTGCCACACTTGATTCTCAATTCTTCAGAGAATGAATATTTGAGAATCTAACTTATCTCTCAGCTCCTGCCAGGGCTGGTCTGTGAGTCTGTCCAAACCAAGCTGTGTGCCAGTCTATTGACTATCAAGGCTGGGTTTTGGTAGCAGATGAAATGTCTCCCAAAACATCTCTTTATGTGTGCCCCATCTCCTGCAGCATTTCCGTGAACATCTGCTGGAAAGAAGGATGGTTGCTCTTAAGCTGAGAATATGGCCCAGGGCCTGGAGTGTGTTAGTCAGTCTATTGTGTTCAGTGCTTATAAAAATAATCCAGACCTTCAAAGCCTCTGGGTGATGTCTTCAGCTTCTTTCCCTAGGGAAAAGTGCCTTGCCAATGAGAGGCTGCTCCAGCACTGCAGAGCCTGCTGAAGGGGCTAGGGGCACCTGGAAAATAAATCTTTACTTATTCATCTACGTCTCTGGCCTGCAATCCCCTGAAGCATGACAAGATTGATTTGACCAGTGTGTGGCTGCCTGACAGGCACACTGGAAACAAAATTAATGCAGGGGAAATTCTCCCAAGAAATAAACCAATTGGTACCGTATGGATGGGCCCAGTTAATGCATCAGGCATATGGGAAGCCCACGAAATACAGATGGATGGGGGAGAATTAATCTCTAATAGCCCAGGAGAGAAGTAATGACAGAGACCTTCTTTTAATAATTCTCTTGCTCCTGTAAAAAGAAGGGATTCAGTCCAGATATGGCTGTAACTAAGGAGTTAGCAACTTCCCTGTAGTTAGTTGCTTTCCAATCAGAAGGAGCATGCAGATGGCAGAGGGAGTAATGAACAGTCAATTGGACTAGAAAATTTTGCAACGTGCACATGTGCCAGCTGTGTTGTTCTTATCTATCCACCCAGGTGACCCAGCAAGGAGGGGTTATCTGTGAAGTCAGTGCAAAGCCACAGCAGAAGCTGAATGTCATGCACACACATGCACAAACTACTTTGTTGGCAGTGAGAAGGAAGATGAGTATATTCATGACTTATTTATGCTTCTCCCCCCATCTCTGACAGATACTGAGCTACAGCTGAGACGTGATTCCATCTTCTGTCAATCTCTTGTGGGTGCTATTTGCACCTTTTCAGAACAGTTACTGGCTGCACTCAACTATCGGTACAACAACAATGGGGAATATGAAGAGAGCAGCAGAGATGCCAGCAGAAAATGGCTGGAACAGATAGCAGCCACTGGAGTTTTACTGAACTACCAGTCTCTACTCTCCCCCTCTGTGGTAAGATGAAGAATTGTGGTATCCTCGGGTCTGCTTACATTTGCCTGTGGGATTCTGTGCCGCTCAGCACAGCCTGAGCTGTTGAACTTCTTACCTGCTTTCCAACAGCACATTCAGACTCTCACTACTGCAAACTCTGGAGATTTCCACAGCTGACAACGAAGTGCCATATTCCTTGACGGTCATATTCACCTCTTCACAAATGCTGGACCCATTGTCACACTAGAACGCTATAGAAAACAGTCAGCCTTCATATTTGGAGCAATGCTGCTGTGTTTAGAGAGGTTTTAGCGCCCGGCTGTTGGTGGCATGAGTGTCCCCTGCCATCCCCTGGTGAGGACATGCATCTCCCAAATGGGCGGGGAAGTTCTGAGTATGGCAGGAGTTCAGGCAAACATAAAGAATGCAGTCACTGGCTCAGGTCTGTGGTGTTGGGGCTTGAGGCACCCTGTCTATGGAGAGGAGCCGTGCTTGCATAGTTCATCTGCATCTAATGAACAGATGAGCCACAGCTACAGGATGTCAGCTGCTGAAACTCGAAAAATGCTAAGTGAGGCATAAAACGGACAAGTAGCTGACATTATGGAGAAGGGAGGTTTTTTTCTCTACTTTGTAGACATTGTAGATTGAGTGTAGAGATTTTTTATAAAATACAATCCAAACTATGCATGCGTGTAACTGCTATTTGTTTGCATTGCATAGAATGTATCAGCATTTTTTTTGCAGTAACTGATCAGCTGTTCTTCACATTAGTAGGTATAAAGTTTGGAGGAAGATCCCTTCAAACTTAGTTCTTAAACCTCCCTACTCTGTGAATCACATCAAATTACATCTAACCAAAGGGTGGTTAAAGTTGTATCACAGAGTTAAAAAGCTGTTAGTGATTTCCTGGCTGGGATGGAGCTAATGGAGAGCTCTGTGCTCTGCTTTAGGTTTCCTGAACCAAAACATGTCCATAACAACAGTACCTTCCTGTCACTCATCTTGTGGCAGATAGTAACATATTTGTATCTGTTGTCTTGTGCTACAGAAGGAGGAGTGCACTATGCTGGAAGACATCCAGGTCACTCTGACTGAACTAGACAAAGTTGCCTTTTTTTTCAAGCAGCTGGATGAAAGTCTTGTAGCAAGTGAGTACTCTTTCTTTGAGGCACTTTGATTTTTGGTATGTTCTATGGATTAAAGTCCTCTACGACTGTAAATCTAAGACACCATGTCACCTGGAGAGCACTGGGCAGCTTCTTGGAAGCACTGCTGTATTCCCTCAGCTTCCCCTGCAAGCACACAGCCCCTAAAGCAGGACTGACACGATGGAATGGTGGTGGGAGTTCTGTGCTGTGTAGCTGTGGCCTGTGCCAGGGTGCCTTATCTGTGTCATTCCATGCAAGGGGAGGAGATAGGACAGAGAATTAACACCACGTTCCTTGGGGTGAATTCCCAGCTTTTCAGTGTCCAGTATCTTACCCTGCCAGATCTCTCTCTTTGTGTCTACTGGCTCTCAAATGCCATGAAACAACATGGGATTCTAATTATTAACCATAATTACTGTATTTGGATCAAACATCGTAGTAGGTCACACTAACTATGGTCTTTTAAGTATAAGATTTCAGAGCCTGCATTCTCTCTGTAAAGGCTCTCCCTTATTCACCTTCTGGTGGAGATGTGTCATTAGATAATCTAACAAACTCAGACAGCAGTGATTTCACAATTCTCCTGCTGTGGTAAAGCAGCAAGTGTTTTATCTTTATTTCTCCAGATACTCATGTCTTCTACCACATCGAAGGAAGTCGTCAGGCCTTGAAGGTTATCTTTTATCTTGACAGCTACTACTTCTCCAAACTGCCTGCTCGGTTTCAGAATGGGGGAACTTTGAAACTGCACACGGTGCTCTTCACAAAAGGTGTCTATAAAAAGCTTTCTTGAGAAAAATAAGCTAACTACTGATTTTGAAAGATTAAAAATAAAGAATGACCATGAAGCTGGGACCTACAGACTCACTCAGGAAGCAGATATTTCTGTTCTAGGAAACCCTAGGGGACTGCTAGACTTTAGAATTAGACACATATGAACAAGATGTGCTGGTTTGGGGCTTTTTTATGCCTCAGCTATAGAGAGCTTATACTGGACTGCATGGATAGTTTGATTTACTGTAGGATCAAGAGATGTGCCCAGGCTACAGAGAAGCGTTTTAAAAAGCGAACACCATGACAGAATCATCTGGGCTAGAAATTGATGTCATAAGCAAATATTCACACCGAAATACAACACAGGAAATTTCTTTCAGGGGACCATTAATGGGGAGTAATTGCTGTCAGACAGAACTCCTTTCTGTGAAGCTCACCTCTGTGATACTACCACTGTACTCTCATACTGGAAAAGCATTAAATTGATAGAGTAACAGGATCAGCCTTGGCATGATCACTCATCTGCTGAGCAATGAGATGATACAGATATAAATAAGTGAATTAAAGAAAAACCACTAATAACATAGCTCTAGTAAAGTGTTTTCTTCTTCAGCTCTGGAGAGTACAGAGGGGCAATCACAACCAGCTGGTTCATCTCTAGAAGAACTCCCACAGCAAATTAATGGCATTTCACTCGAAAAAGTGCAGCAATACTACCGTAAACTCAGGTATTTTGTACTTCTGCTTTGCCTTAAAAGACTTTGAAAATTTCAGAGTACTCCTTGCTAAGGGCCTTAACATTTAATGAGAAAGATGTTTTGTTTCTGATGTGGTTTTTGCACAAATAGAATTTTTGGAGATCCTTATTATGTGGGAAACTTTGTAATTTTCTTCCAATAGTTTAGCCCATTCAGAAGGAATGCAGATTTGACCTCAGAATTCTGTGCAGAGCTAGAATTATATTTTTCTTAATGGAGATTTGGAATATGTTAATACAGACTCTGTAAATTACTGCAATCACCATGGTTCAATAAGGAAGGAGATCTTCAAGTGCAAGATTTTTAGCATAGCTTTCGCAGCTGTTTTATACAAGATCTTATATGTGCTTGAAGTGGGACAAACCCAACTAATGTGGCACCTGCTGGCCTTTTTGCAGGACATTTTACCTAGAGAGATCAAACTTGCCCACTGATTCCAATACCACTGCAGTGAAGATTGACCAGGTATTGTTTCTGTGTTTATTTCTGCAATAAATTCTCTCACAGAAGTATTATTTCATCATCTCTAAAGTTCTAGTTGTGGGATACCTATATGGCAGATCTGTACAAACCCAAACAGCATTTTAAAATATTCCCCACCTTAAAGGGCGGATTTCTCTGAAACTTGGCTACAAATCTTTTGTTGAGAAGAAAATGTTCAGAACCTGAGTAGGCACAAAGTCTTTTCACTGCTGAAGCACCAAGGAGAGACTGTGTGACTCTACCTGCCCTTGCCAAACATGATGTTTGATGCCAGACAGAATAGACTAATTTTCCTCTCCCACAGATGCATGAAAATGAACAAATGTTCAATCTGCAAGTTATACTTTGTTCACTTTGTACAGTTTCTTGCAGAGAAAACAAGAAAATAGTATTGCCCAGCATCTCATGTTTAGGCAGTCTGTCTAACTGGGCAGGTGACATGTGATATGTGCATGTAAAGTATTAAAATACTACTGCAGGGAATGACTTTGCAACTGTAATACACATTGTAAACAATCTCTATGATTTGTGGTAAAAATTGACCCAAGCCTAAGTAATTTTATTTTACCTCTTCCAAAGTTCATATATATTGTAAATAATTATGACTGTGTGGCAGCTATTCTAGTGTAGAATATTGTGCTTAGACTATAGGATGAAGACTAGTAAATGTCTTTGTAGCTTGAAGGTGTGAATATGCTCCTGATTGTTGGTATTGCTGTTTAGCTAATTCGCCCTATCAATGCAATGGATGAGCTCTGCAGGCTGCTGAAGTCTTTCGTCAGTGCAAAGCCAGTGCAGCCAGGATGTTCCAGCAGTGCCTCATCAGGAGCTGCCCTGCTGCCCATATCCTCCGAGCTCTGTTACCGCCTGGGAGCCTGCCAGATCACCATGTGTGCCACGGGGATGCAGAGGTGAGTGAGGGTTAAACCTGTGTGCTACTGCTGTGCTGGCAACTTCTGTCCTTTCTAGAGACGTGATCCTCCTCAGAGCGAAATACGGGCAGTTTTATGGGAATGTCATAAGGACCAAAATCAGCTGACATCTTTACTTCAGGATAAGTTGTAATTTCTAATACTTTCGTTCATAAGTAGTATTGACACAAAATATTTTGTGTTTCAGTGTGTCAACCACTGCAACTAAGCAAGTGTTCTCATTGGATAGAACTTAGAGTCAGCATTGTCTTCAGTCACACACTGAAAATGTAGGAAGTTGCTCAAAAATAGCTTTAGGATCTTGATGTCTACACACTTTGATTTTGAAACACACCACTGTTCTGCCAGTGTCTCAAAAGTAAAGATTAATCTGTGAATCCCTTTAAAATGAATCAATGCAGGAGAGCAGTGACACACAGCCTTATAGTAATGATGCCGGAAACTTAAATAATTGCAGTATTCAGGTGCAACAAGACTGAGTAATTTAATAGTTTTGTATGTAAGAAAATGCCTATTTATACTTTTTAGGCTGTCATCTGTGACTTCCTAACTCTTTTCCCTCGTTCAGGAGTACGCTGAGTGTGTCCCTGGAGCAAGCAGCCATACTGGCCCGCAGCCATGGACTCCTGCCCAAGTGTATCATGCAAGCTACAGACATCATGCGAAAGCAGGTGAGTGTTTGCATGTCTGCTGCGTGCCACTGTCATCCAGTAACATCATGGTGCAGACACCAGTTGATTTTGGTGTGGCACGGTACTTCATGCACTGCAAACCTACATATCCCAACTCCTTCTAATGGCTGAGTAGCTACACCTGCGTGTGACAGGAACAAGTCAACTTTTGCATGTACAGCCCCTACAGCAATTCAGATCTGTGCCTTAGTGTATATTGTGTGTGCCTTGACGCTTAGAAAAGAGAGAATGTGCAGCATGTTTAAGTCAATTTCTGTACAGAAAAAAAACCAAGTCTCACTCATAGTGTTAAAATAGCAGAAATTGTGTAGTGCTGGACAGCAGTGCTTGCAAAGTGCTTTGGGACTAATTTAAGCAAACATAGATGATAATTGTATCCACCTAATGGATTCCAAATCTCTTAAAAGTAGTTAATGGATTCTCAAATAGAAACCATACTCCCATTATAATATTTTTTCCTAAGGATCGTTTGCTTTATCAATACCATCGGTACCATAAATTTTCTGCTTCCACAGGGACCAAGGGTTGAAATCTCTGCTAAGAATCTGAAAGTGATGGACCAAATGCCACAGCATGCACCTCGGTAGGTTATTATGTGTTGCACTTTTTCTCTGAGTGCTGATTTTGTTTCTGTAAGAATTGTGAAGTTCCTGCTATAACCAAAGATGACTTTAGTAACAATACTGGAAAAAAAAGAAAAAAAAAATATTCTTTTTTCTCCCTGTATTTAACGAAGTACACACTGTAGATTAAATCAGCTTTGCTGCTTACAGTTTGCAGATCATCAGAGTCCATGGTTTCTGCATGTTCTGAATCAAACAGCTGATCTTTTTTGGACTGTTTCTATGAGTTGTAAAAGCTAGCAATGTACAGTCATCTCTGAAATGTTTAGAAAGAAAAATTCCTGAACAGTAAATTTGACTGCAGATATGCAAAGATAATACAGTATTGTGCTTACAAGAGTCTGATGGTTTAGTTCTGGCAGAGCAGGTTTAGGACAAGCACTTCTGATCAGAGTAACCACACAATAATGCAGCCCTAAGGAGCCTTAGGTGCCCAGGGTTATATATGGGCTTGTCTAGAAGGCAGCTTTGAAAAGTACTGTACTTTCGTGAATCCTATTGCACCTAATGGGAGACAGAAATGTTCATTTCTCTCTACAAGAGAATAATACCTTTACTTCAGTTTCTTCCAATTTCACCTTGCAGAGAGAAAAATGTTCATTAATAAACTGCAAGACAGCATTTTCTCACAATGGCAGTAACAATTTGTCATGGTTTAGATGACAATGTATACAGAATCTGTCTGTACAAATACCAGAGAAACTTCTGATTCTGCTGTTGTTAATGGCATTGTTTACATGAAGTCAAAACAGTTCTGGCCCACAAGCATCAGCATCAGAAAAGGTCCAGCAAAGTCTGTACCATATCTCCACACAGAACAAATGTGTTTGCTAGTGCCTGAGTCCTCCAGAGAGCACATTGGTACAATGTTAAGACTTCCTTTAAACACTCATACCTTATTTACCCATTAAGACTTCTGAGTTAGTCTAAATTAGCTCCTCTTTTGATTGTTCCTTTTTCTCTCCTATCCACTCCTCAAAATGTTTATAGAAAATGACTTTATACTTTAGAGACTGTGGTGATGTTTCCTCTAAGAGTCTTGGTTCATTTTCTCCGAGATGTTAAGAGTAGAATTTTCCATTTGGAAACTTGTCCTTCTGTTGGATTGTAATTGCTATTTCAAAAAGAAATAAACCCATGGTGCTGACTCCTGTACCATGGCCTGGGTGCCATCTGTCAGTGTTTTGGCAGTGCAGTTATTTTGCCTTATTAATGGCCTTACATTACTTCGGCTCCATTGTTATGGGCCATAACCATGTTACCTTCAAAAAGAAGCAGTTTTTAAAACAAATCGCAAGATGAGGCATTTTTTTCTTTTGAGTACACTCTAAATCACAATGATAAATTGCAGAACTATTTGCTTCGATTGTTTCAGGACAATAAAGCTCAGATATGTGTTTTCCTACTGGGTTCCATCATAAAGCAAAATAAAGCTGAGCAAAGTTAAAAGGAGACCTGGTGAATTAACTCCCAGGATTATATTTCTTAGCACAAATCTGTAATAGCTGTCTTGAAAGACAACTTGTAAAAAACTTGAGTTTATTCTGATATAAAGAAGAAAAAGCCAAGAAAAAGCTCACAAAGTCATACATGAATGACAAGTCAACATGTGCTTAGGATTAACCACTGTTCTCAATTTGATGATCTTGTGAGTAAAAAAAGGTTCGGAAAATATGATTATTAATTTTAAGATTTGCTTAAGCACATCAACCACTAGATGTGTTCTTTTATGTGTTTGGGATCCCAGCCTGTATGAGGGGAGGAACTCTTCTGTTCGGGAAAAATGCTGAACCGGTTTTAAAACCAAAAGAAATAGAAAAAGAGAGAAGGGACTGTTGAAGAACCAAACTGAGCCAAAAATTAAGAGGAAATGATGAGGAGTCTCAAGTAATATTGTAAACGATTGTAAATACTTTAGCTAACAAATGGCTAGTGGCACTTCTAAACTTGCAATTACTAAGATTAAAAATAGGAGTATTCTTGCTACGTCATTACTCTAAAGCTTGCAGAATAACAAAGAAGCTGCTGACCCTCCTACATGACTCCAGTGACTTTGTTCTTACTGCTATGACCTTTAATTCCCTACTCTTCCTCTGCTCTGAAGACTCTATAGGTTGTGCCAGCCACCTGCAGAGGGGGATTTGTAGAAGTCAGAGGCATCCCTGGGCAGCCCCACAGGAGCACTTGGCTCTGAGGAGCCCTGGCCAAGGACCCTATGAACAGACCCTGATGGTGCTGTGTGCTCTGGAGGAGAGGGACCTGCTGGCCCAGGCATCAGGAATCTGCCTTTGAACTCCTGGAGCCCCTGCTGGATCCATGTATTTTTTGACTTCCTGAACAAACACCACAGGCAGGAATGGATGTGGCTGCCGTTCAGCAGATGCCTGGAAAATGATCATTATTCTTTAAGGTCTCCTGGTGACCTGTTTGTGCAACCACCAGAAAGTTGTGGACTTCAAGATACGGCTTGGTTCAGAAAATCCTGCTGGGCACACCTCTCTCCCTGTACTGTCCCTGGCACCCATTTAACTGCCAGTAGGTTTTTGGTCAATGTCCTTTAGTGGTAATTTCATAAACCCCTCTTTTTCATGAACTGGCCTGCACTTTTGAGCAAAGAATAGCACAATCTATGGTTTGTTCAAATAGGAACATAAAGAATTTCATCTGGAGTAATTTTCCACTTCAGCCCAGTGAGAGAATCTCTCTATGCTGCAGAGTATACATTCCGTAATACTTCTTATCATGACTTCATTTTACTTACTGTAGCTTTCAGGTTTTTGATTAAGTCTTTTTACTAATGCCCTGCGATTATGTACTCTGGAATACAGTGCTAGTGAAGAGGAGTGTAGGATTTTTAAGAAAACTTTACAAAGAAAAAATACAGTCTTATAATCTGATTATTTGAACAGATGTAGTTTAAAAAACAGGTCAGAAGAACTATACTTATTTATGTGGAGTGGAATAATATGTTTTTGATCACGTTATTATATGTGCAAGATTAAAATAAAAATTATATTGTTTAAAATGGGACCAATATACTGGCAGTTACACAGCTACTCCCAGTTTACTGAAAAAAATCTACATTATTTAAAATCTTCAATATTTAAGTAGTCTTTAATACAGTTATTAAGATGTATTAGGGATGCTTTTAAGTTAAAAGAAAAGAGGAATCGTGTATATAATGTTCTTTATTTTTTCTTGTTTAAAAATCGTTCTCCATTTTGTCAGTATTACCCTAAGCACTGTAGTTTCTTCCGAATTACTGGCTGAAACTAATCAAAGCATGTCAGCAGTCTCAGGACAGATGCAATGTTCTTTTGGAGTGAGTGCCTTAACATGACCAACTCTCCCTAACATGGCAGGTGTACAAGAAACTCCCCATTCCTGTTCCTCCACAGTGTCCTTTAAACCAGCTCCCAGTCAGGAAACCCAGGAGCATTTTGCAGTAATGTATATTTTTAAAAATAAAGGCTTGGGGGTTTTATTTGTGTTGTTGTTTGTTTGTTAGTGGGCTTAATTTTATTCTATTAACATCCAAAGCAACTCAAAAATTAAGACTGGATATTTTCATTTGGACATGAAGGCCTCTTTAATTTTTCTAAACTTCTCTTGAACACAAAACTGTTTATGGCAAGTTGGAGGATGCAGTTTGTTCTGAATCTTGATTCTTATTTTTTTTAATATTTGTTTTCTTCTCTCACAGACTGAAATTATTTTGGGGAAGAAATTGGTTTTTGATTTCATGTCTTTTTTTTTAGTTCCTTACTTTTAACTGCTTCCTCTGATCTACAGCAATGTGTTGCAGGGAAGTAGGGCAGCCCATAGACTGCAAGCTTTGGGATACAGATTTGGTACTGTGTCTCCATTCTGCACTGCAACCAGATGAGCAGATCTCTATTTCAATGCACTTTTTGTTAATTTTGGAAAAGTTACTCCTACCGTTTGCTGTTTGAAGAAAAAATGGATGTTTCTTCACTGAATCCTCAATTTCAAATGTACTTAGTACTGGAAGAACCATAGGAACCCCTCAAAGTAATTGTTGGGTGAGCCCTGCCTGTGTCCCCATCAGTTGTGCTCTGCAGAACAGCCTGGGCAGGATCCTGGCCCACGCCTGCAGCCTCTGGCAGCGTGAGAGATGAAGAGAAGGGTATCCAAGGGCATTTACACTGTGCACTGTTTTACACTGAAATGTATGTGTTATTCTCACTGAAAACCTGAGAGACGTTTTTATTATTAAAAGTTGGTTTATATTATAAGGAAAGAAGGTTGATCTTATTTTTTTGCTACACCCTTTAGTTCCTTCACCCTGCATCTGTTGAGCAGTTTTAAGTCCTGATATACTTCTATGGCATGGGGAGAAGTCAGAAGTTTAAATGTTAAGGGGAAAGCTGGGCTTGATTTCATCTCAAACTGGCAGTGTAGAGCTGAACTCTTCCTGTTTGTGCAGACCCCTAAAACTCGGGGAGACCACAGACTCGTGTTAAGGTAGAAAATAAAAACTGGTTTGATGCAGTAAAATTGTGGGGTTTGAACCAGAGCTGGAAACTTAACAGGTTCAAGTGGAAAAAGAAGAGGGCAATGCACAAACCAACTGGCAAGCAAAGAGAGATTGGGTCTGCAGAATTTCCAGGGCAAAAAGCAAAGAATCAGGCCTGGCACAACAGAACAAGTGCAGATTTTCTAGATTTAGAACACCCGATACAGTGGAAGTGTGGAAAATGTGGAAAACGGTCAAGATGGAGAAGATTGGAACTATGGCAGGTTGGTGATGGGGTGGGTGGGGTTCGAGTGGAATTCCTTGTGTATGTGTCTCCTAACTGAGTTTGCTGAATGTTTTCATTAACCCCTGAAGCGCAGATATTGGCCAGCTGGGGTGATGCTGATTTGGGAGACACTAATCTTGTGAAGGATTTTGGTACACACACAAAAAAGCTCTGAAGGACTTTGAACACTGAAAGTGATAAAATGAGTGGGATTAGATTTTTCCACACAAATATTACCCCTTGCCAATGAAGATTGAAAAAAATATTTTGCTATATTTCTTATTAACTGATAATAAAAGGACCGTGTCATAGAGTTTGTCACAAGATGACGCAGAAGCAATTTGATAGAATCATGAAAGCTCAGCCTGCACTGAGCCTCTCTGCTGAGGCCAAATAATTAAGAGAAAATGCAGTAGCTAGGTGTTGAAGAAAACAGAAAACAATTATTTATAATAAAATAATAATGAGAAAGGTAGACAGTTCAATCTGAACATATATATGGCCTGAAGGAGAAAAAGTGATCAGGCCTAAATATTGGCTGACAGTTTTTATTCCATCAGGCTTTGACAAAAAATTAAATAACTTGTCCAAAGCAATTCATAAAGGCTGAAGCTGTGCCTGGTGCACAGCATGCAAGCTGTCTCCAGTTCTGATTAAGATGGATTGTCTGGGGAGCTAAAGGGTGAGAAAGGTGAAATTGGTCAGTGTAACAAATGTAGGCTGACTATATGTAGTCAACAAAATAACAGTGCAATCCCTTAGGTGGAGTCCTGATAACCCTTGATCTTACAAAGCATATGATTTGAGTGAGCCAAACTGAGTGATTGAATTAGCTGCAGAAAAAAGTGGTAAAGTGGTAAAACCCATGGGTCATGTTTGTCACGTATTGCACGTGATTGCTATAATAATCTCATTGGGGCTTAAGATCTATTATCAGAAAAATTGCTAGTATATTAATATTTAGTTTTTCTAAACATATCCTCTAGAACCAGCCAGCCATTGGGTTTCATTGTTACAATTTACACATTAAAAAGGTAGTTCTTTACCAAAGGAATTTACACCTAAAAATCTGTCCCCTTTTTTGGAGGGTGTTGCTACTCCCCAGTTCCTAACAAGGGAGGTTAGCAGGTCCAGAGGGTCTAGACAGAAAACCTCCAACAAAACCAGCCCTGCTGTTGTAAGGCTCTGGGTCCAATCCTGAGGAGATTGCTCAGACTCTATCCCTTTCAAAGTCGGTTAGAAAAAAGGCAATAAACCTCTCAATTCTTACTTCTAAACTGAGAAAAGCGTTGTCTATCCTGTTCCAGCATGTCTCAATAAAGCTGTTTCTTTGCTTTAGGACCGACATTCTTCAGCTCTCTCGCCATTGGCAGCAGTGGAAGCAGAGAGCAGTGCCCTGGCTATGTGAAGAGCAGAGAGTTACCACGACTTTTCCAGTTTTCCTGGAGAAGCCAAACTGCTGCTAAATAGAGTTGCTTTCACTGAGCTGCCAAAGCTCACTTGGAGATCTTTAACAACCCCTTCTGGTTGTCATGATTCACTATTTGAAAAATACTTCTTGCCAAAATAACGACTCATTTTGTAAAATGTCAATTAATGCCCTGCAGAGTCTACAAAAAAGTAGGCCTGCTTTTAAGTGAATTAAGATTAAAATTAGTAATTAATGTTTGAATCAAGTGATTGTTTTCTTAATCCTGCTTAAAATTAAATTTTGTTATAAGCACTTTGAAGGCAATGCAGAAAGAATCATTATTATTTAATCAGCTTTAAATTGTGAGTGACATTTTCATCTTGAGAGAATTAAAAATAATTAGTATGGCTTTATCACAGTTTTAATGTGCAAAAGTAAAATTCACATTATTAGAGGTGCTTGAATACTGAGGTTTTTGATGGACTTTATCTGCAAATTATCACATGAAAGGTAATGTGGCTATCCCATGAATGCAATGCTTGCAGAGAGTGATTTGGCAAGGATGCATCATTCATCTCTGATTCCATGTGAACTCAGTTCTATTTTTCAGGGCGTTTATTATAGTTTTTGGAAACAATAAGCAATTTCATAGATGGTGCAACACATGGTGTGTCTTGCTGCAAGAAATAACAAACCTTGAGCCTTATTTCTTCTTCCTGCTTGGGTGTAGTTTCAGTAAATTCAGCGGAGTAGGTATTACAGAATTGATTGCAAACCAGCAACAACCAACAGGTTTGAGCCTATAACTCAAACGCAACAGAAGTTTTAAGCAGTAGTTTAAAACTATGAGCTAATTCATCTCTGTATGAATGGGAAATGAGAACAAGATGTAATTCTAACTGAAATGATTGCATTAAACTTGTGGAGTGACAAGAAATAAAGTAGTTTCGCACTCTGTCCCCCCTCTCAGTACTGTGTTCTCCATGGGTGGAGCTTCACTATGAGATACTTCAGGAAAGCCCAGTATTCACCTTTCTGGACACAGACATACCTAAGTAAAGAGTTTCCTGATGGCCAGTTGAGGGGTACAGCCACAGGCACTGCCATTACTGTGAAGAAGGCTGCGGGCAGCCAAGGCTGTTACTGTTGCCAGGGGCTTATCATGGCCTGCCTGGTGCAGCTCAGGACCCTCCACCTGAACAAATAGCTCATGTCAGTACTCTCACCTGCTTCAGTCAAAGTCAGAGGGCTCCCTTTATCCCTCCCTCCTTGAATGCCGTTTGGTAAACACAGGCAGACTTTTGATAAACTGACAGTGAACAAATGGGTAACACACCCTGTCTGCACTTTCTCCAACGGCACACTGAAAACTGCTGCTAACATCCATTACCTTTTGCATAGTGACCACAGCCGTCAGTTTTAAATCTCAGGGAGGGAAAGCTGAAAGGAGATAAGGAAATGAGGGGGTTCAGCTAGATGAAGGACCTTGTGAAAAGATTATGATTTCTTTTGTCAACAGAACGGAACACTGTGGAGCCTACTGCACATGATGGCTCTGTACTGTTAAGAGATCTAGAAAAGTATAGGCTTGAAAGTAAATCTGAAAGGTTCAAGTTTAAAACATGAAAAACTAAGACGAAAACCATTCCTTGTGCTCATTTGCTTTTTGCCCTTTGACTAAGAGCAGCGGGCACTGTAGGAGAGAATAGGAAAACAGGCACAATTGTTCACTGACTTGCAGCTCACCAAGATAGGCAAGTGTTTTTTTGAAGTGCATGTAAAGATCAGTTACCAGTTTAGAAGTGAAATCTCTTGCAACTTCCATTATTCATGAAGGCCAGAGAGAATTCCTTTGTTAGTGGTACCACATCAGTTCAGAATACATTTTCAGATGCTGTCAGTGAACCAGAAAGCAGCAAGAGGATTTCACGGGGAAAGAATAATCTTATGAAATGAGTGCCGTGCTGGCCTGCTGAATGTGGGTAAAATCTATGATTAAATCTGCCACTATTACTGCTCTCCTGTCTGCTGTTGTTAGACTTTATATCAAAGACAGGTTAAAGTCTTAATCTGAGTTCATCTTGTATGTCTACTAAAGATAATTAAAAAGCCCCAAAACTTACCAAGGTCAGGTTTGATTTCTTCTGAATTATTTCCTGGTGAGAAGCCTTTTACAATTATCTGTTGCTGCGTGGGGGTTTTGGGGAATATTTGGCTAATATATATGATGCACGCATATGCATCTTCAGGGCATGACAAAATGCTCAGATAATTTGTTTACTAGAAACAGTTAATGGGGTAAGCAGAGGCCTACTACCTATGAGAAAGAATGCCATAAAATAAGCACTACTATTTAAGAAGTAAAAAGATGAAAACCATTATACACAAAATCCTTTTTCCTGGAAGTCCCAGAGACTACATGGTGGGTAATAAAAAAAAACTATTGTCCTTCATTGTATATATGAATGGGAACTAGGAACAACAAAAAATGAGATTAAAGGTTGCTTCTAATCTTGTTAAGAAGTGGTGTCAGCCAAATTTTTTCTTCCATGCAGTCAACTGAGAGAGCTGTGGAATTAGAGCATAGGAAGGATGTGAACAAACACAATGAATCTAAATGTTAAATGGCCACAGGCCCCTGATCTCATTCTTTAAGAACATTTTTTTTTCTTGTAATACACAAGCCAAAGCCTCAAAATGCTGTACTGGTACTTCCCAGCTTTACCCCCTTCCCATTAATCTTTTCCAGACTTACAAGGTACAATGCATACTGACATTTGGAAGTGCAACCTTTATATAGCACTAGCTGGCAGATTCACTCTGAAGTGTCTATACTTAAGTGGGCTTTTATCTACTTTTGGCTATGAATGCAAAAATCACAATGAAGGTAAGTTACTGGAAGATAAAAATTAGGAAATGCTCATTCCAAAGTGGTATTTGGGTATAAGTCAGAATTTTCTGATGAAGAAAGATCATAGAAAATGTAATCATACTGAAGATTAGATTTTTAAGAGAGACATAAAGGTCTTGTGGAAATCATTGTTCCTAATAAATGAGAGGAAATAGTTTTGTTCCTTCACATGCAGTCACAGGGATATTTCTATTTCTTAAACAGCAAAGAATGCATAAGGCATTTATTGGCACTATATGACAAGTTGATAGAACTGGTGGCATCCAGCTGCACCTTTAGCTGTTCACTCCGACAGATTTTTATGCTCTTGAATGACCTGTGCTGATACGGTCACTTCAAGAAGCAAAACAAAGTACAGGCTGAATTTATGTGTATCTAACACAAAGGAGTGTTGTTGATCTGTAAGGGTATTGTTAGAGAGGCCTAAGGCATTCTCTAAGGACAGAGTACTTCAGTTGTCCTGCTTTTATAGCACAAATAATGGATTCATCTCCATTTACATATTACACCAATAATGGAACAAATGTATAGTCAGGATAAATTTGACTAGTCAGGAGCCGTTGACCAGACAGCCAGCTATGATGAATTAAGTGTTCCCTTTTTCTCTGAATGCTCAGATAAATAACTGGTATCATGGAATGGCCTGCACCAAACCCATAGGGATCTCCACCGAAAATCCCTGCTTTCCACAGAGTGGGTCAATGGTACAGCTCATGACTGGGTGGAAGGATTTTATTATTCCCTGTTACTTGACCGGGAGATGGCAGTAATTCCCTTTGCAGAAATAAGAAAGCTCCAGAAAGACACAGAACTGCATTTAGGAGACAGGGAAAGACATGCAGAAAACAGTCTGCTAGAGCTCAGTGAACAAAATCACATTGCAGACAGCAGAGGGAATACAGCTAAGCTGTTTTTCTTGTTTCTGTGACTATCTTCGCTATTTCTTTGGTGTCTAAAAGAAGGAAAAATTCTCAGAGACACACAGCTCCCAGAGATTTCAGTAAACTTTCCTCCTCTACCTTCACTATAGAAATAAT
>VZTB01003257.1:124055-160583 GCA_013397245.1 Thryothorus ludovicianus | reverse complement strand
ACAACATAATACAACACAACACAACATAACATAATATATAATTCTGATACCGTTTTAAAGATTCATTTCTTCAGTGTCAACTTGCTAGATTTACCCTCATAATCACAAAAATATCAAAGCAAACACAACGCTATTTGGCTGAATACACCAAATCATGAGTTAATTGCTTTTAGTAAGAGAATAGCTCAGTTACAAAAAAGACAGGTGTCACAGCACAACTCAAGTGTGTCAGAAACAACATGACTAGCAGGAAAGTGAAAAGGTCCAAAAAGCTATTGTGCCTTGCTCTTTTACTGCAAGTTAATGTGCATATATGTGGTATATAACAGACAATAAGCTGGAGAAGTTACATTTTTGATGCTGTGATTACTATAACTGCAGTAACATATCTCAGTGACAATAAATCCCGATTATTTAACCTCAATCTAATATTTGATCATTAGAAAGATCTATTTCTTCTCAATGTCTCTTCACATTTTTCTTTAAAAGCACCAAGTTATTTCCCTTTGTCTAATCAAAACAAACTGAATTAAATTGTGCTCTGGGCCTGTCGTTTTCCAGTATTTTGTAATCTATTAGTTAGTGGGATAAATCTCATTTCTCATTTGTCCTTTGCAATTTTGGCCAGATACGTGCTGTCTACTTCCTTGATCCTAGTTAGAAATCATATTTGAATCAGCTATATATTCTCAAAAGTTTAAAACAAATACAACCAAACCCTACAAGGGACAGTGACTGTTTCAAACCTATGCTATAATGTGTAGTCTTGACAACTGAAGTGGTAGGTTATCCAGTAAAATGACATCCACTTCAATTCACCCAAAAGTTATGGCCCATAGAGAACCATAGAGCATGAATTTCCTCACATCTGGGAATCAGAATCATACTCACACTCAACATCAATTTCCTTCCACCCTAACTTTCAAGTAATGTCATTCCAGCCTGAGTGCTGGCATCAGCAGATGTGCTGCCTTGCTTAGCCATTGCAGCTTTTTCCAAATGGCCTCTAATCTTGTTGGGTGTCAAGCCGCAGGGTAGAAAGAATCTGACAATACCCACAGCTTCAGCTTCCTAAATCCCTCTGTAATTCTCATTCCAGTCAATGTCAGAGTAATTGCAGTTTCATATGATCAATGTCCTAGCCCAATACAGTCCCCTCGTCTGCATAAATATTTCTTGATCTGTGTTTTCACCCAGCCCTGGGAGATGTGTAATTATTTTCTGTCATACTTGTTTTACCATTTCAGTCTTTAGCCTCAAGTTCAAGGTGTCTCTTAGTTGCCATCCTTGTGAATGTTATTCCGTTTTCAGCATTAATGTCCTTCCTCATTCAGACTGTCATATCTCCTCCTCTGTTCTCAGTGACGATTGCCTGTCCTTAAACTCTGTATCTGGATAATGTAATACATCCTATTTCCTGAACAGGACACATTTCAGTTACTCCAATTACACCAGATTTGTCTGCAAGCAGCAGATGTCCTTGCTCTCCCAGTCTTGTTTGCCATTTCCCTCCCTGCCTCGTCATGTCCTCCAGCACACAAAGTATTCAACTGCTAAACTGTAAGCAGAAGCTAGTCTGCTTCACTCAACATTTTTCATACTTGTCCAACTGGAAGAGGGGGTTGTGCAGTTATTACCTCTGTGAAATAAAAATCTAGAATCTTATATTGCATCAGGGTTAGCTCTTATTTCAAAAATAAAGGGTGCTCAGTATAACCTCTGAGAGAGAGAAGGCAAACCAGCATTTTAGAGGAAAAGCTTTCCCATATTTGTAGCCCTTGTAAGCTCCCTGTGAGTCAGTCAGCTGCAACAGCTCCTATACAACTTGTAAAAGAGCTCTGTCTCTGATTGTGGTCAGCAGCTGCTAAAAGCTAGAACAAACATCAAGGCCCCTGTGAAAAATAGGTCCAAAACTCATACATGCCTGTGGAGATTTTGACTTCACTCAAGTATTTCTGTATCTCAGTCAGGCTTTTGCCATTCACTTTGCAATGTAGGTTTTGCACTTTATTTCTACAGATGTCTGCATTAAGGAAACGACTGTAATATGTCCCACGGCTGGAGCCATTGCCGTTCATCTCACTATGCCTCTGAGTGCCAAGGGGATAGGCATTTAGACTGATGATTTCTGATGATTTCAGGAATCCTGGCTGTACTAGTGCTACAACTTTCAACACCGGAAGCCTCTTCTCCTGCTCCAGGGAAACACAGTCTAACACCCGTCACCTGCCTTAGTCACAGAAATGGCATAAGATTTTCCAGCTCACACACTCACGTGTGCACTTTATTTCATTTTTATTTTACTCGAATACATGAATTGCATATGCATTAGGCCAGCTAAGCCAGAAGCATCATCACAGAAAGATATTTAATTTGACAGCTTGCTGAAGTGGAACGACAGTGTTACTCATTACTTACCAGGCTGAAAGTCCACCAGAGCAGAGACTTCTAACAGGAGCGTTCTTTTTCCTCTGGGACCGACCAAGAACAGAGGAATTGCTATTCCCTGTCTCAGTTCTGAGCAACAGACCATCATGCTGGATTCAAAGTGGATGTAGTCAGGGTACAATAAGGACACTTTTGGTTCTCAGAATGTCCAAATAGGAGTGAAAATGTAATTCATAGTCTACAAGTTCAGTAAAAAAACAACTATGCTGGCTGTGTCTGTTTACTCTCACCCATATTACTTTCTGAGTTATCGTGGCCTAATTTCTTCTCTACCTCAATTCAAATTCCGGAGTAATTTCAAGACTTGCTTTCCCACTCCATATGAGCACCAGGACTGAAACAGTAGCAGTGGATTTACAGAATCCTAACTTGCCAGGCAATGAAGTAAATCTTTTCCTTGCTCCTCAGGGAAATGCAGTGGGATTAAAAGGACAATAATGGACCATGTTCTTATTAGGCTGTTGAGCGTGAATCTCTGGAATGAGATCGGATCTTGGTTGTTGAGGTTTTAGTGAACCTGTGCAATACTCCAAAGCTACACAGCTGTCTCTGGGAAGAATAGTGCAATATGAAACTCGTTTTCAAAACAAAACTAGCAAACTTTAAAACAAGGGTCTGATGTAAATCCAACAGGCTTCTGTTGGGTATTACATGAGGGATAAAATCGGCCCTGTGACATTAACAGTGAGTGGACTGCTCATTTTAAAACAGCTATCGTAATATGAAGTGAAGAACACATGGTCCATTGCTAGTTATTCCTAAACAGTTAATACTGTGCAATTCATGCTAAAATGAAAATCTTGATTTGGCTAATGTATTCAGTTACATCACTATCACCCATTTCAGAATGGAAATTGGCTTTTTAAAAGCAATCTAGCTTCATACAAATCCAAACTGAACTTATTATTGTACAGTATTTCAGTCATAGCCACTCATTCTCATTTCTAGCTAGATAGAGCTAAACAGTTTCCATGCCCTCAATAGTGTTTTGGAATCTACAAAAACATTGAAGCAGCTTGTTAGCATAGAGATATAACATATTCATTACATGCCAGCTGAAGTATTGCAAAGTTTGGATCTGTTGTCATGAAGATGGATTGATACTACATAGGATTAATTACAATTTTACACCATTCTAGCCTTCATTGTCTCTGCTTTCAAGCTAAGTAAAGAGCTATTTCCCCAGCAACTACAGGACGATTCATTTCCACCCTTTCACAGTACACAACATCATTACCTCAGTGCCAAAACAACCTTCTGATGGAAAGCCCTTTTAAATGATAAATTGTAGATTCAAGAAGCATAGTTTAGAAGACTACTACATTCCAAAACTGTTCTCTCTTTTATTCCTAATCTGTATGTGTTGATGAGCAGAGGAGTTCCAATTTTAGCAACTATTTTACCACTGGGTATATATGTCTGTTATGCAAATAATTTCAATAATAGCACACAGACAACTTGTACATTCAGCTACAATCAACTAATCAGGTATGTTTGCACTCCCTATTTACATCCACCCACAGTCATGGGGAATGTACATACAACTTAAAATCATACTTTTCTGTGTGTATTTGCCAATTTTTTAAAAAGTAGCCAAAACTGTGCAATCTATCATAATAAAAAAACTTGGCCAAACATATGTCTAACCATACTTAAAACCAGCACAAGCATTTCTGAATACAAATTACTGCAATCAAACATTTATGCAGCTGCACACACAACTGAGGCTGTATAAGTGCTAAGCATCATCCTTCTGATTAACTGTGCTCTCTCAGATTTCATGAATACACATGTACCCCAAGACAAATTATCAAAACCTAATTAAAAATCTATAAATCCCCCACTATTTAAGGCTCTCTACAGAGTCTACAAATGGTGATAAAATAGAGGTTCATGAACATTTTCATTAGGGATTACATTATTCAAATGTCTAAAATTAAGTAAACCCATAAAGAGTACTAAAGTTATTTATCTGAATCTTTACTACTTTACTTACTTTTAGTTTCTAACAATACCACTCCACACATTTGGTTGCCTTGACACCCTGGTGGTCTTTTAAAAAGAGCAATAAAAGATAGTAATAACTAGCTTTTACACAGTGTTTTCACTAGTACACCTTCAGGTTCTTTACAAAAGAACTAAGTCTCTCTATAGTATTTAGTTTTACCAAGTGAGAATCCAATCTATGCATATGTATCAATATTTTGCATGTAAAAGAGGTGCATTAGCCATGCAAATTATTATCTTAGAGACAACTCATTTGAAAAATACACCTCCTCTGGTTTATTACACTTAGAATTTGTTTCTGGATGACTGGAAGAAATGGTGAATGTTTGAGTGTTTAGGGGCTGGAAAAATGCACCACATGATGCATTCACATTCCCGAGGCTCATGAAAGTCAGTGAAAGTTATATGTCCATTGCCAGATTATCATTCTGTGGTGCTAGGTAAGAAAACAACATCAGTCTCTTTTGCCTACAGTACACAAATAATAATTAATCTTCTTTATAGGTTTAATTGTTGCAAAATTTCAACACCTTTATAGTTCATAACTCTAATTTCTATACTCAGAGACCCTGAGATCTGTGCGTTAAAAAATACAATCAAGACAGAGCAACATTTTTAAAGATGTGATCAGATTAACTTCATGGAATAGAAAACAAATGCTTCAAAGAGGACAAGATGTTCAGTAGTAGTCAAGAAGTATTTCAGCTTTAAAGAGAGAAAAAGCAAATGCACTTTGGGTCCTAGTCTATTTTTACTATGCTTGCCTTGTCTGATTCAAACATATACATAGCTTGAAATATATCTCCATCTGCTGAGAACTATGGCATGTTGAAATGACACTGTGCATTCACGATGATCGAAGGAACTAATTCAGACCTCAGCTAAAGACTTAATTACATGTCATAATTACAAAGGAGTGTCTAACCTCAAGTTTCTTTAACCACATGTTAGACTCATTCCATTCCTCTCATTTAAGAAAAGGTAGTCAATTGTGAAATTTCCCTTGGCTCAGATTAGGCTGAGGGTCCCAGTGTATCAGCCATGTCAGTTACTCTGATGTACAGCTGTACTTTCCTCCACAACACCAATTTTGATAGTAGAACAGCCCTTCCTTCACATAATAAATTATTAATTAGTAGAGCGCAAACATGTCTTACAAATAGTGAAAAATGCAAGACACACCTAGCTTTCCTCCAGTGCTTACCAGCACCAATGCAAGGGGATGAGAAAGTCCCGCAGAAACTTCCCAAGCCCATAGTCCATGAACTGTGCAAGTGATGCCCATGACACTACCTGATGTCTGGTATCTGTTTTTCTTCTTAAGAATATAAACTATTTTATATCCTTAAATCCCTTCCTTCTTGCCTGAAGGCCTCAAATCATGCACACATATGGTGTCCTATCAGGGAGGCAACTGTTACATCTAAAGTGTTTTTCTTCATGAATCCAGTGCAGGGTGTTGAGCAGTGATATTCTAGTCATGAATTTCTAATGCAGGTCTTGACTCCATACTCATACCATGGTTGCTGTCAAGGGACTTGTGTTCCCTACTTTGAGATAATTCTGTATCTCTGCCATCTTTCCCATGTTCCCTTCCCTCACAATATCTCCCACTTCCCTTGTCCTCTGAAACTCCCCAATCCTGTAATGTCCTACCATCACTCACACTGCTGCTCACTCCCTTTTAGAATAGCAAAGAACAAAGCTTTTTGATTTTTCCCTTTTGTTGTACTTCCTTGTCAATTTATTTTGCCTGCTCTCTCTTTTCTATTACCCTTTCCTCATCAGAGTCCCATGATGCAGCAAAGATCCTATCACACCTGTGTCAGTTTGACTAACTGAGATGACTCCTCGTGCTTAGGCAGGTAGGAGGCAGCACAGGCCGTTTGGCCCATTGGGGTCAATCACTTCCACTGGGCAGCTGTTCTGTGAGGGACGATGGACAACTCAGCTGCTTGATGGCTGGTCAGTCAGTAAGAGCCTGTGTCCTGGATCGTCAGAAGTTTGGTTGTGCTCTTTCCTGTCATGCCTCAGGGGCAGCAATCATGTGGGCTGCCCCTCAACTGTTGTTATGCCAAAGAAATTGTCCTGCAAAGCAGGTGCTGCACAAGTCTTTCCCAGAGCTTCTCTCACAGTAACTAGGTGACATATCAATATTTCTAGGTTTTCACACAGCCTCATCTGTGGCGCTCATAACACTTTTTGCATTTCAGCTCCCCTTCTGCCACAATCATGTGACGTTATTTCTATTTTAAAATATGTACATGTCCTAACTTTACTTGAGAATTTTAAATAGGATCTTTGCAGAGCTACAGAACATATGGTTGCTTCTACTAATTGATATAAACAGTTTTCCTTTTAGAGAGCTCTGTTCAAAATAATTGGATCTAAAGCAGAAAATAAACTGCTTCAAAGTAGAACGGATGACAACAATGTGCTGATTGACCGGCTCATTATCAAGGTGGGATCCTGAGGGAATCTAGTGGTATTAGTTCTGCTCCATCAAGATATGACTCTAAAAGCATGATGCTTAGTTCCCCTACCTGCACAAACGGCAATATGTGCCTACCTATTGTGAAGGCTTGTCTTCGGATTGTAGCGTTTTTGTATAGGTGATGAAAATTATCAGTCCACATTCACAGGGTTAAAAAGCTTAAAAAGAGTAAGATTATGCTATGAAGAAATGTTAACACTTAAAAAGCTATGGACGAAAATTGAATTGCACAGACAAATATGCTTTACGGATAGTTAAATAACACTGTATGGTGTGGCTGGAAAGCACAGGCCACCAAATGCAGCAGCAATACTGAACATATAAATAGCTAGAAGAAGGGAACAGAAGCTTGGTAAATTGTCAAAACCTCCACTTGAAACAGACTACATGTTCTTTTATGCAATGAGTCCTTGGAAATCAAGTACTTACTAAATGACTCCTCCATTCCCATGCCTGCGGCGGCAGCACTGGCATGGACAGTGGAATTAGACATGGAGGGCTGTGCCACATACCTGTGCCTCAGTTCCCAGTATTATCAAGCACCTGAGTGACCAAAAGGGCCATATGGCCTTGCCATAACAAAAAACAAAACTTCAGGAGAATGGAAGTATACATAAGACATTGACAATTTCCAACCAAGCCCCAAAAAGAAAATAAAAAGTATTTCTCCATAACAAATATGTTCTTAAAAATGGGATGATCTTTCCTGGTATAAAACAAACTTTGACAGGGGTCATTGTAGTACTTCTGTGGTGCCACCCTAATCTTGACAAGAGGCCACTGTGCTGTCTGTATAGCAATTGCAGGCATTAAGGCTAACAGAGACCCTGTCATACAGCTTAAGTTACAGGAAACTTTAGAGAGTATTAACACAAATGGTTTTTTTGAGCTTGGGTTCCAGAGGAAATGCACAACTAGTAATGCAACATAGTAAAGTAATGGACTCACAGAAACAAACATTTTACACATTTGTTGGTTTGATACAACTAAAATACCATGATAAGCAGAGGAAAGATGGAAAAAACATGAAAAAATATTCCTGAAAAATGACACAGATTACCTGGAGTATAAAGTACTTTGGTGTGCTGTGCAGGGACAAGTCAGTTTCAGCTCCCATGTAATTCAGTAGGATTTACCTTGACTAGAAGAGGAACAGGATCACAACTCTAGGATAAAAAATACATATTAGTAACTAGTACTCACCAAGTCCCCAGATTTCAGAGACTTCAAAATTCAAAAGAAATTTTAATTAAAGCCCGAAACAAAACAGAAAAGAGATGGTAAAACCAAATCAGTGCACCTGATTTGTTTTCTCGAATGCTCTAATTTCGCTCCCTCTTCTCTCAGATGGTATAAATAACAGGATTTGAGAATGTGTTTTACACTCAATATCTACAGCCACCCCAAAGCCAAGGATTAAGCCAGGAGTAGGAAGTACCTCTGCAGAATATTTTCCTTCATCTGCTACTCCCAAAGCCACAAAGTAAAACTTTTCTATGTATAATTTTGCTTGGAGTAGGAAGAGGGTTTTAGGGTAAATGGCAAACCATAGTTTGCCTATTTTTCAGTAAACACATAAAAGCATATTCCCACTGAACACGTAACATATACTAAGCAACAGAACAACGTACAAACAAGGAATGTGTCTTGTTTTTTCAACTCAAATATTCACTGGCAAGAAGAAGCTATAGAAGAAGGGTAATTCACAATAGCCTGGAAACTGTTAGTTTGAATGGCAAAGAAGAAAATGTCTGAAATGCAGTAGTGGATCTACATCTAAAGTGGAAGAAACAGGCAACACACATTGATTTTCTCTTTGGAATTCTTGCAGGTCAAAGGTTTGCCAGATTAACTAGCAATCATGTTAACTAAGGAGCCAGATCATTTCCAGAGTGTTATCATGATGGAAGACTTACCAACCCTTTTAAAAGTTATGACCTTGTTGCTTTTGGTACATATTTCTCAAGCAAAGTGGAATCTAGCAGATTTGAGATCCCATGGTATTTTACTCTGGTTCAACCCAATTTAATTGATTTTGCACTGATTTCAGAGGTATTTGACACAGAAAGATGCCTTAAGAATAAGCAAGTTCCCACAACTGTCATTAAGTTAAAGACCTGAATAAAGAAAACTGAGACTACGTCTTTCCTGAGGGGTGAGAACCATTTCCACTCATTTCCCTCCACTTTAGGCCGCTTACTTTGGTTTGTTACCAAGTTATCACTCGGATTCCAGCACACAACACTTAGCATCAGTCCCAGCAGATGCTGCCTCTCATGGTACAGACACAAGGGAATTGGAAGGAACACTGCCTACACGCCGGGGAGCAGGGATGTATGGCATGGAACAGGAAGCATTGTGGAGGGATGTGAGTTGCTGCACTAGAGTAGCAACATGGTGTCATTATGAACTAGGCCTCATCAAGTCCAATGCTGATAAAAAAATGTTTTGCTGTCATTTTTAACCATAACATAGAAATTACTGCAAAAAAACCCATGAATATGGAACAGTACATTAATAGAGTATTCAAAATGCATTGCTGTCAATGCAAAATTTTCAGGTCATCAACCTTATTCACTACAGACACCTGTCCTGTCTGAAGAGAGCATGCAAAGTGCTTGAAAAGAAGTAGGCTGTTGTCCTATTCTGCATAGAAAAAGAAGATTGAAAGAATTTGATTAACCTGGGAGATGCAGCCTAATTTCATCCAGTCCAGATGGAATTTTCTGAGTCTTTTCTTCATATGGAAGTATTTTTAATTAGGAGAAAATAAACACATTTGCTCCTCTTCTTACTAGTTTGAATTCTTCTTTAATTAAGAATTTGGAGTCACAGGATAAATCATATTGGAATAAACCATATTCAGTAGATTTATAATCCCGGTGACCTACTAGACTAGGAAGTACTGCTGGGTGAGCGGAATACGAAACTGCACAAAGTTTCATTTGACATCAGATACGTAATGTAACGACCTATTTCCCTCTGTTAAGGTAAGAACTCTTCTTCCTTTAATAGCTGAGTTCCAGCTAACTTAAAAAGCCACATCACTTAATAAGGATATATTCAGCCCTGTATCACTTGTACATAAATCATGGTCTCCAGAGAAGGAGCAGAAAAGGGAAAAGATTTCTCCCTTCCTTTCCCAGTCATTATGAGCCTCAAACAATTTTCAGATGTGTCATATGGCCAAACTACAGTTGCTTGGAGAAACACAGTGGTTTGTAAAGTTCCACAAAAACAGACATGTGCAAAGGGATGAAAATGTGGTGGAAAATATTTTATAATTAATGTCTATGCAAAGCTAGTCAATGGTCCTCTAAACAAGGAGCAGAAGGAACATCATATGGTTTAATAATGCTTGCTCACTGAATAAACTGAAGTTACTCCAATGTTGGAGACAAGGAATGAAGTAGTTGTAGAACTACCTGTTTATCATTAATTAAAACATTCATACAACTTACAGTACTTTGAACTCACCAAAATCCTAGAGGAACTATAAGCAGCCATGATGACATTCTGGAAAAGCAATTTATTCTGGAATCTTCACTGAAGGATCAAAGAATCCTCTGCTGAAAAGGCAAGGGAGAAAAACGGTCTATAGAGAGTTCTGTGTCATTTGCTTCAAATATTCTGTTTGCAATTCTTCTCTGGAAGACAAAGCAGGAGGAATCTTCTCCCTGATGCTAGTGTGAATTTCGCTTGTGTATTTGTGTCTCCATGGACACGATGTAAACACATCTGTTTTCTTTTTACGCTTCTGATGGAAGCATTCTACACAGAATTCATCATTGCAGGGAACAAAAACATTATCTTAAGGCAAAAATGGAGATCATTCCTTACACAATGAAAAAGGAAACCTGGCTTAGTTCATTTCCATCAATGATCAGTGTCACCAGAAGAACAAAGCAGTGGAATTTACAGTCCTGTCTTAAAGCTCAGGGTTTGCGTATCTTGATACTTGAATAATAAAATAATGTTAATAAAACAGTTGATGTTAAGCTTGTGTTACAAGGGGAGAAAAAGAAATATAAATGCAGGATACTCATTGATGTAGGAGAAATGCAATATTCTACAATTCTGAAACATCAGTATAACATCATAATGCTGCCACATCTGTTATACATTGTTGCCCTTTGCGTAGCCTTAAAAAACTAGTAATTCACAAAACCTGACAACAAAGCTACATTATCTGTAACTTTTTTTTTTACATTTCCCCTAACATCTATGCACTGCCAGTTAATGAAAGAGGAAAAGACATTGTACTGCAGTGGTGTCCGTTTTGTTCCTTTTGTTAAAGATGTTCCAAGAATTGGCAAAGGAAAACAAGTTTAAGCGGTGTTCATTGTTTCAATAGCTGAATGTCCATTCAGCGCCTGAAGCACATTAAGCTGGTTTTTACTAGTCATATGAATGTCCCATACTCCTTGTTCATCCGCTAACATAATGAAACATACCACTCGCAAACATCACTGTCTACAAAAGGAGAAAATAAAAAAAAAGTTCCTAGCAGAATTTTAGTGGTTTTTCACAAAATCAAATCAATAATTGAAAAAAATCCACATTTATCACAACACACTAGCTTCAATATGCATTCCTAATATTCCAGCATTTTATTAATCATTCCTGCTTAGGAAATCTTTAGCCTGCAATATGAAATAGTCCCATGATGCACTAATCAGTTTTTGGCTGTGGCCACAAGCCTAGAAATAAGTTTTTTCTGCAAAGTACCTTCTCTTTGATAGAAATGATTTGCCACACAAAGTCCTCACATCGGTAAGGAAACAGAAATGACGCTCTAAAGATATGTCAGAAATTCCAAATACCAAACCCTTTTTGTCTGACTTTGCCCCCTCTGTAGATATGGTGTATTAAAAATACATGCTGCCAAAAGGCTCAGCTGTAGGCAACTGTTGCTTTCATTACCATTCTAAGGTAGCAAAGTTTTATCCTTGAACACAAGTCCGCCTGGGTTTTAACCCTTCTCACTGAAGAAAGCCCATAATGTACTCTGTTAGTCAATGGGTGCAAAAAAAAAAAAGAAAAAAATTAGCAGTGCCTTTAGTAAGTGGAAGTCTTAGAAAGTTAACACTAAGTAATGTTATTTCTGTGCTCTGGAAGAAATTACTTGTATGAGGGACACACTTGTAGTAGTCTAACACCTAAATAGAAATTCTTCAAATATGGACAGTGGTGAGGAAGACAAAGTCAGCCCTCAAATAGAAAGAAATTTCACTACACAATGTAGGTTGCTTTTTGAATTTAAATTACTTTTGGTGGATACTTGCTCACTCCCTTTCTATTAATTTTTTAATTAAAACTTGCATGCATTAGATTTTAACATTATCAGAGAAGCCTGAAAACACTTCCAAAGCTTCCATCTGATTTAAAGAAATATGAACATTGACTTAATATCAATGCCTTTTTATCAACGGACAAAGATTCTCCAACAGTTTGGAGTGAGAAAGTGTATGTTTATTGTGGTTGGGCAGTGTGTGGGATCTCTCCCTAATGCACACTGCAAAGTTTCATAGGTGATTAGAAAGNTTCCTACCATGGGGAAGTTGGCTATTGTCCATAAAATTGACAAGCAATGCGTTACTGGATCTGGGATATCTTATCTGGATCCGGCTTCTATTGAGTCTTTTTAGCCAACACAGCATCTACTCGAACTGTTTTTCTAAAATCCTTAATACCTCACAATTAACATCACATCCAGCTGACATGCAACAATCAAATGCCTTGAATTTTACACATTGCTTCATGAGAAGTATCTGCCTATAGATTTTATGTATTTTTTTTCCATTTTCAAGCAAATGGAATAATGTGGGCCATGTAAGTTAAAACAAGGGTTCATTCTCTCTCTCACACATATTACTCTTTAATGATTATTTTGACTTATGTACAACCAAACCAAATATATAGAATATGAATGAAGCCCAGTTGAAGTTAATGACTGCCTTCTCTTCCTTGGGGCCAAGGTTCCAGCTCAGTGGCCATCAATCCCCAGGAAATGCCTGGTTCCTGCAGTCATTACTGCGCAATTGAAAGGATAGCAACCAACACAGTGGAAAACATATAACCTTCTACTGAGAATGTATAAAATACAGCCTCACACTGAGCAACTCTTTTCTTCCATACCCTCAGATCAGGAGTTGAGAAGGAACTGTGAGGGGAAATAAATCTGAGGATAAAACCAGCAAACCAGAAGGTCATAAATAAAGTCCTCCCACAAATGCCAAATGGTTTTTTTTTTTCTTTATTTCCTTTTTTTTTCTTACTTCTTTCTTTTTTTTATCATTATTCACCCTGACACGAATCCTAATTAAAATTTTACACAGTGTGTCTTTTAATTAGCCGTGGCTGGAGTGGTGAAAGCTATCAATATTTAGCAGGATAATTGTACAAAATTACTTTTCAAAAATGAACAGCAGGCATGAATCCACTCAGCAGCAGGGGGTTATTCAGCCACACACTGTGCAAGATGGGGTGCCTCAGATAATGTGTGAGAGATAATAATGCACACGGGGAGGGACGCATGCTGCTATATTTTGTGCTTCATTGGTTTTCTGCAAACAGCATTTGGCTCTTGTTGCACTCAGAACATCAGGGTTCATACAACCTTTAAGCTGGTTATTTTTTATCTTTATGTTGATTTATTTTAACTTAAATACAAGAGTGTGTTTAATAACAGTGCCCACTAACAAACCACTGAGACACAGCTCCATGTAAGACCTAGTTTGTACACTGGATACTTTGCAGATGCTAACAATGAACAAGGTCAAGATCAGAGGTCTTCTTTCTTTCTTCCTTTTTTTTTTTTTTTTAATAAAAAAGAAAAGATAAAAACTTTGCCCATCCTAGTAGAACACAAAACAGTTAATTTCTAGTTTGCAAATCCATGGTGTAAAAGTACTCAGCTGTATTTTAAAATAGATTTGTAACAGTTCAATTCTCACATAATCTTTCTCTCCTTTCCTTCACAAAAGAACCAGGAAAGGGACTCTGCTGCATTTTGTGCTTGCTATTTACTTCTTTTATATTAAAAAAACCCCCAAAACTAGGGAACACCTGCAAACGTTTCCTACATGCACCAAGGAAACATTCAGTAACATCGCAGAGAATGGTGTTCCCAGGCAGTTACTCAGAAGCAAGCAGTCTGCAGGACAAAGGCCTTAAGAAACTGTATCCAACAGTAAGAACACAAATCCCAGCACACAAATTCCTTACACAGAGAGCCGGCTATAAAACCCAAATGAGAGCACTAGCAGAAGGCACAGTCAGGTGAAATGCATGCAAGAACCATCTCTTTAGTTTTAGAATATATGAATGAGCACGTCTTGCTTTACCATCACAACAAAGAGAATTCCCTCAGTTCCAGGTCATTCCCTCATCTCCTGCAACTAGACAGGCAGAGCAGAATAACGGTGTTTGTCCAAGGCTCTGAATAATACTAGGCTTCGAGCCAAACTGGTACTGAAATTCTTGCTCATCAGTAATGGGAGATTGGTGATTAAAACTGCATGGATTCTGCAGAAGGTGACAGCACCTGTGTGATTTCAGCAGACAAAAATGTTGGGTAAATCCTATGCTCACTGTCATCCAATGCAAAGCATACCGTGAATAACTTAATCTAATTATTTTTCAGTGTTTTTGAAGACCAGATCTTTTGCCTAACACTGTATCCAGATATACACATAACTCATACAGTTGCAAATAATAGAGTAACTGGAAGACCAGACACAAGAACTCTAGAGAGAAGTGGACTTAAAACCAACAGTCAGTACAGCTATCTGTGCTGATCTTTCCCAGAAAGCAGGAAACGTCATCTGCAAAAGCTTTTAAATTATGCTTCGCATGTGTTACTCTCTATTACCCAACATTAAAAAGACACACCATGTGCTACACAAAAAGGAAGGGCTGCCTTTACGATTAATTCTTCAAATAATAAAAGAAGGAAAAATAAAAATTCATATGCAACCAGTCATAATCAGTATTTTCCAGTTTTACTAGTATTAAGCTATGTGACCACACTTCTAAGAAATTTCCACTACAGCCTTCCTTTAACAGATGCTGATAAAACCTGAGAGCTGACTTTTGAGTTTTATAATCAAACAGAAGAAAATACAGAATCTGTAATTTATTTATATGTGCCTACTCATTCTTGTCCACACTAATATTTGCCTGTTGTAATCACAAAGTAAGAAGCACAACAGCTGCATATAAAAAGAACGCAATACAATTTATAAGAAATTCTCCTTCGTATTCTCTCATGCATTGTGCTAAGAAATAGGCTAAATAAATAAAAAACCAATGTGATCAAGCATTGGGATGAAAGTTCAAATGATAACTAGCTCTCAGCAGAAATAAAATTAATTTAGGATATATTATGATTTATTGTTGATGATTAAAAAAAAAAAAAAATCAGAAAGCCTCACAAACATGTAATAGCCCAGAAAAATCAAACCCAGAAAATAATCCACCTACCAAATGGCAGGAAGTAATCTGAATTTTCTTTCTAAATCTTTACTGCTTTAGGTAATGTTACTCTGCAATCCCTTTGCTTTTTATCTTGTAAAATTCAGTAGCCAAAACACCATGATTCACGTATTTTAGGGCCAAATCTGAATGTGTGGATGTCAAAGCTCTTGTCTTGGGAAGTCTCTTCTCCCAAACATTTTCAGGTTGCAAACAACACATGACAATTTTATATATTCTTTGTTATATCATCACAGTAAAGAAATAACCATTATTGCAAATACTTATAAATATTTAGGTTTACATTCTGCCTGTAAAGATCACGATCCTTACAGCTGCTGTTCCAAGCATGTTAAACTAACTTTTGGGGAATAATTTGTATGACATCATATATTGGAAAAGGACACTATCTGCTAAAATCTGCTTAACAAAAAAAGACTCCTGCTCCAGTGGATTTTTCCAGACAAAATTTCAATATTTTTGCAAAAACCAGAACCCATTTTTTTCACTCTTGGAAATGTCAACCTACTTTGGCAGGATTTCATCTTAGTGACAAATGGGTTAGAAATCAAACAATGCCCTGGGTATTTATTCCACAATGCAGTTTGTCTCATAAGAACCATGTAATGAAAATCCCTGTGTGGGATTCTCACTAGCTGCTCCTGCTTCCTAGAAGCTGCACAGCTCAGTTCCTTCCCCCTTCATACACACATTCAGATTTCTCTCCTCTGCCAATACAAATCTAAAAGGCAAACCCCGAGGATTCATACAATTAGGAGTTCCAGCATGTGATGTCACTGTCATGGGAGCATATATTTCTTAAATCAGAATTTCTTTCTGTAACAAGAAAACAGTTGAAATTGTTTATTAGTTCTATGCTTTGTACCAACATGCCAAGCAGCAAGAAGAGCACAGCATGGGACTGTACGCTTGCTTTCTACATAAAGAAAGGTTATGTGCAAAGAAGGATGTCATACTGTGATGTCTCATTTGTGACTAATACCTGTTGTATGCTTCACAATCCAATTTATATCTAAAGCTCTTTGACTTCAACCCACCACTTGTCCATCCTTCAATAAAAGACATGTTGATACACATGCATATTGTTCAGGGAAACTCTTTACAACATAAAGAAAGTATATATAAGAATATATTCAGTGCCTGTATCTGAGAAGAATAAAATCCAAAAGAAATTTTGCTTTTGCAGATATATTCTCTGTTGCCTAGCATAAGCAAGTACTTTCAAGTCAACTGTCTTTGAGACTCTGGAGATTCAAAATCTGTCTTCATACATATTGCCATGTATCTCACTGGTGAAGGTGTGATTTGAGTCCAGATACTAAGTCAATAAATAAAATGGCAATTCTGTTGGAGATTCTTAAGTAGTAAAGGCTAGCAGCTAAATCCAGGTGTGACTGTGGTTCAAACTGCTTGTCCCAAACGGAGTGTTTGATTTTAAGGCTCAATACATAGAAACACACATGGCATATGGAAGTAAAAGTACTGCCTAACAATATCTGTGGCATTGAACAGTTACCATAGTAGAGACAGTGGTAACCAGAGAAGCTTGAAATATTTGCCGTATAACCAGAAAAGCAAGATGTCAGATCATCAAGTTAATCTATCACAATGGTTCCTGCTCCTCTTAATATCTACGAATGTATATTTGTGTAGTCTAGCCTATATTTGTATTTTTTACTTTATTATATCTTAGATGTAGAATAGGAAGCATGGAGAAAATATTTAAATACAGTGTAAATTAATGTGTGATTGAAGACAGCAGTAAACCAATGAGTGTTGTTGGTGAAGAGTGAAACTTGGAGCTGACTTAAAGCCCTAAGGACCACATACCTTACTGTTCTTCACCTGCAAATTACAGATCCACTGGTTAACATACCAGTGTACTTATAATCTCCAAATACTGCTGGAAACATTTCCCAGGGATAACGGTGTTAAATCCCTCAGGTATTTAAGAATGAAGAAACTGCATTTTTGTCAATTGACATTACTTTAGAAACACACAAATAATAGGAAAGATCCATGGACTTGTAATCAGAAATATGCCTTATGCACATTCAACCCATATGATCTGTAATAGATTTGTGCAGAATCTGTATATGCAAGAGTGAGTAATTTCTAAGATCTCTCTGCTCTTAGTCTCATTTTTAATTTGCCTTGTTCAAAATGAAATCATCAATCGAGATCTGTCCCATGTTTTCTGGGATTATTTGATCTTTCCCATTACAAATACATTTAAAGCATGTCACATACACATCGCATATGTATGTACAGGCATGATACATCAGTACAATCACAACTATGTGTCTTTGGTGAAATTGCAAGACTTCATTAGAAACGAGGAGATATAGAGCCCTAGCAGTTTTCAGATCTTTAGAGGGTCATTTATTGATGTAATACATTTCATATTTTTTCTGTCTGAAGGATAGAGTCTAAACACTGTAATAGAGCAATATTGAAGTATTTATTTTATCTTTTTTTTTCTTCAGCTGAAATGCTAGCAAGAGAGTGGTTTTTTTAGTTTGGCAGGCAGGCAGCCATTTCACAATAAATAATGTGAACACTCTTCTGCAATGTAAAACTGTATATCTTTACAAAAGTATTCAGTCCCCTACTAGAGTCCAAGGAATCTTTGCTTACAAAGTGTCCCTGCAGAAGCTTCTAGACCAAGCAACTTGGCAGAGAATTCTAAGCTATATTAAGTACTTTATCCCTCTATCTCTTTTTCCCCACTGAAAAGACTTCATATATTCCACCTCAACATGCTTTTCCTCAACAAACTGGAGATAGGAAAAAAAAATTCTACTAGTCTTACTAAAATATCTCAGGTGCTGTCTTCTACTGAAATCCTGAAAAAATATGTTCTGTAACAATATGCCATGCTCAGTACTGTATCAAAACTCACACGCAATACATGCAATTGCTCAGCCTCACTGGCAGCGTTCCATTTTAACTACGTAAACTTGAAGTACATGACTGTACCATGCACTTCAAATTAAGAAATTTTGTTTAGTTACCAACAACTAGTGCTGTAAAATGGGCTCTTAAATGGGTAAGTTTTGGATACATATCATTCAGATCACTTAGGCTACCAGCTGAAAAAGGCAGGATCAGTGTTCGAAGACAGAAGCTGTAGAAGGTACAAAGTCAAGGAGTCCCATTCTTTCCTAAAGCAAAGGCAGCTGATGCAAGTGAATGCATCCAGATGGATGGATTCATCTTGATGAATTGGACTGAAAAAGCAGACTCCATGTTATAGAGGGATTGTGTCTAAAACCAAATCCATTTCAGGTTAAATGTAGAAACCAATACAGCAAGTGATGCTTTTAAAGACATAGAAAGTCAGAAAAGAAAAGTAATTTGTGAGCACGAGTGGATTGCAGAAGGAACTTGATGACTCTGATCCTTCTGTCAGCACAGCAACCTGCCTTTATATGTAACACACTAAAGGAGAAATCTAACTTGTGGAAGGAGATAATGCGGCTTTTTTACTTCTGTGTATCATCTCACACCTCAAGACAGGCAAAGATTTACAGCTACTGTTAAGCATGTTCTTTGTAGCTAACCAAAGAGCATGCTTTCAGCAACTGTCACTGCAGTACTGCCTCTCTGCACATGCTCACTCACCCAACTCACAGTACAGTTCAATCTTTAGGACCCATAATGACTGCAGTTACCAGTTACCACAGTTATCAAAGAACATGCAAAAACCCAGTTTTTGTAGCTCTGCTTACACAGAAAGACTCATCTTGGAATAGAATAGACAACTATCTTACCTGCTGAAGTTTAGACATCTATTTTCCTAAATATTTCTTGTACCTCTTGCTACTATTGCTGCTTTTCTCTTTTTCCCCTCCCCTTTACAGACAGAGTAAGCCAGCAGAAGACATGGCCCTGTGGAATAGGAACTTAACATTCCACTTACCATCCACTGACATTTTCAGCGGTTAGCACTGTCCATCCTTGTCTTTGCTTGCTCACTAGTGTCAGCAGCTAAATGGCATTTCAACTGGTTTCAGTTCTGCATCCTCCGAGATTAATTTGCTTGTTTAGGTAAATGCTCTACACTGTCTAAATCTAGGCTAGGTCTTGCCACATTTGAAATAGCACATCCATTTTTATAACAATTCCTGATTCATCACTGGCATATAAAAAAAAAAAAAAATAATTCCTAGCTTTTGACACTTTAGTGGCAAAATTCCCACAAATCTGCTTTGTCCTTATAACAAAGCAACTTCTTTATGACTAAGGCTCCAAGATATGTTTCTGATTAGTTTCTTCAGTCCTGGGTTGTTCTTTTTCAATTTGGAACTTAACATACAGAAAAAAGGAAAAGGAGGAGGTGGGTTAAAATTCAATCTTTGTTTTTGCACCTTCATGCTGAGTTCTCCGTGTATAGCTTTGGCTGGTTCACTTTAGAGAACAGCCTGCTACAAGATCTGGAACTAAACATTTTGCACTATTTGGATCTTAGGGTTTGCTTTTACCTTCACACTAGTATTTAGTTACTGATGCTATTAATGCAACTTGATATATCTTTATTTGGGAACAGGAAGTTGGCAAGAACAATCAGATTTGTTGGATTGATTTAAGGTTAATGGATCTTCAAAGACATTAGGGATTAAAAAAATTGATTAAAACAGCCAGTGTATGTCAATATTTTTAACTCTGCTGAAAGCATCACCCTAATAGATCACATTTCACTCAGCTTTGCATAAAGAAAAGATGGGGAAAGAAAATTACAGCATAACTATATGCCATATGCACACAACCATAGAACCAAAATTCTTAGGGCAAACATAGTGTGGGAATGGCAAGAGATAGTGTTTCCTGAGCTTATTGTGTAAATGAACACCTGCTGCACATGGAAAACACACCAAAATAGTTTTTAAATAGTTTTCTTGGCAGTATGTCATTGAACTCCCATAACTAGGCATTGTAATAATGTTTCTTGAAGAAAAAGAAAAAACAATTTTTTCAGGGATACAGTGTTTTTCATCATTAACTCTGTGGAAACCTGTTCATTCTCTATTTTTGGTCTTCTGAACTATAATTGCTTGCAGCTTTACCTCTGCACACAATGTGAACACACTACTTAACTAATGCAAAAAAGGCTTATTCTCTAAATCTCTAAATATTCTCTAAATCTCTTTCACACAGGTTCTTTGATGATTTTAAAATGTTTACTATATTTGACAAAAAATACTGTCTAGGTTTTAAACCTTATTTTACACTCTATAGACTGCCAAATATCTGCTGCTTAGAATGAAACAGGAGAAAATACTGTTACCCTAGAATCAGAATGGTTTGTGTTAGAAGAGACTTTACAGATCTATTAGTTCAAGCCCCTCTGCCATGGGCAGGGACATCTTCCAGGTTGGTCAAATCCTCATCCAGACAGGCCTTGAACATTTCCACGGATGGAGTATCCACAGCATCTCTGGGTAACCTGCACCAGTGCCTCACATCCCTAAGAGGGAAGAATTTCTTCCTAATATGGATCTAACCCTGCCCCCTGTCAGCGGAAAGCCATTCTCCCTTGTCCCCGTTACTCTTGTACAAAGTCACTCTCCAGCTCTCTTGGAGCCCTTTAAGCAGTGGAAGAGTCTCTAGAGTCTCCCTGGAGCCTTCTCTTCTCCAGGTTGAACATCCCCAGTTCTCCCAGTGTGTGTCCAGAGGACCTCCAGCAGGTCCACATCCTCCTTGTGTTGGGAGCCTCAGAGCTGGATGCAGTACTCCAGGTGGAATTCCCTAGAAGCAGTGGAGGAGGAGAATCACCTCCCTTGGTCACCCAGCTTTTGATGCAGCCCAGGATACAGCTGGCTTTCCAGACTGCAGCACCTATTGCTACATGTTATGATGCACAATGGTTGGATGCCTATATTAAAAGATGTTATTTACTAGTAAATTTTTATGGATAAATAAATTCACAAAATACTATTACTAATAGGTGCCCTTCTTCAAGTATGACTATCCCAGAACTCACAGATGAAAGAACAATTCACAGGCAAGTTCAGCAAACTGCCCAAGGTCACATTCCAAGGTAGAGGCAAGTAAAAACACAAAGAAAACCCCTAAACTGATGTTGCCCTATTAACATCCATGACATATGTGCATGGTGTATGCATGCAGAATTTGTCATATTGTTAATCTATACAAAAAGTAATAAAATGGTAATTAGCAAGCAGACAAAATACATATTTTAAAAAAGGTAAGCAACTGCCTTTGCTGTAGTCATATTGTAAATTAATAGAGACTTTTAAATTCCTCAATAGAGAAATATTACTTTGAGACTTAAGACATAAGTTTTTATCTTTGCCAGCACTGTTTATTATCTCAGTGTACTGAGACACACTTACTCACCTATGCTTTTAGATTTTGCCAAGATTTCTTGTACAATTGAACAAGTTATTTGTATTTTCATTGTTTCAGAGGTCAGTTGTATGCCTATATGTAGCTTTGTTCCCAACCATCCTTTGTCTTTCATATATTATGACAGCATGCTCTTCACTCAAGTGAAGAACAATTTTTCATGCATGTATTTGTGCTTAGATAAATTTGTTTAAGCATTTAGAAGGAATTTCTATGTATTAATAAAATAAATAATAACATTCCTAAAGTAGGAAGACAAAATCTTGCATTAATGCTAGACATATTATCTCAAAAAAGTATTATGATCAGCCTTGATTAAAATATATATGGGAATAACTTAGGCTTGAGAATAGCTTTGTAAGATTAATGGAAGATTCACTAGCTAATTTATCATTCTGGTAATTGTAACTATATAGAAATCGTTCCTTAAAAATATCTTGCAATGACAAATCGTCCCGTCAGATTTAGAGGCACTATATTGCATATTGAGGACAAAATTTCCTCCATTTGGAAATCTCACAAGAAAGATTGCAATCACTTAATTTTGTGTACTTTTTAGACTTTTTTTGTAATAATAAGATTAAGCTCAGCTGTGTTGAGGCACTTTAATGTAAAGATAAAACTTTCTTAGTGGGCAAGAAATAGATCCCATATTTAAAAGTGTCTATTTAGAATAACTTATTGAATCACTAACAAGCCATGTTATAACAGCATTAGTATAAAATACAGCTGATTGGCTTCCAGAAATCATATTTTTTAATAACAAAAGGATTTAGGATTAATTTAATTTATGATTAATTTAATAGCAGGATTATCCAGCTTATTTTGACCCTTTGACATTCACCCCATCATAAAATTGACTATATGTCAAATACTCAAGTCCTGCAAATCATATCTGGTACATATTCTGGTTTAAAACCCACAATTTGACACCGCTCTTACGAGAAATAACAGTATGACAGTTTCAAAAAGTGAGAAGAAGAAGAAAAAGACAAAATTAGAACTTGTGTTAACCCATTAAAGAAGTGCACCTTTTTTCCTTTACACAGCATGCATATTAAGATTATTCTCTTAACTTTAAGTTGTTGAAAGTTGAGCTAAATTTGCATCTTTTTCTTGACATGACTTCCTAAAAATATTACTCTAGAATCTGTTGGAATAAAGCTAGAGTTTAAGACCCCGATTTTCGCTGCAGAATCAGCAGGAAACAGAGGCACCTGGTTAAAAAGCATGATCAGAGAGGTCTGTAACAAGGAAATTATTAATACCAAAAGAGAAGTAAAACAGGAACTATCACTTTGCTTTTGTGAAATTTTACACCTGCACTGTAAGTGTCTCAACAAATGTCGTCTGAGGTGGAGACCCAAAACAAAGGACTGGGCACATAGATTGTCCTCATGTTTGCGGGAAACCCTCCGACTGGGAACGCGAAAGCCTAAAACTCAAACCTATTAAAAAGTGAAAGACTTGACTCTTTTGGGAGGGCTTGCTCACGAGAGATGTCTAGGTCTAAACACAGACAGATTTTAGCCCCGTTTCTGACACTGAAGCAAGATGAGACACATTTCTCCGTGCAACATTCCATGTGGAGAATTCCGGTTATTAGGGGGGAAGTGCAAAAATTTTATCAAGTTGGGACTTTATCGCCTGCACACCTGAGGAGGATCAGTACCACACGCAGCTCTTGCTCCCTGGCATCCCTGTCTCTCTCGCTGGCCCACCCGGCTCTCCTGAGGCGGCGGTCCGGGCGGGCGCCGAGCGCGCTGTGAGAGGAGCTGAGCGCTGAGGGACCAGGGCAGCCCCGGGACGGGGCGACTCTCGGGGGGAAAGCAGGCGGGACACAGCCCCAGCCCCCGAGACACACATGGCGGAGAGCTCCCTGCAGGGGCCGCAGCCTCTCTGCAGGCTTCCCCCTCCTCGGGTGCGCTTGGGCGGGAGCCCCCGGCGAGGGACTAGGGGAGGCGCCTCGCAACAGATGGCCCGAGCCGGCTCCTGGCGCGGCCCGCATTGGCCAGCGGCGCGGGAAAGGGCGGGCGCGCCGCAGCGGCGGCTCCGCGGCGGGAGCGCAGCGTCCGCAGCCCGGCTCGCTCACCTCACGCCGGTGTGCCGAGACCACCTCCGCTTCGGAACGTTGGTCGCCTCTCACAGCTGCAGCACCTGTGAGTGTCCGCCCGGCGGGGCTGCGAGTGGCGCCNAGCCGCAGCTGCCGCCTCCTCCGGTCTGACCGGTGCGCTGGGGAAACGGGGAAGGGCTGGAACGATTGTCCCCTGGGTGGAAGACGGAATCTGTGCCAGGGGGATTTTTATCACCTGTAGGTGAGGGGAAACCCCCGCTCTCTGTTCTCGCTCCCCCTTTCCCTTTATTCCAGCTTCATCGGTGCAGAGCCACTTGCGGTGAGTCATTACCGGGCTCCGGCTCTCGGCGCTCAGTGGGGAGCGGGGACGGACTGTCAGGTGGGGAGCAGGGATGCGGGGGAAGTGACTTGCCCAAGGTCACTTTGTGAGGCAGTGGCAAATACCGTGCTGTGCTAAAAAATTCTGATTTTTCTAGCCCTGTGCTGGGCTGTTCAACAGCCCCACAAGGCACCAAGAATAAATCTGGCTGAGCTGTAAGTAGGACTAATTAAAAACGTTTTTGGGTTTTTTTGTTGTTGTTGTTTTGTTTTAAAATTATGTATTGATGTTAATGCGTGCAGAAGTGCAGCATCTGTGTCATCTTCTTTGTTTTCTCCAACCTTCAGACATGTGAATGTATGCATAAGTGATTATACTTTTCTAGGACAAATATTAAATTCAGTAGGAAATTAATGCTAAAAAATACCATGTTTTTCCCGAAACTTTTACCATGGCAATAAACTGGTTTTTGCGTTTTTTTCCTATTAATAGTGAATGTCTTCTTATACCATCAGAGAGTTGTTGTGAAAAGCCTTTAAATCGCTTAAGTGGCAGCTGCATTCCAAAATTAATCTGTAGTGCAATAGCTTTTATTCTCAGTGCATATGAGATATAAGGCATGGCAGGCCATGCTTTAAGAACTTACGTGCTCATGTATTATGTGGTTGAGTTCTCCGAAGGATGCAACTGGAGTGTTTGGTTTGGTGCTAGCTATATACATAACAATTCTCTTTCCTTCTCTCTCTCCTCTCCAAGAATAATTTCAGTGAGTGATCTAAGATATTCTGTAGTTTATCCCCGCTAATGTTTAGTGTTTCTTTTGAATTTCTCATAATGTGAAAGTAAAACTGACACCTGTGAGGATATTTTTTCGATGAAAAATATTATTAATCAGAGTCAACCCTTTTTGTGGACTTTAACTAATCCTTGTATTTCATAAAATGTCCTACAGCAGTGAAATGGAAAAGTTAAAAAGTTCTGTTCAAAAGCTAAACTGTCCCTGCTACCCTCTCAGTTAACCTTAGCTGCTCCTCTTGGTTTTCGTGGGGGGTTAGGGAAATTGAATTTGAGAGAATGTTAGTAAAATGCTCAAAATGCTAGTTTAAGTAGGACAGCTTTATTTTTAATCTCTGTTAGGGAGTTAGGTGAACTCTGTACACTCTTCAACATAAATCATGAAAATCAAGGCCAGATTTCTGGTATCACAGGGTTTCCCTGTTGTGGTTTTTTTGTCATTTGAATTTGGAGGGGTTTATAGATGTTTGTTTTTAGAAGTAATTACTTTGAATGCCTGATACCTCTAACTTACTTCTTTGTAGATAACATAAAATGTTTACAATATTTTTCAAATAGTTAAAAATTCTCAGTGAAACACTGTGTTTTTTCCACTTTTTTCTTCTTAACATACTTCCTTCGGCCATCTGAAGGTGTCTTAGTGTGAAATTTAAATTGAGTGAAAGTAAGATCAAGAACTTCTATGAACTCATGAGAGAATCTTGGTTAAAGATTTCAGTGAGATCATATTTCTGGGGAGAATACTCCATGCCTTTGCCAATTTTCCTGAAGCATAGATAAAACCTGCCTTTTCAGTTGTCTCTTGCAATATTCTTGACAGAACACGTTCTCAGTGAACACATTCTGTGCTGGGTCAGTTTCTCAGGCTGGAGTGGATATAATAGAGAATGACATATAAGCTTACATATAAAATGGATGTTCCAGTATGCTCATGTTTTTGAGAATATCTTGGGTTTATTCTAGTACAAACCATGATTTAATTTGCAACCTGAAAAACTTAATGGGTGGGATTGACTTTGTCTTTTTTAGTTATTAGAGTTTTTTGTGTGTGTGGTTCTCTATTTGTTTGTGGGTTTTTTTGTTTTGTTTTTGTTTTCCTGTTGCCTCCCACTTCCCATTTATATGCATTTCTTATACACTTGGATTTTTGTTTAACTTTCGAAAATTGTCTGAATTTCCCCATGTAGTTTGTCGCTGGTAAACTGCTTCTCCCCTGCCTGTTCCCACCACTCTTCCTCACCCTTCACTTAAATGCTGCGTGGGAAGAAATTCTGAAATGATAGTACAAGTTCGATAAAGGAGGATTTCAACTAATAAGTGGCTGACATATGTAGGAAGAAAAAAAGATGTGTATTATTTCTGAATTCTATAAAAATATTATTCTAGTTTTTCTTTGCTATTTTGAATTTCTGTGTATGTTTTCCAGCATTAGTTCACCTTTCTCAGTGAAATCAGAATAGCAGCTCTAAGTTCAGTGAGTTTAAGCAGTTTGTGGAACTGAAATAAAAGTTCTGATGAGTAATCACTAGTAGTACTGATTAACCATATTTAATGGATTGTTGGGAGAGAGTGTCAAAATAATCTATCAGGCTATTAGTTGTTGCTAACCTGTATATAGTATTCTGAAATGAAGGTTGCAACTTTGTAGTGGTGGGTAAACAACTGTAAGTATCAATAGGTAAGACATGAATGGTCTTCAGTATCAAGAAATGACATAAATGTTGGATGAAATTTCATTGCTCCTGAAAGACTTACTCCATTTAGAAAAGGGCAGCTCCTTATTTCAAGTTCCTGAAAGTAGTTGAATTGCCTGTCTTATTTGAAGGTTTTAGGCAGCAGTCATTGTGAAACACTGAAATTACTGATCTCTGACATAGGAAGCCCTGTAAACAGTGTGGTTCTACTGTGTTCTGACAGTTCTGATAATCCCTGTAACTCAGTTGTTGACGATGACTCTCCAGCTTAATAGATTAAATTGCTGTATATAAGAACTTGTGATTTTGAGTAGTGTTTGGGAAAGGAAGATTATGCATCTAAAAGATGCTCAGTTGGGTCAGAAGCTGATATTATTTTCAGTCTGGCAACTGAATAAGGAAAATATCTTACGGGTTTTTGGTATCTGATCAATTGACCTGTTATATAGATTTTCTTAGATCTGCGTATAGACTTAGTATTTTCTCCTGGATATTGTCTTTGTGGTTGGAATGCTTACAATGTGGAGTTCTCTATGCATCTTTTTTTGCAGTTACCTGCATTTTGCCCCAGAGTTTCTGTGTTTCAGTGGACAGAAAGAACACAAGTCAAAAAAGACAGGAGTGTGTTTTAGGGTGGGTGGGATTTTGTTTTTATAATTGTAATATAAGAATCCTAAACTCTTATGTTTTACTTCTGTGACTGAAAGAGTCTGGGAAATGGCAGCTTGCTGCTAAGGAAAATTAAGGTACCAAAATCCTGAGAACTTCAATACTTCTCTGATGACAAATACTTGGTAGATGCATGATAAGAAGACTAGTACTTAATTTTTTATTTTCCCTTGTATTACGATACAGCACCATTTCAAGAAATTCCTGAATAACTGGACTCCTTTATGTCATCGATTTCTTTATCAGAGGGAGAAGTAGTCAGTCTGGAAGATTTGAATGGTTTAGAGAAAAATTGTATGTTTCTGCTCTTAGGGAGCTTTTTTCATAGATAATATGTGCAGTGACAAATTACTTTACAAAATGTAATTTAGTTGTGCATACAGAAGTGTGAGACAGCATGGTTGCCATCAAAGAGAGCACTGCAATGTGTCTTCTGCCTTCTGATTCACTGGGTAAATCTTCATCTCTTGTTGGACATCTAGAAGTGTCATGGTGCAATGGTGTCTGTGGTTCAGTTGAGGTCTTCCAACTGCTCCAGATCCTAGCACACTGATGAAAGTGGAGGCATCTGTAAGAGTAGATAAATTTTAACTAGTACATCCAAATCTGTGTCTAATGATTTGTCTTTTTGTTTGATAGTCTAACTGTAAGATCAAAGCAATCTTTAAAAATTCTATTAAATTACCTTGCCTGTGATATTTGCATGGATTATCTTCTCAGTGCTGTCTGCTTGAGAGTAGACTTGCAACCAGCGTGCTTTACATACAAGACAAGACCCTGTAGGTTCTGTAGCTATTCACATGATTCACATTCGTATGATATTAATGGTGTTAAATTAGCAACATCACCAATATTAATTGATTTTTTAATTCATACTGCAACATTTGTTTGGTAAAATAGTTGTTAAACATGTGCAAACATCCTATGTGCAGTAAAAGATCTTTGGGCCCTGACAAAAGATAAATGAGAAAACTACATGTTGTAGAAAAATGGAAATATTCTTTTGAAAGCTCTTCTATGGCAAGACAAAGATGTTCCTCTCTAAGCAATGGAGGATTAGTTTTCACCTTCATAAAAAAGGCTGGAGACTGTTTTACATACTTAATACATGTGTTGGTGTCTTCATTTCTTTCAGGCACAGCTATTTAATTGGGATTTGTCCTGGTTTTATTAGGCAAGTAGTCCAGCACTTCACAGAAGAAAAGTGTTGTAGTCTTAATTTGCTCCTCTTGTAATCTTCTGGAAAATTTTGAGACTGTCTTACATTTTTCATTTTAAAAGTTTTAGTTCACTTGTTAAGCCATTTCTATCAAATGGCTACCAGTAATACTAACTTACAGGTTTAATTGGTGAATGCATTAACCATGGCTTTAGGGAAGGCCATTAGGGAACGACTTAATCTAGTTTCAGATAATCCTTGTGATTTTTACTCTTTCTAGGGTTTGTAGTGTCACATTGGAGTACTAACATCCCTAACTACAGAATATAAAAGTTTCAACAGTGTGATACATTTAGAGTAGCTTATTACCTAGTACAGTTTATAAGTATATTTTATAGCTTCTGCACCAATGTTCTAAAGTGTGACTGAGTACTATGTTTCAGCCAGTGCGGTTTATCACATTAAAGGTACAGCTGAAATTACCGTGCTGTCAAACAATACAACTAACCTGTGAGTTCATCCTGCTTTTATCTTGTAATATGGCTGCAGTTTGCAAAGAACCAGACAGCCTTGATAGTAATTTTTAAAATTACAAAAATTATTTTCAGATATCTCAATTGTTTTGCCAGTCTTTGCAAGAATGGAGCTGTTACAAGCAGTTTAAAGAACAGTTATATTAAATTTTAAAAAGATTAAAAATTACTGGAAGATTTAACTTTCAGGTATCAAAAATATTCCGTGTCTACTGTGGTGGATAAAGATAAGTTAGTCCCTTTCTTTAATTACATGTGTGAAGAAATTTAATGGGGGCTGTGTAGTAAGGAAATTTTGTATCAGAAGCAGAGAAGCTTATTAACACTAAATTTGAGCTCTTGATTTACATACTAGTGTATGTTAAGCAGCTTCATCTTCATCAGCTAGCGTGTTGTTAGATGCTATTCTGCATTGCTAAATAAACACACTTTAGGCAGCCTCTTAGAGCTTGATGGTTGGCACCTAACATCCATTGGAAACCACTGTTGCAAAGTGGTTTAGATTTAAAGCAAACCTAAACCAAGGTCAGAATTTTCCAGTGTGTTTATTATCCTTATAGACATGTGTGTGTAGCAGCATAAATTGAACTATCTCGTGGGACACTGGTGTGTAGCACATATTTCGCTAATCCTAAGGAATGCAGTGTAGTTATGTGGTCTGGCATTAAACAAATTTTTCAGTTGTGCTTTTGAATTAAAAAAAAATCCCCAAACCAAACCTGAAATGAAATTTGAAAGCATCATAGATAAGAACAGTTAAATGTCTTTCAAGCCTCTGGTCTCTGTTTAAAAAAATCTTCTCTGGATTTATCTCAGTGACTCAGTTAATTTGACTCTTGAGCACAGTCTTAATTTTTATTTTCTGGTGAGAAAATTAGCAGATCAGGATTTTTAAATACTGAACCATAACATGCCAGTTCTTATACTCTTGATTTCTGGTATTTCCTATCCCTTTCTTATATGCTGTGAGAAGATGAACTGTCTAGTTTTGATTTATTTTGCACAACACAAACTAAGCTTATTAAGTTCCAAGTCAATTAAAATGAAATGTTTGAGCGTATGTCAACTTCCCAGAAAATTGTATTCCTGCACTTCACTATTCTGACAAGCTGAAGAAATGTTTCCAGTAGACAAATCAATCAGAAGAAATGAATCATCATCTGTGGGGAGATGAGGGGGGGAAAAAAAGGCAAAAATAATGTCCTCTATAAATTAATATACCTTTGTGTGAATTCCTGCTACCTCTAGAAAGGTTATAATGTAGAATAGACCTTGATACGTCAGTATTCAAATTGTTTGTTGTATTCATCTTCTGTACTTGGCTGACACAGAAGGGAAGATCATCAGCTGCAGAAGTAGCTTCCTTCGAACCTTTGATCCCAGATTCTGTTGCTGTTTTACAGTAGCCTTAGGAGCTGTCTGATTCCTCTTGGTAAATGTATCTCCAATGTTGCACTGTGTTCTGAAGGAAATAGTCCAAGTTTACTTTTTTATTATATTATCTGTTATTAAAGAAAAAAAATGTTAAACTTGTTCTGTGTTATCTTCTTTCCTTTGTTAGAATGTATTCTTTAGAAGCCACTAACAAAGAATTTACTGTACTTTGAGAGGAAAGCTGTGGAAGAGGTCTTTGTGGTAGGAGCCTTAAGTGGAGTTCCAGGTTGAAATTATTTACAGCAGATGGGAAATTGTTTTATTTCTATAGTAGGATTTAATCATGATATTACAGTAATCCTATTCATGGTGCGTAAAATGCAAGAAATGGTGCAGAAAATGCAAGGCTGTGTTAAAAATCACTTCCAATACAATGCAGTTCACCACAAATTCTTCTCATCTGTCAGACTTCTACTTGAGTACCTTGATTTGTCTTTCTTTCTTTAGAAAAACTTGTGTGACAATTTCAAGTCTCTTTAAATGACAGAGAGCATGCAGCAGTAGCCACTTCCCTAGCTATGTTCATGTTTGTATAGCTGGAGGGCACAACATTATCCATTTCTACCTTATTAACCTAGGCCAAGGATGTTGCATATCTGTTTCAAGACTTTATTTTGGGATGGATTTATAAGCAATATTATCATGCATGTAGTGAAGGTGGTGAAAACATATTTTGAACAATGGAATGTCTCAGTTTGTATCAGCAGAAATTGGAAAATAAGGTGGCATGCATTTTATTGGTCTACTTAAAAAATACCTGTTTAAGAATCTGAAAAGTAAAGCTAGTACTGGGCCACTGCAGATAAGTAACACCCTGGCCTAATCCAGTATTCGTATTCTCACACCACGGCAGTTACAGAGACCTGTCAAGCTCAGTGTTTAATCTCTTGTTGCAGCAGATAAAAGGCACTTTAGCATGTAACAAGAATACAAATGTAAAGAGGTATTATAATGAGAAGTCCCCATGGCTCAGCAAGTTCTGCAAGTTTTATTGGGTTTACATGTTACTATTAGTAACCCTTGATGGAATTTCTTTGCCTATAAATGTTTATTTTTCACTAAATTGAACCTGTACTATTGTTTTAACAATTCTCGACAATTTATGTTTGGATTACGCTTTTCACAAAGATTCTTGAAGCTTTCTCCTGGGTGGTAGTTTGCAGTTTTGAGCTCTTTGTTGAGTATGGATCAGTAAAGTGATATAAAGAGAAGGGAACTAACTTGAAGATATGTGGTTAACTATGATTAGAATAAAATTGTTTAGGGAAAAAAAGACAGCTGAAAAAGAGAGGAAATTGTTAGAAAAATGGCAGGTTGAAAGAAAACATTTCCAATGAAAGAATATGCTTAATGATTCTCTGTGACTTAGTTCTAGAAAAACAGTAAGACTTGTTAATTTAAAACTGTATTCCAAGTCCCATGTAAACTTTGTATTCAGAAGCAGTGGCATTTGGAGTTGCTTATCTGATGACCTATAAATGTGTTTGGTATATTGTGAAGGTTGTTGTGTTAAGTTGGGATATGATAAGGATTTCTTTGACTCTTAGTAGGCATAGAGCTGAGGCACTTAATAAACTAATTTCCCAGGAAGCCTTTTATGGATTGATTTACTGTAGTATTGTAAGAAGATGTCTCAGGAGTGTAATAGCATTTAGCTGGCTATAAATTTTAGATGTTACTGAACATTCCACATCATCTGTTGGAGGGAAAACAAGTTCCAGCCAATGACACTAAAGCATGTGGTGTGGAAACCACATTGTATTGGGGTGTGTGGCGTGTGAACTCGGCCGCGACATTGGGGGATGATTTTCTTTGTGGTTCTGCCATTATGTTTTATATCATCTGCAGAAATAGTAAGTTCATGTGATTGTGAATCTGGACCGAACTATACTACAGAATGGAGTTTTGTTAAATGCAGATTTTTTTTCTTTTTTCAAATTTTTTAATTCTGATGTTGATGCAATTTTGGCAAGAGAACTCATGAGCCACATATCTGTAGTTGTGCATGAAGCGAAGAGAAGTGTTAGGTTTATAAGTTACTAATGCATGTGCTATATGTTTCTGAATTCTAGGAAAGCTACATGCTTCTAATAAAAATTTTACTGCAGAGAATTAAAGGTCTTGAAGTTCTTGCTTAAATCTGTTTTTTTATTCTGTCTAATCTTATTNAAATGTTTTATGTAGTATTTCTAATTCTTGCAGCATTTGGGCTATTGGGCTTCTCATGTTAGAGCTGCTGAGGTATATTGTTCATAAGAGACTGTATTGAGACAAAATACCTATGTATGTTATTTTGGTGCTGATCAAACTCACTAAACCCTAATGTTCTGGGTTTTTTCTTAACCCCTATGGCACTTTTTTTTTTCAGACTACTGTAAATATTTTCCAGTGTATAAAAAAATAAAGAAGTCAAAAGCCCAGACTGCATACCATGTTACATATTCAGTGTTTGTGCATATATTTGAATACTTAGATTGAGAACCATTTAAGTTGTATGCGTGTGTGTAGACACTGTATTTTGTTTCATCAAAATAATGTGCCATCAGTTAAAAGTGGTATGAATCATGACAGATATGGTGCCCTGGTATCTAAGATACGTCAGCATGCTGATAAGTTACTTGCTTTCCTGCTGTGAGAACTGGTTGCTGTATTTGATTCTTTAGCCGAATACAAACTAAATTAAATCTGCAGTGACCTATATTGTGCTATAGCTAATGACCCAGTTAACCTCTGGTTAATTTTCTGTCTCTTGGTGTCCTGGGAACAGGGACATGTTTATTTCAGTAACCACAAACCTTTAGAAATGTGCCACTGGCATTTATCATTCCAGAGCTCTGTTTTTTAACAGAAATTAGCTAATGGGCCGTGGGGGTCTGCAGAAGTTGTAGAATGCCAATGAGGAGCTTTCTTTCACTTTTCCTCCACCCTGATTTACATGACTAAGCTTTTAGCTTTTCTTGATTTTGTTTTTGTTTCTTGAGTGTTGATCTGTCTCCTGTGGAGGAAACAAACTATTTGCTTTAAGTGCAGGAGGGCATCACTGGCAGCTTCCCAGGAGCTCCCCTCTTTTTCATGCTTTAAATTAAGCTAGAACCAGTACAGATGTCGGTAGGGAAATTCGCAACTGATGCAGTTCTATTATTGAATGGCTGTATTATGCAAATAAATCTTAATATAACCATAAAATAATAATGAAGATCTTGTCTAAGGACAGATCTGAACACCACTTTTCTGATGCAAATGGGATTCTCTGGCACCTGGGTGGGCTCCTCCATGAAGTATATGTTCTTTTTAAGGAAGTGAAGTTATACAACGGGCAGCTGAAAAACATGGAATGATTATTCACACCCACTCACAGTAGCAGCTCATATCGTCTGTATCACAGATCAATTAGGTAATGCATAATCCAAAACAACCTGGACATTTTTTGACAATTAGAACATTGAGTGCTTACAGGGTGAGGCCTTGAGAAACAACTGTTCTAGAGCCAATCCTTTCTGTGCTGTCTGTTCATTGAAATTTTTACCACAAATTTCCTTTGGAGATAAAATCCTTACTTATTTTTTGTTTTGCCTGTGTCAGCAACAAGAACGGCTAGAAACAGCTTCTTGAATGTTCTGCAAAAAGCAGATGGAAACACTTCTACAGGAATCCTGAGTCCTTTGTTGTCCATGTAGAGAGATGGATTTGGCAGGGGAGTGTGGAATTTTCGGCTGTTACGGGTCACTTGTTCAGACACTTGTTTTATTTTGGGACATTTTGTGACATGAGAATCGCTCATGTTACATACGTTACAAATATGCAATATCTGGAGGGACAGGAAAAATTTCCATTAACAGATTCTTAGGAACTTGGTCTATTCAGTCAGGTGGCTTAGAGCACCACACCAAATAAGCAGTGTCTTTGCTTGGTGTATGCCATGGGTATGTTCTGCAATTTTGCTCAAGATCATCTACCTGCACCAGCTGGGGAGGACTGGCATACCCTTTTATCTGTCCTCATTTCCTTGTTATCTGCAAAACACATTGAATGTAATAAAAAACATTCCTGAGACTGGATTGTACAAGTGGTGTCACTTGCTGTGAAACCACTGCCATTCAGATGGGACTTTGCATATATTCTACCTGGTGGTGAAACTGATTTTTTTTCCTCTAAGAGCCTGTATGTAAAAGATCCAACATCTTGAATCCTACTGGGCACTGTAGCCTTTTTGTAAAGGGGGAAAAAATGAGTTAATCTGTAGAAATACGACTGAGGTTGTGGTTTGTTATGTTACAATGTGGCTCTATGGCTAAACTGAAATGATAAAAATATGTCCTGTATTTTCCTGGGATTTTTTTGTTTTGTTTTGTTGTTTTTTTTTTTTTCCCCTTATGGCAGCAGAAGAGGTAGAATGTCAGCCTCTGTCTTGTTTTGGTTTTCATGGAAATTAAGTTGAAACAACAGGAGTTTTAAGCTGTGAGATATTAAATCCCTTTGTCTTTACTGACTGGAGCATCTTGAAAATGAGAACTTTTTCTGTCAGTCATCCAAGAGTATAGGGAATTCTATGTATAAAGGCAGTTCAAGTGCCCCACAGCTTAGTCACTGGTCTTTTCTTTTTATGAGCTTATTCTGTCAGGGTCTGTTAGTTTTGGTATTGTTAGATGTTTAACAGGATTTCAGACTCGGTGGTGGTCTCCATAGGTCCTTTCCCTATTTCAGCTCCCAGTATTCCTACTGCTAGAGGAAAAAAACAACAACTGTGACTGAGAAGATTGGAGTTACACACAGTGTAATTCCCTTATTCATAAATTTATAAGGGAATTGCTTCCCTTGGTTAGTGGTTGAAAAGAACCAGATTGCAAACTTTTGAAAGAGTTGGGAGTATGCTTTCCATATATTTCAAATCCTAAGCTCGGTGATATCTCTTGTGATTAAAAAGAAATCAATGAGAGAAGTTATTCCTATATAGCTGTATCTGATGTTTCTATTAATTTGTACAAATTTACAGTTGCTGCTATTAAGCCAAGATGAACTTTTTCAGATTGAAAAAATTTAAGACTAGGTAAGAAAAATATACTGAGTTTATTATACTGTGTTCTGGATAATGTTCTTGTGTGGTATGTGTTCAGGGTAAGTTTTATGAGTAAAAATAATTTTTCCCTCTTGTTGATGGGAAAAATCTGATGTCATGCATTCATTTATCACAAGTAATTTGAGTACCTCATAATGCAATGAACTGTGATTAACGTTTTAAGGGGGAAGTAGGGAAGCATGAGAACGAAAGGCAAAGGAAAACGTTAAAACATTTCTGAAATAGTATTTCAGCAAGAAATTTCAGACATTCACTGAATATTACTCTCATTGCATGTGCATTTGCAAAAAGGGAAAATATTTTTTTAAATGTTTTGAATTGTCACCAAAGATTTCATATACTATTAAATGGATTTCATAATAAATAGTATCTCTGAAATACTTCTGTTTATAAAATTACCTCTGTAATGGTTCTGCATTTCAATTGCTTAACTGAACTTATTAGAGATTCTGTTCTTGCTTGATTTCTTTCTTCAGTGCACTTTGACACTTCGTTGCAGGAAGGTTAACTGCCACTGCCTACATTGTGGGCACTTGAGGTCACTTTAGATACTGCCATTGTCTGTCTCAAAGGACTGAAAATACTTTGCATAAATCTTCTATAATATAGGAATGGTGTGAAGAAGCTCATCTTCTATATTTGTGCTTGAAAATAGTTTTTTTTGAAGTGTAAACACTATTGGAAAAACAGTATATTTCCTGGAGGCTAGATTTGTATTTAAAAGGCAAATATGTAAAAAACAGAGTTGAGTTTTGATCTTTTAAACATGACTGTAAGTCGTCTGTTAATGACATTCATGAATCTCATTGTTTAGCCCAATTCAAAATCCTTCTTGAAAGTTAAAATGTAAATTGCCATACAACTTTAGGGGTAAGGACTACAGGAAATTAGTGCTGGCTGTTTATGGGTACTGATTCCATTGCTATACCCAAGATTTTAATACATATTTAATGTAATGAA
>VZTB01003257.1:92086-121859 GCA_013397245.1 Thryothorus ludovicianus | reverse complement strand
AAAAAACAACTCTGTGTGTAAAGAGAATGGATTAGTCAAGGATGACTGGGACAAGTTGCACTGACTGTGGCACTTGTGGAGGTAAATTTATTTAATTGCTTAACCAGGTGCACATTTGTCATGCAAGAATTATGGTTATTACTGTGCTTGAGGGCAGTCATTTTAATGTTTTTGCTCCCTATGAAATATAGTACTTATATCAATAGCAGGGATAATGAATTATGTCTTTAGTCCCATTCTGTACAACACTGAAGCCAGGGAGGAGTGACTAGTCTTAAAGTAGTCTGAAAGTAATCTGCAATAGTGTTCCGGTGAACTCCAGGTAAGAGGAAGTTAAATCCAGTGGATATGTTTGTCTGCTGAGGTAGCAAGAAAATTAGCCACTCACATCTTTTTTTTCATGGATTTCTGACATTTTGATGTTGACCTTTCATTCTCCATGAAAAGGGAAATATAATTTGGTCCAAAACTGACATTTGTAATTCATGTGGGTTCTGATGCACTTAAAAGGAGAAAGTATTCCAGTACAGTGTGAGATTCTCCTGGGTAAATTGAATGGATTGTACCGTGCTTAATTAAAAGCACACATAGACTCTAGGCTCTCTTAATGTTTGTGTCCATTGGACGAAGGTGAATGGAGCCAGTGTGCTTGAAAAAAATTATTAGAGAGGCTAGGGTGTGATGTTCCAGGCTAGAAAGATGCTTGGCTTTGGAAAGGAAGTGGAAACAACTGGTAAAAAGAGCTTTATGGTTTTGATGAAGTAAGATTGAAAGTAAGAAGTGTTGACAGTAAAAACAGGGACTGAACTTTGCAGGGCTATGGATCAACGTAAGCTGTACTAAGCAAAACACTGGAATATGATTGTGAAGCCTTCCTATTGCTGGCAAGGGGATGTACTAAATAATAATGTAATATGGGACGTAGTTCATGGTTATAACCTTCATTTTGGGCTATGTGTGGAGCTGAATAGAGGTTAGTGATAAACGGTTTTTCTTTCTGGTTTATTTTTTGTGCCCATGAGCTTTGCTAACATGTTTTAATAAAAAGCTGAAGTTGATCTAATTCACTGTCTCAGGCTTTAAGCCTGAGTGTTTATGCTGACTTCTGGTACTACCTCTGAGGTGTTGTTCATGTATTTTTGAAAATGCCTATGTAAAAATATAGGCCTCGTTGAAGAAGTGTGTAACCTCTATGTTCGCTTATTTTATGTGTATTTTTTCCCTTTCAAGGCATCTGAGTATCTTCATAAAGCACTATGAAGTGATAATTAATTCTCAAAACCCTGCCAGGGAAGTCCACACTGCTTCAGAACATAAAATTGATCTGTTTATTACCTGTGATATTGTGACTTGTTTCCTTGAATAGTAATTGATGTCAATTATAGATGATGTCTATAAACTTGAAATTGTGTTGTTTATCTGCTAAGGACCTTGAGAGTGTGATCTTCTAGCTCAGCTTCAGTAGTATAGATTCCATCTGTAGTGCTAAAATTGTCTAGGGACATAAATTACAGCAATTAAAATTAGCTAGAGGAGAGAGAATGATGCATTATTAATTGGCATAGTCATTAAAGATCTGAAAAGAACCTAAAAGAGATAGTGTCAATACTCAAGCACTAAAAGTGACAGGCAGTGTGCAAAGACCAGTGATTGTATTCAAAGCCTAGGGCCATTAAGACACAGGCAATTACTTGGAACTTTATGACTGTGAATTAAGATCACTCCGACATACTAACAGTATGTTAAAGGAGAAATTTTTTAAGAATGGTGCTGTTCAGATTCCTACTCTGAAGACTGGAATAGTAGTGCAGTTCATTTCTACCTGAAGGAGGTGTAGCACTTTATTTTATAGAAATTGGAAACAACAAAGAATTGTAAAGAAATCCCATCTGTAATTTGGTGAATTTAGGCAGAAACCTAATGTTTCTTGGCATCAAATATAATAATCTGAATTTATATAAAGAAGAATAAATCCTGGTACACTGGAGAATGAAGATTTAATTAGGAGTCCCAGTATACCTCAGAAAAAAAGTCTTGCTTGTGTCATGCTGAGCAATACAGCAGTGTGAGTAAGAGGCTCATGGTAATGTTGCTGTATATCAGCTACTTAATTTTTCGTGACACTTCTTATCAGTAAATTTCAGTGATTTACCTACCTCAGCTAATTTGCTTTATTGGAAATAATGCTTATTTTGTAAAATAGTTCACATATGGTGCTATTAATGAGGAAAAAAATGGGGAAAGGATCTGTTTCTCATGAGAGAACAGTTTTAATAATTGATTTGCAAAGCAAAGTAGGCTTCAAATACTGGAGGTGTTAGAACAGTAGTTTACTTGTTTTGACAACTAATGGGACAATGTATGTCTGCTGACTGGAGAGTTAAAACTCCAAAGCAAGCATCTCAAATTTTCCTCAGCTAAGGGAACCCTGGGAATTTTTGGCTTTTCAAAACTTCCCAATGGTTTCCTGTCCTACTTGCTAAGAATTCAGATTTATAATTCATCACACTGTCTACTCTAGAGTTTAAACACTGAATGTGATTAGCTTTGCTGAACAGATGTCGAATTGAATGGCCTCTGTTGATTCAGAGAATCTGAGTAGTGTCAGAGTTCAGTTACTATGCTTTCAGGAAGGCCTCCTGTTGCCAAAATGAGCTTTCTTTTTTCTGTTTCCAATTTCTATGCCAGAGTCTGCATCAGCATGCGACTGGACTCAAGGAAAGCCTGCATGTATATAGCCACTGAAAAAGCCATGCAAGTGTACAGCTACATCCTCCCTAAGCCACCCATGCATTACTTGCTCCACTAGCAACTTATGGGGGGCTGCCTGTTTGCCTATATTAGACAGGTTTATTTTTTTAGTATCCTTCTGGATCTCGAGAAGCAGATATGCCGTGACTCTTGTCTGTTTAGCCGTTGAGCAATGGTTAAAATCTCTCATGTAAGCTCAGAGACAGCAAGAGTAAGGCCAGCTTTACCTCTGTGTTCAGTGTAGTAAAGGCGTTTGCTTGTTCCGAGTTTAATGATTCAGCACTACCACTCTGAAATGGCTTTATTATATCCAGCACTTTATTATTTTAGTTTTGGATACTTTGCTGTTACAGCCTCAAAACTGCATTGGTTTGCATTAACTGTTTGGTAGTCAGAGTGGGTATCTTAGGATGCAGTGTGCTTTATTATTGATTTTGTTCTCTCGGGTCGTTTCTGATGCCAACCAGAAATTGTGTAATTCAGGGTCTCTGGAGTCTAAGTAACTAACAAATTTCCACCGTGCCATTCCTGTCTTCCATTTAATTTCCTGCTGCCCTTTTCAGACTGTTAGGCTATGTGACCAACTCATTGACTGGAGCTGTAATCATGTTAATCATTAGCATTGAACCAGAATGATGAGTATTCGTTTCAAGTCATTTAGGAAAATAAGTTTGGCTCATGTTTCCAAATACTGTTTGATGTCAAAAAAGGAAATATGTCCCCACAAACACAACTGTGTTCCACCCTGCTTCTTTGACTCAGATTTCTTGCAATGCACCATAAAATCAACTGCATGAAACCCAAGTAACCAAATGCTTCATTACTTAAACACTAACATTATATACTAAATAATAGTCAAAATTAAACTGGTTTTACTGGAATTTACTGCTGCTGGTTGGTGTGAGCACTGAGAGTTTTGCTTTAAGTTACCCAAATCATGAAATGTAACAGAGAGATAATTGCATTGTTTTTACAGTATAGTTATATTCCACAGCATCTGACTTTGGCCCTACTTTTTCACACAGTATGAGAAAAGTATTTGTCTCCTTGTGAGGATGTTTTTTTGGTTTTTTTTAAGTGGGAAACTGAAAATTGTGCATAACATGAATTGATAGGATTATTTAGATGAAGACACTTCTATTTTAAAAATGAAATCTATAAATTTTACAGATGTACTTTAAGGATTAGTGAGAAACATTTGTATTCTTGCTATTCATTTTAACTGGGGTGGGGGCAGAATAAGGAAGAATTATAGATAAATTTGTCTTCCAATCAGTATTTGGTGAGCAGTTTTCATCAGGTTGCTTGTAGCTGGGGAGCCAGTTACTTCCCTGCCATTTCCTCAAAACTCCTGCATGGGAGTTGGTTGCAGCAACTATGAGCTAGTCTTGAGTATACAGACAGAGTAAAAAGAAATCATGAAATGGCTGGATTGAAGTGAGGTTGAAAAGTGATGCTAAATTTTTGTGATGCCTGTCAGAAGGGTTGAATATTGCAGATATGAAGCACCATGTTTCCATCTGAGTAAATAGGAGGCCCTATTGCTCAGAATTGCTGTAAATAATAATACTAAGGAAGAAAGAGGTAGCAGCTAAGATCTTCATACTATAAAAATATAGGTTTCATTTAATGTTATTTGAAAGTACAATTCAATAATAACAATTATAGGGTATTGTCTTACAATTCTTTTGATAACAGACCACAGGAAATACAGCACACATTCTTGTTACAGAAGAAACAGGGATTATGTCCTGTAGTTGCACTGCCTGCTGTCCCTTGTCTTGTAAGAAATTCTGAATGTGTTAGTGTCACTTTGAGCTTTTTCTAATAGTTTGAGATTGCTGAATTTTGAGAAAAGACTAGACAGTTGTTTCCTAGGAAGAGGAAAAAAAGCCTTTAGGAAAAAATTTTCATTTTCTTTTGTGTGTTTTTTTTAAGAACTGTTCTCGTGTGCGTCAGAGACTCAGCTTGGCTGAGGATGTTATGGGACTGCTCTTTCTGTTTTAGCAATTGAACTTATGCACAAAAGCTAAAAGCCGTGCTGGTTGTATGATCCATGGTTTCATTTGCATGCTTAGCAGCTTTCCAAAGTGGGAAAAAACAACCCAACAAAATAGCANCTCTTTTTTGCTTTTTACCAATTAGTTTTTGCATATACTGTCCTTAGTGAGTGAACCCAGCAAAGCAGAGTTCAGGAGGCCTTTCCACCAGTAGTTCTTCTGATCCGCCGAGACACTGAATACTCCCAAAAATATAATCCTTGTATTTTGTTATTGCATTCTCTATGCTGAAGCATTTATGAAAGTATTTTTTAATTGTACAATTAAAGTTAGTGGGCTATACATGAATTACAGTGTATGAACAATAGCATTTCCTATATTTTAATGTTTTCCTTTTCACTTTGTTTTTGCTTTCCTTTTTGATACAAGAGTTTGCAAATCATACTGATGTTTGAGTAACAACATTGTAATATTATTTTCTTGTGTTTTAGTTACATGACAATATAGCAGATTGAGAGACACTGGGAGTCAGAGAACTTGTAGGTATAAGAGAACAAGGCTTTGAAAATTTACTGGTTAATTTGTGTTTATGGTACAGTCTTGAAATACTCCATTTCAAATTTCTTGAAAAGACCCTTTCTTCTGGGCAGTATCTTTTGCCAGACGGTTGAAAATCTGGCCAGAGGAGTTACCCCATGCTGTTTGCACATATGTAGGCTTATGTGCTCTGCGTTTAAAGATGTATCATTATTGATTTTCCCCAGTTTGTTTCATGTATCACATTCTAAGAGATCAACTTAACTTCCATAAACAGTTTATTAATAATCTTCATTCAGTTAATATAACCAGGAAACAGCACCTCCCCTGCAGTAGTTCCACTTTTCATATCAGAGCTACTTTAACTCTGTTCTCTGTGCCAGATTAAAGTCATGCTGTGAATGATACACCTTGCATATTCCCATTTGGCTTATAAAATAAGTGATACTGGAACATTTGTGGTGGCCTTTGACAAAATCTATGATTTTAATCACCAGCAGGAGATCCTAGAGAGGTCACTGACATGTGATGTGACCTGAACTACTACTGCATAGTAGCCATAGTGTAAACAGTTACTGACAACTAAGTGCTGTAGATGCAGGGTACATGACAAACTACTTGATTAGAGTTTTACTGGTCCATGTAGTTTGGTCTTGCGAATATCATTAGAGATCTTGAGAATATCTTAATTTAACATTATCGTTTAATGTGTGTTGCACATTTTAATAATGGTGATATGCAGAAAAAATAAGCCCATTAATGAAACACACTGCTTGATGAGTTCACTTGATTTCCTCTGGTTCTCATATTCTACACTGAGGTTAGTGGAATTGCAGTGGCAGAACTTAGGACAAACAAGACAAAGCATGATGTCAAGGGTCAGAGAAAAACAATGCTGAGAATTCCAGGAAAGAGCAATAAAAGCTTGCATTCTTTTTTGTAAGTCCACAAATTCTCCCACTTTTAGTTGCTCCTCTCTTACTGGATTGTAGAAGAACCTGACAATTTTAACCATCTCTTACGCTTTTTTTTCTTTTGAGCCTTTTATCTAAAATATGAAGGCAACATTACTGCTCTTCTAACAGAGTTGATGACATACTTATATCTATTGTTTATTGCATAATTTGCTAGATATTGTCAATGACATTATGGGTTTATATGCTTATATGCACTCTTTTTTAAGATAGAAATGGAGTTCTTTGGCTTTCTTNTTGGTAAGCAGAGAAGAAGCCATTAGAAAATATTACATTGTGTATTGTTCTTGTTACAGTTGCTAGTGGAGTGCTGAAGTGATGCTTCCTCTGAGAAAGAAGCTTGATAAGCAACTGAGAATCTACATGATCCATATCACATTAACTGACGCTTTTGTAACAGGACATGGCTTTGTATTTTTCTTTTTGTGGGAATTTGTGGTTTTTATTTCCTTCTTAATCTTGGTCTCCTTTCTCCTAGCAATATATTTTGCAAGGCAAAGGAGTGCTTTGTACTCCGTGGTCTCATGAGGTTTTTCGCTATAATTTTCATTTATTACATTTTGCTTTCTTTCTTAACTCTTAATTTCATTTTATTATAACTCAGCATGTTGTTTAGTTGCTGTTTTCCTGAGGTCTGCACCTCCTCTGCCCTCATCATGTCACTTTTGATTAAGCAGCTGCAAAGCCCTTTACCCAGCTTCTAAAGGGTAAAAGTCAAAAATCAATAATATGCCAGTCCTCCCAAAATGCAGTAGCTGTGAGAGGTAAATGAATGATTAAACATGATTAATAACAATGTAATGGAAGATGCAAAGTAGGGAAAAGTGCTCACTTTAGCCTGAACTCAGAGATTTATTGCTGAGTACTACAAATAATGGAATCATCAATCTTCCAAGGACTAAAAAAAGGCATCTGCTGCAGCCATTTTAAAATGCAGTGAAAAACATCTTCCCTCTACCTCATTGTCTCTTTTGGCCCAGTTATTCTGAATATAAAATACATGCTGCATAAAGAAATAGGTATGTAAACTTTGCAGTTAAAACTGTTTGCTTCTTATACAGTTGTCAAGACTGTTGTCAAAGAAAAAAAATAGCTAGTATTGTTGATTATTATGAATGTGTGTACAAAGATATGAGTGGTCATATGGTTTTGTAAGATGGTAGTTACTAAAACAGGAGGTAAAAGACTGTTGCTAAAGGAGTGAAAAGAGAAACTTGCCAAGGACATAAAGTAAAGAAGACAATTTAAAAGCTAGAGCTTTTATGGGATAACAGAAAAAAAATTAATGGTACATGCTCAACAATGCCTAGTGTTTGGTTACTGACAACAGAGAAGACTAACTAGAGACAGGAGCAGTTTCCTTACCTTGTTCACCAAAGACGAAAATATGCAGAAATGGAGAGGAGTCAATATTACATAACTGGAAAAGTTTTGTTAGCTGTTTGTAGCTGAGAGTTAAGTTGTCCATGTCAGAGAAGAAAACCTTCCAGGCCAGTCAAACTTCTGCAGGAAGCAAGGCTATGGACTTCAGTTGAAATTCTATATTTTAAGAGTTCTGAATTTGCATCCTGGAAAAGAGTAATAGGCTAGCTATCTCAAAGCTGTTCTTGCACAGCAAAATATATCTGCATTTCTAGAGGTTATGGGTGGGAGCAAGCTGAGAGAAGCATAGAAATCTCTTCCTGGGGCAGACATAATAGCAGGGAGTCCCAAAGGACTGTATATTGTAGCATGGAGCAACATCTCCGTAGATGTATGGCTACAGCTTTCTCTTTCTGTGATGAAACCTTTTTTGGCAAACCAAAGGCTTGTAAAGGCTCTTCATTCAGAAGGAAAAACAGAGCAGTGGTAAAGTCTTTGTTTTTTTTCTCTCTTTGAATAAACTAAAACTTAGTGTTAGGACTTGTTCTGTCTTCAGCATGCGAAGTCTTGGGTAACTTCAACTATTCTGAGTTCAAGAGCTCATCATTATCTTAGTTTTCAGTACCAACTTCTTGCACAGTTACATTGTAGATGCCTAAATTCATCCTGTGGCTTTTAATGGATGTGCCATCACTATTCTGGGTTTTATTCTCACCTTTATTCTTTTATGTCTCTTGCGTGCTTCCTCACTGCTTCGCTATTAAAAAAAAACCTTTTAACTTTGAAATCTCTTTGTGCCTTATGTTTCACATAACCCATTAGCTCTTCAGAGAAATTCCTACTCTGATCTATTCTTCTCTTGTTCTTCTCCTTATCCCCTTGGATCTACTTATCTTATGCATGTGCATGTCTTTCCTAGATACATGGAGTCCACTTATCTTACACAAATCTGTTCTGGAGGATTTGTGTCTTTGTGAAAATTTCATCTAGTGGTTCTGATACTTAATTCACTTTTACAGTGAGGTCAGGAAGCTGCAGCCATCTTGGACCCCTAGATCCATTGCCCAGCATTCTTGACACAATCTCTTTTTGTTTATTACACACACTGTTATTTTGCTCTGGGGTCTGGTACTGATCTTTCAATTGTATTAAAATCAGCTATTTTAATTTTAGAATGAGCTATTTTAATTTTAACCCTTTTTCCCTGGAAGAACAGAAATGGTATCCTAAGGTATTTTCCAATTATTTCAAGTAATTAAGCCACCCTTTTTTATTTAACATTCTTGACTGAACTATGGTGCAAGAAATAAAAAGCTTTCTGAAAGAGCAAAAGCACTTTCAAAAAGAGTATTCTACCAGTAAAGAGGAGGAAGATAGCTCAAACAAAGGCTGTGATTGCTAATTCTGCTGAGTTGTAGGATGGTATTCATGTTCCTGGGCAGTTCATTATGTTTGATACGATCAGTTGGGTTGCATCATTAAACTCCGAGGCCCATTTGAATGGGAACTGCACTGTATTAAATTTTATTGCATGCAGTCCATTGTTTCTTGTTGGCTTTTGTTCTGGGTCTGCTTCTCTCTTCTCTCCTGGCTTTTATTGACTTTTGGAGCTGTTTAAGGGGAAGGAATCTGTACACATGGATTTATTGTTATTTACTGTCTATACAGACAATTTAGATTCATTTGATGTATCTGGATTATTCCTGTATTTCTGCCAGTTTGGAATGTAGCCAGAAAAAAATAAACTCTGGCAGACACATTTGTGAGTTGACCTTTTCCCAATCAGTGAACTAACAGCAGCGATACTCTTGATGAAAGATTTTGAGACTGTGACCTAGGCTGCAGCTCAAACCATCAAATTTTCTGCCTCCTGCAATGGAATGTATTGCCTGCTGAATTCTTCTCAATCATTTTGTATTTTAACCTTCTTTCATTTTAGTGTGCAGTGACTTCTTGTATAAGCTTCCAGCTTTTCTTCTCAGGTGAAAAGGGACTAGAGAACTCTTGTTTGCCATTCCATTTGGTACATCATCTCTGTGCCTCACTGCAGCAGCACAGAAGATGACAAAGCATGGAGCTAAGTCAGAGGGCTCTGGGCACTTAGATATGGACTTCTAAGTTGGGTGTGTGGAATTTTTCAAGTGTCCTGAGAGCTCCAGCTCTCATCTGTGAGGCTCAGCTGTCTGTGAAAAACAATCACTTAAAGTCCTATGGAAATATACTCAGATATTCTCATGTCAGCTGCTCCTATTTGGCAGAAGTAGTGAATGTACTTTGTGACTCTCAAAGAATTCTCAAGAATTACTGCTGGAAGTCGAGTCATGGGAGTGATGTGCGTACTGGTAACATAAAGTGAACTGAAGTACCAATAAAGAGGTTGCATTGCCGGACATCAAAAGTGTTCAACTGCAGTTTCAGGACCTAAAAAAAGCGACGTGAATTTTCAGAACTGTTTTGTGTGACTGCTTACTACTTCTGAAAAATCAGTTCTCTCTATTTTAGGGGTCTAAATGAGACTTACTATAAGTCAGATATCTTACCTGTAATTTGTTGTTTACTGATAATGCCAGAGCTTTGCAGTGATAGAAAAATAAACGGTGCTTCTAGTTATAAATACATTTTTCTCTGAATTTAGGATCAGACATAATTATTGAAATCAGAAATAATATGTATTCCAAGCCATAAGGGCAGCCATGATGTTTAATTCTTCCATCTGAGGGTTGCACCTGAGACACTGGCACAGGATGCCCAGAGAAGCTGTCGCTGCCCCATCCCTGAAAGTGTCAAGGCCAGGTTGGGCAGGGCTTGGAGCAAACTGAGATAGTGGAAAATGTCCCTGCCCATGGCAGGAGGTTGGAAGGCGTGATCTTATGGTCCCTTCCCACCCAAACAATTCTATGATTTGAGACATCACTGGGTCAGTGGTATTGTAGTTAGGAGGTTTTTTCTTACGTAGGAATCTTGTCATTACCTTATGGAAGATTGTAAACTCTAAAGGCAGGGAAGTGATGCTAAAGCTCACATGTAGGTTCAACTTTATTTTTAACATTTTGGAAATTAAAGTGTTCTTTAGCCAGGGGCAGCACATGCTTCTGTTTCAGTGTCTTTTTTGTCTTCAACGAAATAGAGAGAATTTGGGTGGTTTTAGTGTTCCTTAAATGTAATATAAATAATTTCTACCCTTGATATCTGGTAGAAAAAAATGAAACTGATTTGTCATTAAAAACCAACTTTATAAAATTATAGTAGTTTACATTTTAAGAATGCACAAGGTGTGCATTATGTATTTCAAAAGACTGCACATGACCAATACTGAGAAGAATGAAGCTACCAGAACACTATCAAAACTGTGTATCTACTTGCTGTTACATCTCTATGGTTTCTAGAAAAACTAACCTGCATACCCAAATGACCAAATGACCTTACACAAAGGGAATCAAGAAATCCCCAAGGTTCTTGCAGAGGATCAGTAAGAGAGATGCCTATGACTGGTAGGTGAGTGTTTCTCATAAAGTAACTATCTCTGATGGATCAGTCCTGACCCTCAAGGGAAATCCACAAAGCACCTTCAAAAGATAAGCCTTAATATTAAAATTCATGACTCTGATAAAAGGTAAAAATGATAGACTTATTAGACATACTGGTTTTAAAGGTATTATAATTTTCTTAACCTCTCTTCTCATTTCCCGCACCTCAGTTACAAGTCTGTGTTTTTCAGCAGATGAGTTACTACCTTTTTTGAACAATCCACACAGTCTCCTTCTTTTTCATTAACAAGCCTTCCTATATCAGAGATATGAACTACTTTTCTTTGATATGGCTTGATTAGCACATTGTTTAAATTCAGAGCAGCTTAACTTTGAAGATAGCTGTTTATGTTTCAGATCTGAAGAAGTGCCTGATATGCCTGAGGCTGTGTCTGTTCATTCCCATCTGTAGCAGTTGATCTAATAACAGGTAACACATCCCACCATAAGCTTTGCCTCACTTGTGCTGTTGAGCTGAGAGAACAAGAAAATTATTTTCTGTGTGTGTGAAATGCAGGCAGTTGTGTAATTTTCTCTTTTAATATTTCTTGTAATTGTCCATTTGAAGGCCAGCTTAGAATATATAAATATTCAGTCAGATCCAGATATATATGTTACTATTTAAAGTATTTGAGGTAGAGGGGGAGAACTGTTGAACAGTGGTAATTAAAAGACAATGAAAAGCAAAGTAAACGCCGCTTTCCTAATGGAGGTAAAGTCTGGGTACATCCCTTTGGACTTTGTGCCTACAGGATAGGTCTGTGTAAGTGAAAGTACTTCTGCTGTAGGTGCGTCCAGTTCACCTGAAGCTGCAAACGAAACCTTTCTATGGCAAAAAGTGCACAACCTAGGCTGTGTACCCTGTGCCAGTGTGTGAAACGTGTGGCGGGAGGACGTGGGGGTGGCTGCTGCGGGTGCTGGCCTGCGCTGTTGGAGGAGAGAGGAGCCGCTGTGGTCACCCAGGAGCCCCTGGGCTAACGGCGGCTGCCCAGGGCACCGCAGCAAACACTGAAGGTTGCTGTGCTGAGGTCTGCTGTTCTGGCCGTCCTATAGATCAAGTGATTATACATTTTTCTGCTTTAATATTTACAAATCAGAGCATAGCTGTTTTTAGATAGACGTAGAGTGTTTTGTCGTTACGTACTTTACTATTTTTTAGGAAATGTTATTTAGATAAGGGAGTGGCTGTTGTCTTCCCTAGGAGAATTTGTAGTAAAAAATAATATGGTAGTCTCTCACATTCTGCATTACATACCAAATTGTGCTGAGACTGCAGCTATTCCTTAGTTTAACAATGTGTTCAGTTGATGATTGGCCCATTGTTCCATATCCATAAAACATCCAGGTACTGGAACAGGAGGCAGCCTGAGCACTGCAGTACAACCTCTTGAAAGCCTACAAAGGAAAAAAAATATCAGGATGTACAAAAGAACAATATGAATTCTTTATAAAAAGGAAAATTCTTTATTAAAATAAATTACTAAATGCTATTTTAAGAGTCGCTTATAAATGGGAATAATATAAAAAAATAAAAGGAGGCTGTTCTTCTTCTTCCTTCTATGGGCTGTGTGACCAACAATACTTCATTAACATTCTTTATCCTTCAGGTGCATCTTTGAGCATTATTAATAATATTAATACTCAGAATACACATACTAATTTTATATATGAGCTTCAGGATTCTGATAGTGTTTTCTTATGCATTTCTCTTTGGCATTGCAGGAAGGATTTGTTTTGAGTTCCTTGTTGAATAGAAGAGCTATCACTTTTGTCAGTGCTTTTATTGCTGTTACAACCTCCTCCTCATCTTTGTTGCTTCAATATTTTGCTGCATAGCTTGCATTCACTGGTACAAATTATTATCAAAATTAATTTGGTTAAACTAGAATTATATTAAGTGTTGCAAACTCATAATTGTAACTAAATACATACAGTGTACTATACTTAATCTTTATTTTCATGCAGGAGATCTTAGCATTTGGGTCAAGCAAACTTGGTGATTTTTTTTTCCCTTCTCCTTTGCTTTTCCTGGCAGCATTCCCTTTTTTCACTTTTTGTAGTACCTCAAAATGTATAAACCATTTTCCCCCATAATGTGACTGAATATTTATTGGAAATGTCACTTGACTTCAAAAGACAGGTATCAAGCAATTGCCCATAAAATCATATTGAGTTGGAGTCTGGTCATATAAAACACCTGTCATGTGAGAGATCAAAGAGTGGAGCATATTATGCTGTTTATGCCTTCCTAATAGTGTTTTGTTGTTGAAGCAGTATTTAGACATTTTATGCAACTGAGATGCAGTTGTTTAAAGTAAAAAATAAAACTTTACAAACTGCCATAAGAGCTCTGACCGGTGTAATCACTATAACTGTGGGCTGATTACTATAATAATTTTTGCTGACAAAAAGCAAGGGAGATCAGGCTCATATTCTGTTGTTGGCTTTATATTTAGGTCTTTAAAGATGGCTCAGAGCATGTGTGCCCTACACATTAGGAAGAATGAAAGTAGAGAGGAGAAATCTAAATGACTAATGGTGTGAGAGGTTTACAAATGATGAGTTATTATAAAGCTAAAGATTAGCAATTCTGAAGAAGATTTAGAAGGCTAAGTATGTAGAAGTGTGAAAGCCAACCTTATTTTTCTGTTGCATGTGACACGAGGACAATATTCAAGCTCTGAAAGCACAATATATTTGACAACAATGAAAAAGACATGCTTCACACAACATGTTGCTTAGCTTATATTTTTGGTTTTTTTATTGATTTTTTTTTTTTTTTTTAAATGACTTCTGGACTCCTTCTGGCCGTATTCTTGTTTCCCAGAAGTTGCTTCTCTGTATCACTGACATGCTGCCCTTTCCTCAGGACAATTTCTCTGAGTGCTTCTTACACCCTTTAGTTTTAGCTGGTGTCTCAGGACTGATTAAAAGATAATGTTGGGCACCCCCACTATCTGCCAGGTGGATCAAAGTGGTTCCCCTTTACGTGCAGCTCCATAGTTTACTTAATAGTCCAACATGCATTGTTCCATACGTACTTCTGTGCTGTACTGCTTGAGAGGAAGGTGGACAGAGAACCTTCAGATTAAATTTTTGAAGGAATTTTTGTGGCTAACAATGGATGGATGTGTGATAGATAAACAAATAAATGTATGTCTGTTTTCTCCTAACTTTGATAGGTAAATCCTAGGATAATTTTAGACAAATTATTTAGATAGTAGGCAACATTTTTTATGTGAGGTGTAGTAAGAGAAATTCAACGTTCAAAGTTTATTTGGTGTAAAAGCTCTGGTGTGGCAGTGAAAGGGGATGATTTTGCTTTTTCATTTTATCTTTTGAACTCTGGCCAGCTATGATGATCCATATATACCAATGGAATCCTTTTCCAGGTAGTGAATAAAATTACTTCCTTTATTTAAAAAGGAGATACCGGAAAGGTTTCTTCGTCATTGCAGGAGTCAGTTTTGAGACCTTCTTGTTTTACCAGTAATTTCAAATGATTTTATTGCTTTAGACTTCAAATAAACTGCAGTATTTTAAATACATCTGTATCCCTTGAGTTTTTGGCAATAGGAAAACTAGCTGAATTCACTAAACTGCTTAAAGTTTGGATGCATAATAGTTGTTACCCATCCTGTTTTGTAACTGTGCCAGAACAAGTTCTTTTGAAATGTATGAGATAGAAATGCTATTCTCTTGAAGAGGAAGCACCTTCCACTTTGGAGGGTTGTCTCGGACCAGGGATTGTATTATCCTCTTAATGCACTTGCATAACTCCCATTAACATTAATGGAAATTTCATGCACTCCCAGTGAGGTGAACCTACTCTTTTGTTGAAATGAGCAATCTATTGTGACAGATTTTCCAATGACGTTAAATCAAATTTAGATTCCTATACTAATGTCCCTAATCTTAGTCTTAGTATCTTTTTATCCTTGTAGTTTATATTAATGAAGTGGTAGCTTTATATTAGGTCATCTGTTTCTTAAAATGGAAAGTTGCATTTGCAGTCCTTCAGAAATGCAGGGAGATTGAGAAAGAAAATTGACTATGTGACCTGTGGACCACTGTATAGCAAACCTAGTATTTTCTTTGGCTTGGTAGTTACTGCTTGCAGTCCCTTTAGAGGTAGTTTATAGAGGTTGCGTGTTGCAGGTAGCAAACTGTTGGCCTGTGGTTAGGACAGAGGAATGCTGGGTTCCTCATTCTGTTCCTGGCCTGATGAAAGGCTGTTTGACTCTGGGTAACTCAGATGCCTTTAGACACTAATTCATGTCTAAAATGTGCAGAATCAGAACATCCTGGCTCACAGGTGTGTTGTAAAATTGTAAATTGTTTCATTGTGAGTTGAAAGTTACTAGGAAAATGTGTAATGTTATCTCAGAAAGCAGTAAAAGAATTTTACCACAGTGTTAGCGAGATGTAGATGCTGTTTTATGTGCGTCATATGGGTCTATGATTAGTGTAACTCCCTGTTAGGGAGTGGTTTGTTTACCCCAGCACAGTTGTGCTGTTGCAGCCCCTAGCGTGAACACTGTGGTATTGACATACAGTGTTTCACCGCTGTCGCTCATTCCTGTCCGTACAGGAGCACACTTGGTACCTTAGCGGTGACATTCTTGCGTTTGGAAGAGGTGTGTGCCATTTCACTGTACAGCATCGTACAGTCACCCTAAGGCGTTAACTTAGGATCTGTCTATGCATAGCCGAGAACAGAGCCAACAAAGAAAAATTGTTCAAGACGGTTAGCCTTCTCCAGCAAAGTCCAGATCAGGTCACTGGGGGCAGTGCTTGTTTTAAAGCAAAAGTCCTAATAACTCATAGATTGAACAGTATATTAGATGTAATAAGAAGCGTCAGGAATTTCTGAGGTAACCTGTGCTGCATGTCAGACACTGTCAGCATGAGAATGCTGGAAGAGAACGTTTCATTCTTAGGGTTTTGTGGGGGGGGGGTGGTTTGTTGTTGTTTTTTTTTTAAACATGTTAATCCACAAGTATCTTTGAAAGATACTTATTTAAGAGGTCTTTAAGTAATTCACTGAAAAACTTACCGATTTAGTTACCCAAACTAAAAAAGTTCCAGGAGTGTAATGTAACTGGTTGCGAGTAGTGTAGACAGTACCTTCTGTGAACACAGTCCTTACCTCGAAGAGTTTTGTTGAGCTTTTCTTAATTACTAATAAATATTTGGCCTTTTAATTTCAACTGCACGAGTAGAACGGGATCTGTGTTAGCATGATCTTTTAAGAAGTCTCTTTAGGCTCTCCCAACACAGGTGTCTCGGGGCAGGGTCCGGGGCAGACGAAAGCCTTCAGCCCCTTTGGAATCTGCCACCTCCGTCCTCGGCCCCAGCAGCTGTTGCGTGGGGCTGGCAGCACTCGGCAAGCGATATCAATAGGGGACAAGAAGGCAATTAAATTTCCCTTCCTCCGCCCGCCATGGACTATCCCCCTTGCTTATAAGGGCTCTGTGCAGCAGGCGGGAGCTCAGCGCCGGCCCCTTCTCTCTGGAGCGGGGCTGGCTCTGGGACCTCCCCGGTTCCCCCGTGGGCGCCGGGCTGCGGGGCTGCGCCATCGCCTTCGCCGCGGTGCTGCCGCTGGACTTTGAACAAGCCCGGGGCTGGCTGGTGGAACAGGTTTCCTCCCTGCGCGCCGCTGGGCATTGCGTCAATCCCGGGAGGAGGGTCCTCGAGGTAAATGAACTTTTTAAACGGGAAAAGGAGAAGAAGGGAGAGGAGGAAGAAGAGGCGGGGGCAGCAGCAGCCCGAGCGCTTCCTCTATACGCTTCTTCGGGAAACGGGATCCAGCTGCTGCCCAGCACCGCGGCCGGAGGATGCGCTTCCCCGCGCCGCCGAGCCCCGGCCTCCGCGGGCGGGCAGTGGGTGCGCCGGCCCGGGCCTGGCACGGCTGAGCGCTGGCTCCGCGGGTGAGTGCGGGGCGCTGGAGGGGAGGGCCGGAGCCCCCGCCTCGCGTCGCCAGCCCCCAGAGCCAGGCTGCCACCGCGGGGAAGCTGGGCGGCGGGTCTAAGGTAGCTGCATAGGTGGGGCTGGAAGTTGAGTGAGGGGGCCTGGTGGCCGGGCGGGGGACTGGAGGCGATATGGTCCCACCGGCCTCGGCCAGCCCTGCTGGAGCCCCGCGGAGCTTCCCCGCCCTGCTGCGGCCCTGCCGGCCCGGCGGGTGGGCGCTCGCTCGCTGCCGCGGCGGCTGCGGACCGGGCCCTCAGAGGGGCAGCGGGCCCGGCCTCAGAGGGGCCCGGGGTGCGAGCTGAGGGAGCCGCGCTCGCCGGGGCCGTGTGGAAAACAGTACCCGAAAGACAACTGATGCCATAGCGCTCAGCTTCACGTTCGGCACATCACCGGATGGATCCGGGCACTGTGTATCTGAACGCCTGTGTGTGTTTGCAGCTGTATAAACACAGGAAGACTTTTTTCATAAAAAAATGTGTTTACTTGGTACAACGTATTTGTGTGATGATATTTGGGTTTGCCTCCTTTTTTTTTTGTTTTCTTAAAGCACTTGCATTCATTCCCTTATGGTATTTTCAGAAGTGTAAGTCTGTGGTTTTTACTGTACTTAAAACAATATAATTATCATTAAAGTCAAAGACTGCATCTGTTATATAAAATTGTGATGATAGGTAAAAGAGCAAAATAATTCTTTGTTTCTTTCAAGTTATTGTTGGTTGTTGTATATGGTGCAGAAAAATGTGTTTACTATTGTGTATTTGGGGGGTCCAAATAGCAACTTAACCTATCAGAGGACTAATTAATTCTCTGTGTGTCACTGTGAAACTCTAACAGTAATATGCAAGCAGTGGACAGAAAGAAAGTAGATTGAGCTGCTTAAAACATTTCTTAAAATATCAAGTCCTAGGGAAATTTATAACTAATTTACAATTGTTTTATTTAAAATAAAGTTACAAAATATGAATGAGATTTCGTAATGTGACCAAGCTTCTCTGTGATAAATATTTAGTTTTTGTGTAGTGTTCACCAGCATAAGGCAAGCAAGTCAGAAGAATGTGTCTGAATACTAACTCACTGCTCTAGTAGCCTGGAAGCTCTGTTCCTGACTGTAAATCAGCACAACTCTAGTATTCAAGAGTCACAGTTAACACTGGGGATTTGATTTTTGTACTTTCTCATAAATGTTTTGCTGCCTGGGGGGGGGGAAATCAGAAAGTAGAAAACTACAAGCAAATGCAGCATGTTGTTAGATTACAGCAGTACTGTTGATACCAGTCTTCCCCTGGGAACCTTGTTAGATTGCAAACAAGATTCTTCCCAATCCACATATGAAAACGTGTTTATCTCTTACAAACACAGTATAATGGTTTGAAGTGATGGTTGACAGCTTTACTGAGAAAAGGCCTGGCATAACCAAAGCTCAATGCAAAGGAGCGACTCCAGTTAAAAGAACAGCAGCACAGCTGTGTCCATTTAGCTGGCAGAGTGGATTTAATTGGGTTGGTTGCTAGGGAATGGCTCCAGCACCATGTGTTTCATTGAATTTAAACGTTGGATGAATGACACACCTAGATCTGCTTAAATAATCCACCTGGTATTGGCTCCAGCCCTATTGAGAGCAGATGTGTGTTGCTTCTCTCTGGCCAGTTTTTCCCTTACTGTGCAGTTCCACCTTGTGGCTCACATGCAAGTTACCCTTTTCTATGGTGGCTGCTGGGCAAGTTGAACTTGTCATACCAATTGTGTATTTAGTGTTTTGCAGTATACTTATTTAAAAGAAAAACAAACCAAAACAAATAAATCCCAAAACCGGTTAATGCAGACGTTACTAGAAGCAGTAATTTCTAGAAGTAGACTTGAGTTTTGCATTTGATACAGAGTTACAGGAAGAGTTAGATATTATTCTTGGTTATGCTGTAATGACTGATTTACCTAACTTCAGTGAAGTTGCACAGAGTTTACGTGTGGGACAGTTGTGCTGGGACTTGCATTATTGAGGTTGGGAGCACCAGTCTATGCAAGCTACTGTCAGTTACTAATTTTGCATGTATAGAGCCTTTTATATCTATGCCAAGTAATACTAATCAATAGCATGTTAAAAATACCCTCTGGGATAGAACTGACATCAGTCATCCCTGTGCATTCTGCCTATGCTGCTATAGAACTGACATTAGTTACTGAGGGCAGTGTTATAAAGAAGTCTTTCCTTGGTGTAAATGCTACATGGAAACAGCCCTTTGCTGTGTTCTTTTTTAAATGGAGTGTGAAGGTCTGGCTTTATGTCTTCAACATTTGTAATGTGAGTTAGTGTAACATTTTGTGTTGCCACAAAGGAGAAAGTAAGAGGACCAGACTTTCTCAAAAGCAGCCTTCTAAGAGGTTTGATAGGCTTAAGAGAGATGCCCCATCTGAAGAAGATTTAGTAAATTTCTGATAGCACTTTCCTAAGTATGAAACATGAATGACTAGATTTGTCAAGTTTGTTTGTTTGTATTTCTTCTTTTCAGGAAGAAAATGAGAGGCATACCTCATTCTTATGAGAACCCCACTACAGATTAAGCATCTTTAATACTGGAGGATGGCCTGCAGAGGCACAGAGAGCAGTGCACCATCTGTACCACTCAGATCAAAATGTATCATTGGAGAGGGCGCTATATTAAAAGTGAAGGCAGATTGGGGCACTGATGTGGAACTGTTCTGGCTTTATCTGTGAGTTGCAGATTAACCTTGTTGGCAGAAATGGGAAAAGAACTGTTAGTAGGAACTTTGTCCTGTTTCTTCCTGGAAGTTCACCAAAGACTAGGGGTTAAATAACTGATCTGTATTTGGCCACTGGCAATCCATGAGAGACACTCCTGTGTTGCTTTTCTGATGACTACTGAAACCTAGCTTTCGGATTGTACTGCATGTATGCTGTTAGTTGTGGCATGTATGTCTTGTGAAAACATACTTTAAGAAATAGGTTATTTTCTAAAATTGCTTTAATTTTCTTACCTAGTTATTGGTTTGACTTTTTGCACGTAATTACATACTTTGAGTTGATTCCGAGGAGTACTTACCCTGATAACACTGGGAACATAACACATCACAATAGCTGAAAAACATTCATTATGGGGGTGTGAGAGAGAGATTTGGTGGAAGATGCCTGTTGTACCTGACATGAAATTCTCTCTTCCACTCACAGTATCCTTTCAGAGATCACTAATTCTTATAACCTCAAATATACAAGTGTGGATAAAATAGCTGTGGGAGAGCAGTTTCTGTGTATCCCTAAATGTTTAAGTATTTCATAGATAGCTAAGCAGCTCTCTGAGCTGGGGACAGCTTCTATTTTTAGTTAAAAACAGTGTGTGAGGGGCAATAAACTGTAAGGAAAAGACCAGCTGAGGGGAGAGGGGCAATGAGGTCATGAGGTTACTTCCATGCATTTGTTTTAAACATGAGAAACATGTAAGAAAGTATGTTAAATGCACAACAGTGTAATGAAGGTAGTTATGACCAGATATAGCAAGAATGGGCAGCCTTCCAAATGCTGCAGGAAAAGTCAGCAAATGCTTTTATTTTGAGAAGCTGTTGGCTACTACAGACTGAAGAAAACCCACATGAACTTCCAGACCTTTAGAAAAATGTTTGTGTGTAATGAAAGCATCTATACTATCAGTTTATTTTTCTTTAACAAAAGTATGTACATAGTAATTTCTGAAGAGCAGAAGGCATTTCTCTACCTCCTCCCTCAAAAGCTCATATCCAAGAATATGTGCCTGCTAAACAAACTTTCTTTTTATCCTCCCCTGTTGAAAAAGATACAGGTTTCTTTTTCAAGCCGCTTTTGACTACTCTGGACAGTAGCAACACATTGACTCTGACATGATTCTTCCCAAGTGTACTGCTGCACATGGAATTCTTAGTACAAGGAATGAAAATTGATTGGATTTCTCAGTATTTCTTTTACTATAGCCTGGCATATTTCTTAGCAGTAGCAGCAGATACTAAAGGTGCATCTGTAAATTTTGAAAGCTCTTTCCCTACCCATTGCAACAAGTGCTAGGATTTTTAAATAAATTTTTAGTTTCTAGGAAAAAAGGTAACTTCACCTTCCTGTGAAACTCACCAGACAGACTTACTAGACAGACTGGTAAGGAAGGAGGATTTGTCATTTCCTCAAAACCTTATTAGTGTGCAGATTTGGAGAGTACCCTGCATGAATATTCCATCTTAGTATAGCAGCATATCTGTTGACTTCTGTGAAAATTCAATATGCATTTCTTCTATGAGCATAGAGACTGACTAATTTTTCAGACCAGTGGTTTTGCTATTGTGTGAAAACTTTGATTAAGAAAATTTATCTCAAAGAGCAATTGCTGTCAGAGGGGAACTAATAATGTGGCTATGAAATAATCTGCTGGAGTAAGGACTATTTTCTGTAGGGTCAGAATATTTCTTAAGGTAAAGCACATTGTGCTATGTTCTTTCTGCTCCTGCATTTCTGGGCTTTACAAAAAGCAGAGGATCTCTCTTGCATCATTTTGTATTGATTTTTCTTCTCAAACAAGAGATCATTGGCACCAGTCTGGAAAAAGACAGAGCAAGTAGGGAATTTGTAAAAAACTGTCTCATTGATTGCTGGATCTGATGAAATAATTAGTGCTTGATACTTTCAGTACATTTTCAGGTTCTTATTTTGACTTCTGAAAGCAAGAGAAGATCCCTTTATATCAGAAGATGACTGAGTGAAACAGCAATTTCAAAGGTTTTTCAGCATGCTAAGTAATTTCTTGTAGTCTCCTTGTAGGAATTGCTAAGAATTTTTTATTTCCTCATTAACAGGAGTAGTACCAGTTAGATGTGCTCTGTTTTGCAATCCAGTCATAGGCAGTGCAAATCACTTGGGTGCATCCGTTCCCAGACATGTGCAGTAATGGGCCTTCAAATGTGTTCATTATTAATAATGGTATTTTTTAAAAGTGTGTATAATTTTGGAAGCCAACAGAAATGCTGAAGGGATCTTGCACTAACATCAAAGGTGTAGTAGGCTTCAAACAGTATTATACCGTAGTTCCAAGATCAGGGCAGCTTTGCTCTTAGATGGAATTTATAAGATAAATAAGCGTATAACAAATCTTCTTTCTGAGTGTTCTCTGACTTTACAAATATGTTATTAGCTCAGTAAATTTTTGCTACCGTCCTGTTTAAAAATAGTGATAGATATGGGGTTTTTCTGCATTTTTTGTGTAAACAAAAATGTCATCTCTAAACAGATCACTAAGGAAGAAGAAGGAAGATGATTGCTATTTATATATATGAAACCAAAAGGATTTTAGAAACTCTGCTAAAGCCTTGAACTTGCTACCAGATCTGAGCTTTGAGTGAAATTTCAGTTCCTACATTGATAACAGCTTATGAATTTGATTTTTCAAGTTTTTGCTTCTGGCTGGCACTAGGAAAATAAGTGTTTCCTTTGGGAGTTTGATTAGTTTTTTTTTTCTTAGGAATTGTTTCAAATACATTTTATTTCTTTTTAGAGAACCCGGGTGTTCCTTGATGGGTGCAGAGGGGTGAAAATATAGATAAATACTTGTTTCCCTCTCCCTTATAGGAGACCTGCAAAGAAAAAGAAATAGAAGCCATTAAACAGCCTTATTCAGAGAGAACATTAAATCATCACAACATGGCACAGCATAGTATTGTCCTTGGATTATTCATGATGACTGTTTTATCACTGTTGGATGGAAGTTCAACTTTCCTGTTAAATCAACGTCTGAAGGGAAGATTTCAAAGAGACCGTAGAAACATCCGCCCAAACATCATCCTTGTTCTTACTGATGATCAGGATGTAGAACTTGGTAAGAGCCCAGTATAAAGAATTTTAGCCAATGAATATGACGCTGCTTTTTCTTGGAGCTAGATTATTGCTTTCAAAATACGAATTTTTATTCAGTGTGAAAAATGATAGGAAGACCAAGTTTAAACCTGCCTTTATGTAGAACATCCTTTCCATCTGCCTGCAATTCAGGGACAGCAAAAGTTAGTCCCAAAATGTTAAAGTTCCTGTTCCTGTGGAAATACACAGTTCATGCCTGTCTCGAAACACTTAAACTTTGCTTCTGGCAATTGCAAGTATAACCTGGGAGGCTACATGCCAAAACAGTAGGTTTAAATTCATAACTGATAATTGCACCATGTAATTATTCAAATTCTTTTGTGTAATTGCAGGCATTCATTACATATATAATTTTCATTTTATTTACTTAAGTGTTGCCTAACACAATCGTACTATTCTTGTAATTGTCCATTTAGATGTGTAGTTGGTTACTGCCAAAATGACATAGAATGAAAAGATCTACTCTGTTATCAACACTACGTTAATTGTTGAAGAAAGGAGATGAAGATTAAACACATGCTTTGCCTAATGATTTGGGGTAATGAATTGACAGTTTGACTTTTGTTGTGTTACCTGAACAAGCTTGAATTTCCCAAATGCTGTCTTTAGTTAAGAGAAGTGATTAACACAAACCAGTTAAAATTAATAGTTTTGCATTAGAATTGTACTCTCATGTGTGTATGAAGCCTGGGTCATCACAAATGAAAAATGAGAACTAGTGTAAGTGTAGTCTGTTGGGAGGAGTTTTGCATCCGATTTCTAGCCTGGATAGGAAAATTTGGAAAATGGACCTCACTGAAGAAAGAGAACATAAAATTAATCGATTTGTACTTCTCATACACTTATTCATCTTGTTGAGAAGTTAATCACAGCAACGTGGCAGTCTTTTTATTGATGCTTCCTTCATATCAATATTACTGTATGTCTGCAATAGCATAGGTGTCACACCCTTCTCCAAGGTGGTGAGAAAGCCTGCTATGGAACTAATCCCATCAAATTAAATGCCATTCAGATTATCCGGATCAGATGTTGTTGTTGTCACCTCTTTAATGATTATTTGGATCAAGAAGCAATAACAAGAACATATATCCCAAAGTACATTTTCTTGCAGGCTTGGAAGGTGGTCCTACAAAATGTATCATCTTCTATTTTATGCTAGCCTTTGTGTTTCTGATGCAATTGTCTTGGGCAGTATATCACTTCTCTGATAGCTTGATGCTGTCCAGTTTCAAGGATAATGGGCACATGTCCACGCAAATTAGGGTCTAACTAAGGAATATCCATTTGATGGAGCTGAGATTGGGTATTTGTCATTTGCCACTAATGGCTTTGGGAGACCAAATATTTCTTTGAATTATTTTTTATTCTTGTCTGTTGCCTGGTGAGCTGTCCAAGTTAATCAAAATTGCCATTTGTGGTGATTGTGGTTAGTGCATTTAAGAAAGATGAAAACAAGATGTGAATTACAAATAAAAGCTAAGGAAAAGTTGGAAGCTATGGAAGCATAGCAGAGAAAGCTGTGGGTAAGATTTCATCTGTTTCTAAGAATATTCTGCCACTGATGGGTGTTTTAGCTTTCATTCTTCTTTTGTAGTTACTTTGGAGGTGAGAGGGAGTGCAACATAATCTCCAATGCCTTTCCTTTATTTATCTAAAGATAGATTTAACAATGTGCCAGTAGCAGGTGGAGCTTACCAGAAAGAGAATGTTGTACTTTGCTGAAAGGAGGTGTTTTGGTGTTTTTTTGTGGGTTTTTTTAAAATTTTTTAAAATTCACATTACTGTTAATCATGACTTTTACTTGGGAAACCAAACCCCAGCCTTGTACTGAAAGAAGGAAAATACTGGTGGAGATGGAATGCAGAATCTCTGGAGGACATCAAAGGAGAATGAGTGTAGATTGTAATGGATACAAGTGGGAGAAGACAAAGGAGAACACCAGGAATTACTGACACGTACATATTTGAAAGACTGTCTAATCAAAAGAGTTGTATTGACAAACATAATCTAAAGAAGAAGAATATATTGACAAGGAATAATTAATTAGGAACAAAGGCTTTTTTTCCCTATTAGAGCCATTTAAATCCAAGTTAGTATAATGCTGATGTCCCCTGTGTGGTGGACCCTGCATCTCCAGTTGAATTAGGTTTGCCTACCATGCTGCTATGACTTTAACAAACCAGCTCATTTCATAGTCTAGTTGGAGAAAGATCTGGTTATTTAGGAGCTATTTCAACCACTTTAGAGAAATCTGAGTGAGAGGTGATTTGTCTGTTTTGAGACCTTCCTCTGAAAAGCTACAGAAGTAGCACAGAAGATAATTTTTCTTAGTTGGCATATGCGGAGATGGGGCTTTAGGGCTTTGTTAGATTTGAGGGTGTCTTGGGGTGAAGAAAAGGAAATGAAGATGTGAAAAGAGTGTCTAGTGATTTTCAAATACAATAAAGAGAAAAGTCTTTAAGGGACAGTTAATTTAAATTCTGGGGTTCAATGAATTGGAAAATGCTTGTGAAGTTGTGCTTCAGGGTAGACAAATCACTTGATAATACAAGTTCTTCAACAGCTGGAACTCCATAAAATGTAAATTATTCCCTCCTTCAACAAAACACAACTCATAGGAAGTCAGTATTATTTCATAAATAATTGATATATTTTCTCCATTAATATTAATCAAAATATCATCTTTATCCCTGAGGTGAACTGTGAAGATATGTGAAGCAAAGTTATGGGAAGCTCACATTTCAAGTGAAGTTTCAACATAAAGTTTGCTTAGCTTTGTTCACTGAGTAACTTTAGCACATCAAATTGATTAAGCTTCCATATTTTCACAGTAGTCCAATGAATATTTTCTTAAAATGGCTTAGAAATTTCACTTTTAATTGCTAGATATTTGTTTATTATCAGATGGGTAGCAACATTTTCTGAATTCAATATTGACACTTTAAAAGCCTGACTTCCTCTCATGCATCCACTCGTGTAACCTCAGAAGGCTTTCTAGCTCAAAAGGTGATATGGTGAGGTTCCAGTTGCCGATTAACACATCAGTAATCTGTCAGAGAATGGATGTCTGTGTATTGGAGACAAACTGAAGAAAATGAGTTTTGGTTGGCTGGTTTAATGCTATTTGAAATATTTAAAGCTGGCCTATTTAAGATTATACGGAAGAGTATGCTGAATTTTTACCTTGCACTGCCCTGTCACTCTGTGTTAGTTGTCAAGCTGGAGAAGCAGATCATATGTTTTTGTGTTAAAGACTGTTGATATATATAGGGCATTGTCATTACAGCAGTACAGCTTCTTTTATTAAAGAGGCTTATTGTCCTCAAGGGGAGTCTTAACATGTACTGTTATTTATGCACAGATGCCTCTGTCATTTAAAGAGGTTGTTAAATTGTATTTCAATATTGGGATGACAAAACATTCTTTCAGACTGCCTGTTTATGCTTGGGCTAGCTCATAAGACAACACACAGGAAACATCCTCAGCTATTAGACTCACATAATGTATAATTAGCTGTTATAATTAACTATGTTGTTAGTAGTGTTAAGCTCTAACACTTAACCCACAGCTATTATAGAAACAAGAATGTAAAATCTTGCTTTCTTCAGAAACTCCTTTATGATACATGAAATTTAGCAAGTTCTAAGGGGGCAGTGCAATAACCTGCCTTGGTTCTTGTCACCAAGTGATGTGACATGTGCTTTGACCTGAAAAATGCACAAACAGATTTTAATTTCATTTTTTTTTAATACTCATTCCAGCAAAATGGTCTCAAACTAATGCCATGGCAATTTTTAGGTAAAATGACCTACTGTAGCAATCAGCCTTCCTTCATGGTGCCAGAGAGTCCTATTTTGTATGTGACTTATGACCATTTTCCCTCTAGGTTTTGACTCCTGTTGTGCTCTGTATCAATCAACTTACTAGTGCAATTTCATAATGAAATCCCTGCATAAAGAGCTTAGAAGAAACCTAAATCTATTATTGACAGAAACAAAACAGTTTGTGCCAGATGGTTGCAGGAGGCATTGATTAGAGCTGAACTGTTAATCCAACTCAGCCATGGGCAGGTTAACCCCAACCCTATTCTAGCATGGGCCCATCCCTTTCTCTCTGTGTTGTCAGTTGTCTTTCTCTGCTCATAACAAGAAGGGAGGATTGGTGATGGACAGGTTTAATCTCCTTTGCAAGGTCATGCTGTTGGCGGGCATCATGATAAGTTCGTTAGAAAATTGAAATTCTTCCTAGATCAAGAAAATTTTTCCTAACTTGCTCTGACACAGTTTTAACTATTAGGCACCAATAGAGAAGGGAAACTAGATTTCTTGTTTCTCTGATCCTTGATGTTTCTGGGTTTAGGAAGAGCACTTATATGGATCCAGATTTAGCTTGGTAAATGTCTATGGTAAAGATCCAGTCTTTGACCAAAACCTTGTCTTAAATAAACAGAAAAACCATTTCGCAGCACTGTGGCATTCAGTAATTGTTGTCAAAAAGACTTTTATTCATGTTACCCCGATTTATTCATATTCCTTGCTTATTTGTTTTTAGACAATCATTATATAAAATATAGTGTAACCTGCCAGTAGTTCATCTAAAAATCTGATTCTGCAGAATCAAGCCTAAGAAAATGTAGATGTAAAGCTGTTAGCAGAATGGATGTAGCAGATAACTAGAACACAGTGAACTTGTTATGGAGATTATTATAGGAGCTTTTTGGTGTCTGATTCAGTGGCAATTACAGAAATCAATACCTCCTAATACCTCACATTAGGGAATAGAACGATTTAACTAGAGAACAACTCTAGCAGACCCTTCTTGAGTGGTAGTTTGAACTAAACAGTCTTCCAGACTAAAGATTCTGTCGTTACAACCTTCAGCCTTTTGCATAAGGCTGATACAAAAGGTAGCATATCAAGTTTATTGTGAAACCAATGATTAAATAATAGTTATGGAGTATGCAAGTTTTGGTCAGGGTTACTGCATAAAGTGCTTTTCATCCTCAGCTGCTGGAACTGTACTAGCAGCTCCAGAAAGGATGCAGAGATGCTGCAGGTAGTTATGGCTGTAAATCTTGAGTTTAGAGAGAGAAATAAAAGATGCATTATGATCTGTGTCAATAAGCTTGAGTCAAGTCTTTACTTAGGACTTCAATGTTTAGTCCTTACTGGAACGATGGGAAAACTTCACTGAGGCAGGATGAGTAATCTCTCGGGATTGGGGTTCACTCAGAGATAACAATGCCCTTACTGCTTGTGCCTCCTTCTGGTCTCTAATGTAACATCTGAGCTTTTGTGACTGAAACAAGAAAATATTTCTGAAATGTTTTCCCTCTTTTAGGTTCCATGCAAGTGATGAATAAAACCAGACGTATCATGGAACACGGAGGTGCTCATTTCATCAATGCCTTTGTGACCACACCCATGTGCTGCCCATCTCGCTCCTCTATCCTGACGGGGAAGTATGTCCACAACCACAACACTTACACTAACAACGAGAACTGCTCCTCTCCATCCTGGCAGGCTCAGCATGAAACACGCACCTTTGCAGTGTACCTCAACAATACAGGCTACAGGACAGGTAAGATCAAGACTGGGTCCATCTGAAAGCTTCCTTAGACTTACTAGTATAGAGGTTAACATATATAATATTTTAATTCTAATTTCATTTTGACTGCAGCCATGCATAATGCCAGAGCTTGGTGTTGGTTTATCTTCCTTGTATTTTTACTTGAGAAAATTTTTGTTTATAAACGAACAGCCAACAGAAAACCTAAGACTTCTGTTTTTCATAAGGTGGGAATAAAATACTATGCATGCTTGAACTGAAGGCCTAGCAAACCTAGAATATGACCTACAATTACCTGAAGTGTGCAGAAGAAGCAACTTGTACAGCTGACCATTTTGGAAGTGGCTTTAGCACTTAGGAATTACTGATATTTGGAAAATCTGGTCAGTTATTTTCATAACTAAAATAAGCTGGTATCTCTTGAAAACATTTGAACCAAATTTAATACTAAATGACAGGATTTTATCTCAGAACCCCCATGTTTCTGCAGTAAATCCATTAATTTCACTAGGTTTATTCCACTGTACATTGTCAGTCTAAGAGTATATTTGGCCATGATGTGAATGCAAAGTGTAGTTGACCTTCGGGCTGACTGGTCATTCCATGCAATGCTGAGAGTACTTTCTCATCTGTTTTCCTCTGACTGTCTCTCAGGGGACAAAAAGTACTAATAGTAATTTTTGCTAGATATACGTTAGAAAAAAGGACAAAAATATTCCCTCCCTCCCCCCACTCCATCACTATACTAAGGGATTGGGCAGATTGGTTCAACTTTGAGCTGGGGAAAACTGGTGTCAGATACAAAAGTAAAAGATTTTAGAAGGGTAAACAAATCTTTATGTGTAATTAAGACTCATGCTCAAAACCCAAGTTGATATCTGAAAAATTGTCTGTTGGAATAGGTCAGAAGTGCAGTGCTCTAAATACGTTCTCAAAATACATAATGGCCAGCATTCATGTTTAAATGTAGAATGTTAATATCTTAAAATATGAGTGTTAATTTCACATTCTTAATGGCAAGTGCAATTTCCTGGGGCAGTAATAGGTGGATAGATGCAGCTCAGCTGCAGGAAGGATATGAGGAAAAGAGTCTGCAAGGAGGACTGTGTAGTCTGACTCCAAATATAACAGGCACTGAAAAAGAAAGTATAATGGTAATTGTGGTCCAGTTTCTCCTGTACATAGATTGTGAATCAAAATATC
>VZTB01003257.1:35870-92067 GCA_013397245.1 Thryothorus ludovicianus | reverse complement strand
CAAAATATCTGCATTATGGAGATACAAATAAAAAAAAAAAAAAAAAAACAGAGGCAAGATTAAGACTCAGAACTTCTCTCTTACATCTGTTGTAATGGAGAGAACAAAGTTATTTTAAGGAAAAACAGAAAGGAATGAATCTGTTTAACTATGATGTTTCTGTTATGCCTTCTTACGATGCTTCTGCTTTCTCTACCCCTAGCTTTCTTTGGAAAGTACCTTAATGAATACAATGGCTCCTATGTGCCTCCTGGTTGGAAAGAGTGGGTTGGATTACTTAAAAATTCTCGATTTTACAACTACACACTTTGTAGAAATGGAGTGAAAGAGAAGCATGGATATGACTACTCCAGGGTAGGTCCTTTTGATTTATTTCTATTAACATTTGGACATGACCCCAGGAAAATTGCACTTTATGGTTTCAGTCTCTTTTTGTACTTGAAAGCTGCTACATGTAATGTTATCTATAATGGGTAACAGTAGGGTTGGGACATTGTTACCTTCCATTCTGGGAGGGTTATGTTACCCAAAACATTGTTACTAACAGTGTAAACAAGTAAAATGTTCTGAGACTGTATTAAATATTACAAGCTGATGATGTGAAAGTAGGCTTCATGTTAAGTATTGCTATGCTTTGTGCAATAATTATTGTGGCAGTGGAGTTACACAAGCATTAATGAGGTAAGAATCCATTTCACTCCAGCTAGACCTACCGTTCACTTTAAGGGACTTCTTTCACAGCCGTGGTATTACGGAGTATTCACAGAATCTTGGTACAATTTATGATAATTCTGAATTAGTGGAGAATTTAACTATTACATTTGCATTTCTGTGCATACAGATGCGTGTGTTTTTTAATATCCTTTCAAGGATGTTATATCCTGACCAAACTTAGAAAAATGCTTCATAGTCATTGTCAAATGCAGTTCTATTTTTTCTTCATCTAACACGTTACAGCTCAATAGCTTCTTGCAGTCAGGAATGTCATGTTTATTTCAGCTCAAAGTGTTCCTTTCCAAAGGAACCAGCTTTACTGAAGTCCTAAAGTAGGCAGAAGTATGATGGCAACTAAATGGATCCATAAACTGCTCTAGTTTTAGTGTGTAACTAAGGAAGCTGACTCACTCTGGAGTGATTTGTAATGTATATTTGTTTTAACGTATGTTTTGTTTGCTTTCTCTGATTGACTGAAAATCCCTGCCTTCCTATTTGTGTTTCATTAGCATAGTATTTGCGGCCTTTAAAAGGTTGATGTCTGGGGTTTCCTGTCTGTGATTTCTGCTTTCCTTTGCCCTACTTGCCTTTTTAATTGAATGTACTTTGTGCTGAGAGAAAACATCACAGTCTTCTAGGGTTACCTTTTCCATCAGCAGCTGCTAAGGGGAAGGGGAAAAAACTGCAGAATTATTTGTCTTCTGTTTTCCTTCTGATCGAGGAAGAATGACAGAGCTAACCTACAGCTGTGTACTGAAATGTTACGGTTGAAATATATCCTGTATGGAGCAGTGTCAGTCAAGTGATTTCATAGGCACTGTTCTCCATCTCCATTGTACTAGGGAGCCAACAGAGAGCTTTATGTTCCAATACCTTCAGCTCTGCTTTGTGTATGCAAGACTTGAAAATATTTGCGGTTTTACTTGTTTTAGTTTTTCATATGGAGTTTGGTAATAAATAAAAAGTAAGGATGATGAAAATACAAACTTTTTATAGTTTTCATACTCTTGCATAATAAACAGCTACAGTGAAAAACAGTGTGCAGAACAATGGCACTGGTTGATGTCAACACCTGAGTTCAAATGAGCAAACAGAAGCTGAAATGGAAGACTCTCTTTCTTTCCTGACATTTTTGTGGGCTGGAAATGTGATTTTCCAGCAATGGCCAGTATAATCAGATGATTTTTTTTTTTTTAGTTCTATCCATTTAATATAGTTAAAGTTAATTATGTGCCAGTGGGAAACCAGGAAAAAAAAAAAAATCACTGATTATTCTGTCCTCTAAAGTAACTGCTAAACTCCTCTGAAAATTAAATTCTTTCAGATTTTCTTACAGGATATATTCTGTTTTGATTTTTCTTTTTCAGTTTCTGTCAACATTTTTTAGATTAATTTTAACTTTGTACAACTACCATCTCTGCAATATAGACCTTTAAAAAAATCCCCTTAAGAAACCAGTTCAGTGAAATGTTTCTGTTTGGTCTTTTGGCCTGGGTTTGCAGTGATTTTCCATGTGGAAACCTGTATCTTTAAAATGAAATTGGAAAACTATACTTTTCTGATGGCTAAATCAAAGATGCTTAAAGTGATTGACCAACTTAAAGAAGCAGCATGATGAAGATTAATGACAGTGCGTTTTTGAGAGCACTAAAGTGTTCTCTCTCAAGTATGAATCTGGTCTCGGGCATTGAAAGCATGTTCAGAAGTCAGTTTTACTTTGGTACATTTTCCCGTCCCCTGCATACTTTTCTGCATGGAATTCCTTCATTTAATGCCTATTTAGAGTGAAAATGCCATCCCAGTTAAAATTGTAATCACAGCAGTTTTGTAACAGTCATGCCCTGTGTTGGGGCCAGCATGTAAAATAAATGGAGACTTTGCCAGCCTTCTGGGATAGCCAAGAAATAACTTGAGGGAAGTAAATACAGGCTTCCTTTGAATGACAAGCTGACTTCTCAGACCAAGGACATTGACAGAAGTGAAGAGCAAGTGTCTTAGCAGTGGACAGAAAGCTGTACTCAAAAGGAGATGCAATCCAGTCTTTACCACACCTTGTACTTGTTGGCTTGACCAGAGGAGGTGTTATATCTGATTTTACATTCTGCTATGACATGACAGTTATTTGGGGTTTTCTTAAGGTGTGTTTCATATCCTACTCATGTTTGAGGGGTATTTATATTCTTAGTGTTTCCTGGGAAGCACCTAAGGGAGAGCATGGCTTGTCATTAAAAATCCTGTCTTCAATCCCTATAGCTCTTGCAGATATCATAAGATCTCTTAGAAAGTATATAGTCCAATTCTTCTACAGGAAGTTTTCTAAATTCTCAACAATACATGTGGTAGAGCTATATATCAGACTGTCACTGTAATATTGAATGAAGTCTTTGGTTCAGTTAGCCCACCATCTTTTCGTCTCAGTGATTCCTGGTTCAGAAGAAGGCTAAAAAAAATTGAGCCATTCAGATTTGCAAAGTGTTTTTATGATGTGAGATTGGACTATACACCTTGAAGATGCTGACACTGATAATTTTTTTTTAAATTCATACCTGGTAAATGTATTTAGTGTTGTGTTTTTCATAATGTAGTTACCCACTTAGGAAAAAGGGTACAGTTTGATCTCCTTTAGTGCCATTCAGTTCTGAGAAAAAGCTAGAAACTGTTGGTTTTTGTATTTCTAGGCAGTGAAGAAAGAATTATTTGGTTCTAGTTTTTTGAGTTTTTAACATCTGTAATTTACTTCCTCCTTGTACCATTCCAAGTGAAGTAGCTTCTTTTTTCCTAAATCTTATGATACCTCAGACCTCTCCTTCCTATTGCCCCCCCGGTTTGAAATTCCTTTTCAAGTGTCTCATTATACTTTTGCTTCTACTTGCAGGATTATCTGACTGATCTGATTACCAATGACAGTATTACCTTCTTTAGAATATCAAAGAAGATGTATCCTCACAGGCCCGTTCTGATGGTTATAAGCCATGCTGCTCCTCATGGTCCTGAAGATTCAGCCCCTCAGTACTCACAACTCTTTCCTAATGCCTCAGAACACATGTAAGGAAAAAACAAAACCTTTGATTGATTTTCAGGTTCTGGAATATGGAAGTTCTGGGTACCTCAGGGGGAACAATGTTTTCTTTATAGTACTCTTGGCATAACTTTATCACAAATATATAAGAAGAGTTTCCAGATTTTTTTTTTTTTTTTTTGGTACCTCTTCAGACTAGTTCATGTGTCTTGAGAATGGCTGCTGCATCTAGAACTCAAATTGTAGCTCATTGAGATAAATGGGAAGATTCATGTTGAATTCATTGGACAATGTTACAGCCTATTTGGGAAGTAAACCACTTTTTTTTCTGAGCAGGGTCATCAAAATCTGGTTCTTGGGCTATAATCTCTTCAGGGTAAAAAACTCTACCTCCCTGTCCTTACTTACGATCTATAGTGTGCAGTAGGTATTACTCCTGTTTCACATATGGAAAGAACAGAAATCCAGGCCTGCAGCACCAAATCACACAGGCTGTTTCTGAGTGAGCTGGGATGTCTGTACATGCCCCAGGACAAGGTCTCGAACAGATCCCCAAAGCAGTATCACCTGGTTCCTGAAGGAACACGTTCAGAAGCTCCAGGTTGAGATGTTTCTTGTTTATGGCATAGAGACATTTGGCATGTGCAGGTCTTAATGCCGGCTACAGGTATCTCCTCACCTGGAGATTTCTCCCAAATCACCTCTTGATGGAATTGGAAACATTCCTAGAGTTTTCTAATTACTGGCTTCATGCCTTACTTGATGTTCAACATCTGTAACTTTCTTCCTGTGTGTTGCCTTCTCTCCGTCCCTTTTTAAGGTGAATTCTGGTTTACTTTGTGTTTGCGGAGGAGCTGGGAACTGGTGGAAGTAATTTTCAGCTAGTCGCCAAAGCTCCTCAGGCCTAGCCCAGATTCCAGTGAAATCCATTTGAGCTTTTTTGTTTTACTTAAAATAGTCTGAGAGAAAAAGCTTCTTTTGTTCTATTGTCTAGTTTCTGCGTGACTTAAAATTCCATGTTTTCTGCTGTGTCCAAGAGCATCTGTGGTACAGATCTATAGCAATGAAGTGTTCCTTGTTTGTTTGCCTTCTTACACTCTTTCATTTTCTTTGAAATGAAAATTACTGAAATTCCCAATAAGCAACTTCTCATTACTTATATCCAGTATTGACCTTAGTTTTGTTAAGTTCCTTTGGAAGGCGTTTGGATCTTGGAGATGATTATCATGTAATGTTCTGTAGCAATTTACTTCCTAGCTGAATGAAACAGTAGAAGGATTGAAACAATGAAAAATACAGACTATATACATCTATTTTCTTTTGCTAATACTTTAAATTTAATTCACACAAATTAGATTTATCTTCCTAATTATAAAGTAATTACTTTTTTTTTTCAATTTTAGGTGACTTTTCTTGCCGTGATAACAATTACACAGGAAATATCACTTTGAAAAGAAGTTTTGTTTGTAAAAAATAAATTATCCTGGTAGATTAAGGAAACACAGTTCCTTAATCTACCAGGATAATTTCTTTTTTTGGATATGAACATAAAATAGGATTTAATGTACATCTCACACTAAGAAATTGACTGCTGTCTTCTAAACAGATTTTCTAGCACTGCATAATGATAATAGCAGTAATAATAATAGTAATCTGCCAGAGTTTTCATTGGCCTGGGTTTAAGAGTAAATGTAAAAATGCAGAACATGTGTACACAGTGAGGGAATGATGCAAATTAGTTCTCTACTTTTTCCCATCATTCCAGGGAATCTCAGTGATAAATCTGTCAGTGATGAAGGGTTGCAGGCAGTTCTTACTGTTTCATTGTCACGTGGGTATTGTAAGGAAGGATCAGAATGCAGGTGGAACAGTTACAAATTGCCCTAAAGCAGTAAGCAGTACCCTGAACAAAGCCTTTGCTTAGTCTCCGAAGCAGAAGGCAGTACACCACGTGGTGTGACCCTCCACCTTCTCCTGTGGCAGCACTTGTGAAGGCTGTTAAGTGGATTCTGTGGGGAAAAAAAAGCCAGGGGAAAGTGGAATGGTGGTGCTTGGCATTGACTGATGTACGCACTGCATCATGTGGTGCTGCTAGGAATAACTAAAAGCCAGTGGTATGGATTTTAGTCAGGGTGCTGTTTTGCTGCTGAGCTCTTATATGTACTTCTGTGGGTAATTTATGCTGCGGTTCTCTTGATTCTGTGCCATGTTCTGGCTGGTATGACCATCCTGCCCTATACTACAGGCTCTCTCCACATCATTCTGTAGAGCTCCTCTCCGTGTGCATCTGCAGTTTTGTCTTGTTTGAAAATTATTCACAGAGCAAATCCCTCAGCTATGTGGTTTTCCTTTATTGCTTCCTATGTTGTGAGCTGTGGAGAATGTGGCAGCTGGGCAGTTTAATCAGAAATGTTACTTCAGTAGAGTGTGTATTTTACTATCCATCTTTTTCAAGGTCAAATACAATCTGGGGCTTCCCTTCTGGGTGCATTCAAAGAAGTTGTAGCTTCTAGGAATGTTAATTTTTGTATTTTTCCCATAAGACAGACAAATCTGTTAAGGATTAAAGGGTTGCATTTGTAGTAATCAAAGAAAATTGCGGGCTTTAGTTGGATTAAATAGGGACATGTTTCAAATCAGCCAGGAAGTCACGAAGTGCAAAAGGAGCTGGAGAGGAATTTTTGATTCATTCTGGGCATCACATAGCAACAGTTTCCATAACTGTCAGCATTTCTGAAGAGTCAATGTCATTATTTCAACCACAATACCATTCTGAAATTCAAGAGACTATTAACAATACAGAGAGAATAGACACCAGCTCTTTCCTCCCTGTATGAAGAAGCCTCCCCTTGCCATCTGTGCACATTTTTCAGATAGCATCTAACAGAGGCTTTCAGCATAAAATATTTCACTGTCAGATTATTAGTTTAATATTTATATTGAATCTCATAAGACTGTAGTATTCAAAGATACATTAGATATGCAGTATTTTGATGAGAAGTTTCAACTTACATTATTTTTTAGCTTAATAATTTACCTTACTGCTCTGTTGCCTGTATGAAACCAAAAGTAGAAATTTTTCTAATAGGAATTTATCCAGAAATGCTTTGTTGCTAAGAGGAAAGTAAATGAATATATGATATTTTTTCCTGTGTTATTGTGTCACTCTCTTGACTTGTGCATTTGCATAGACCGAGCTTATTGCTTTGAATGAAAAAAGGAAGCCTAACCAAATTACGTTGGAAAAGTTGTTTTTAATGTCTTAGACTCTGCGTGTGATGTGTTTGAGCCATGATGTGAAGAAATTGTAAAACATGATCTTCAATCTGAAGTAATAAGGAATAAATATAGTATGTAAAAATAGTATTTCTTGCAAGTGTAAGCTATAATAATATCGTTTAGTCAGTTGGTGATGCAAGAGCTGGCATCGGGTTGGTAAAATAAATCTTTCATTTAGGTTCAACTTAACAACAGTAATATAATTATGCATAGAAAAGTGTTTACTGGGACTTCCAACCATGTGAAACTATGGACAGTACTTTTCCTCATCATTTTAACGATGTCCCAGGACCACGAGAACTTGGAGGGACAGTGAGATTCCAGGGGGACATTGAACCAGGCTCTTGAGGTTTTGCAGGGACTTCATGCAAAAGAGTTGGTGGCTGGAATGAGTCTTCAAAATACAGCCCTATTTCCTCATCCCAGTTTTCTTCACAGGTCTTTAAAATCCGTCTGTGTGTCCACTTCTGCTGCTCACGTGCAATTGGATACCAGTAGGCTGAGTGCCTGTACTCATCTGGTGCATAAGGGTGAAAATACTCAAGTAACTGGTCGTACTGCACTCCAAAAAGCTGTCAAAGAACATAGTAGAACCTTTAACAGCAAGTTCTATAGTTGTTTTTAAACAGTTTTCACAAGACATAATATATGGTGCTAATGTGGGCAGAATGAAAACAAAGCATGAGAGTGTAAGACATTTCAGAAGTAATCTTAATATTTTCTTGGGCACCTCAGATAGTACTTCCCCAAGTGTTGATCAAATAGAAATTAATGTTCATTACTATGACTTTTTCCTACTTGGCTAAAACATTGTGGGTTTCTCTCTGTCCCTCAGTACTCCCAGTTATAATTATGCTCCAAACCCAGACAAGCACTGGATAATGAGGTACACCGGTCCCATGAAACCTATACACATGGAGTTCACTAATATGCTGCAGAGAAAGCGCCTTCAAACACTCATGTCTGTGGATGACTCTATGGAGATGGTAAGATTAATAGTCACATATGTCTTGTTTGGTTTTTTGTCTAAACAGGTTTTTTTTTTCTTGAATTAAGCTCCACATTGTCTTTCATATGAAGATAAGGGAGAAAGGAGGAGGAGGACTGCATCAGAGTTTTAATAATGTGTAATCCTCTCACCTCTGATCATTTTGTCTCTTTATTCAGTGTATAAAGTTCTCATCTCCTAAAGACAGGTACCACCCTGAGTTGCGTGGTGTGATTCGTTGCCACAGAACCACTACTGATAAAGGGGGAGAGAAAGCAATTGCCTGAAAAACTACACATCATAAATCCTAAAAATGCATCCTCTGATAAAGAAAAGGTCATCCTACAACTTAATGGAAATAACTATCCAAATGTGTGTCTATTCTGATCCTGTAACACTGAGCTGCTGAGAGAAGAAAACAACAGTAGCAAAAAGTGATGATACAGGAGTCGGAACTGGAATGACCCTGGGGTAAACTCATCCCCGGAAGTTAAATACCTGAAGTAAATCAGTATGCAGATTGGTAATTTTAAAATTGTCTGCATCATATAACAATGACATTTCTTAATGCAAACCATGTGTCTTCAAAAAAAAATGTATGGGTTCACTAAAAACTATACTGAAAAAGGATGGTTTTGCAAATTTAAAGGTGCTGCAGTTTTTCTGCTTGTCTCTTGGCATTCTTATTCAAAAAAAGTGGAACATAAAATTTGAGGAGTTGTCTAAGCCAAAAATGAGATTATCTAGATGGCATTGCATAAGCTTGTTACTAATGTCTTATAATTACTGATTCAGGCAAATGTGATCTCTGCTTCAAATTAATGAAGCTGTTTAGATGATTCAGAAACCAGCATTAGGGGAAATTGGTGATTTTACTATGCAGTTTGGATTTTCTGTTTAGTAACTGGGTTTCACTCTGGGTGATTCAGTGCAGGCAAAATCAGTTGTAGGTTGGTGTTTAGTTCTAATTACCAAGTTAGCCTGATTTTTTTCTACTGAATTATATGTGTTAATAGTCATTCAAAATTGAAAAGAAAAAACCATCAAAAAACCTCACACACTCAAAAAAAGCAAAGCAAAAAAGCAGAACAAACCCCCCCTAAAAAACCAAAAAAACTCCAAAATCAAAAGAAAATCTGAAAAAAGCCAAACCAGCAAACAAAACAACCTGAAAAAGAACCAAACTAAACTCCCAAACCGGCATAACAGTTTTTCTTCTGGGCTGATGTTCTGCGCCTGTGTGAGGCACCACTTTGCTGATATCACACCACCTTCTCACCTTTCTCAAGCAAAAATGTCACATAAAAATTGATTTTTAATGCTCAAGTTGGTACAGTTCACCTAGTTTCATATGTAAATCTGTAGAAGCATTCACATTTAAATCTCCTCATAATTCTCCATAGTGAGAGTATGACTGAACAATTTTTATCTGGAAGATATTTTGCAAATATTCTGCATAACGGGGCGTCATTTGTCTGAAGGCAAGGTTGTTGAGTGCTGCCTGAATATGTGTGAGATTCAAAGGACTGTCATTTTATTAAAACTGCTTGCTGCAAGAAAAAGAAAAAATGGAGAGAAAATTTCAAAATGACACCTTGAAACTTTTATCTCTGTTACTGTATGTATTTAGTACTGTCTTGACAGCTCTCACGCAAAATATTGAACCCAAACATTTTTGAAATGGCGTGCTAATGTGTTTTACCTTAAAACAGAATTTTGTCTTGTAATAACCACAACATTCAGTTAGTAAAACTAAGATGTGATTATGCATTATTCAGAGTGGTTCATTGTGATAACTCAGTGCCATCCTTAGCTGTTGTTATTTGTATGTTACGCATAGGCAGAAAGTGGTATCCAGCATTCCACATGTAGAGCTACTTAGTGGAATAAATTTCATCTTTTGTTTTGCTTTTTTTCAGATTTACAATATGTTGGCTGAAACAGGAGAACTGGAAAATACGTATCTAATATACACAGCAGATCATGGTTATCATATTGGGCAGTTTGGCCTGGTGAAAGGGAAGTCCATGCCATATGAGTTTGATATCAGAGTTCCTTTCTATGTCCGAGGACCAAATGTGGAGGCTGGCTCCTTGTAAGTTCTTTGCTTTTGTGTGTATTGTGACATGAAAACTTCATGTTCAATACAATACCTCTAGTTGTATTGACCTATCAGCCAAATGGAGGCACAAAGTTCTGCCCATCCTGCTTATCTTTGGCAGAAAAATGTCTCCCCAGAAAGCAGAACTGATAGCACAGGGTGGTGTAACAAACTCAAGGCCATTGCCTTTTTGCTTGTATGGGTGTGCAGCACAAGCCACTGCGGTTTTGTGGATATAGTTGAAAAATTGCTTCGAATTTTGTCCAATCTAAGAAACACTTGCCTTCTTTTTACACACGTATCTGTCATTTTAAGGTTAAAAAATATACTGTATAATATAGATAGTTATTGCTGAACGTCGGAGTCACTTGTTTCAGTTTATAAAGACCAGTTTGTATATTATCATCCACAAAACATTCTTTTTGGCTCTTTCTTTGAGGCTACTTGGTTAGGGCTGCTTGTTGGATGCACACAAGCATGCAGAGTATAACTGTTAATTAAAACTGTAGCTTTGGTCAGCTAAAAAATTAAGTAAATACACTTTCTAAACAATTATTTCAGGTAGCAAATATTTGCACTTCAGTAATGATTTTGTACAGAGTGCCATAAATTACTGCCTAATATTTCTATCAGTGTGCATGTTTTAGCATAATTAGCACTCACAATCTACCGCACACAATTTTTTCTTTACCACCGAGGAATGAATCTAGTGTGTACTGTGATAGCAAATATTTAAAGCACCTCATTCCATATGCTGGTTAAATTCACTGATTCACATCATTTGAAGGCAGAAAAATGTTAAATTCTCTGGATTTTGCACTGTGCTTCTGATTTATTTTCAGCAATTGTGCATGTGAAAAAAAAAAAAATTCTCTAAAGAGCAGGGAGGGATTCCTCATTTGAGATCAAACATATTACATCAGCACTGGAAGAGTTTTGTCTGCAGCAGCCCAGAATTTCAAGTGAGCTGGAATATCCGTCTAAAAACCTGCTCTGTTTCCCTTTGACTGCAGTTTTTTTCCTTCTTGGAGAGTCAGTGCTAACATGGCCCAAGTGACTGAGCTAGTGCTTCTGCAGCACATAAGGCTAGAGACCAGCCATATTGTGTCTGCTGTAGTTCAAGGATCTTTACACCCAGATATCATAAAAGCTCTGAAACCTTCCCGCTGAATTTTATTTCTCAAAGACTTCTGAAGGTTGAAAGCATGTTTCTCTTAGAATTGAAATAGTCAGCCTAATATAGTCTGAGCAGAACAGAGCCTGTCACAGTAGAGCAAGTAAGAAGAACAGGATAAAACACCTTGGAGAGGGAATACTTCAATTAATAAATTGATCTTCACTCTCCGTCTCATTCTCTTTAAATAGTAGAACCTCAGTCATCCATGTTTTGTGTGAACCTTACGTTTTTCCTGCAGAATAATTGTCATGACTCCCTTTTGATATCAGGAAAATTTTAATAGCAAGTCATTACTAATGCCTTAGTTCTGTTACCAAATATGCTACATCATGATTATTAGTAATTAAAATCAAATCAGGTACATCAATTTATTTCATGACCTATGCTCTTGTCAGGGCCTGTTTGCTTACTCTCTCAAAGATGTAGTAATTTTTAAATAGTATCTCAATAAATAATGTGAATTTAGCAGCTTTCTTCTCTCCTGTATTTTGAGCTGGAATTCTGCACTAACACTTATTGCAGCCCGTCTTGTCCCATCCTTCCGTTGTGCCTGTCCATCGTAACACAGTGATTCTATCTATATGCTTAATGCTGTAGAACACTATGTAGCAGTATGCTTGTTCTTTTATTTTCCCCCCATTTTTAAGAAGTTGAGGGCCTTTCTTAATTTTTAATCCTTGTTTTTTAAAGAAGTAAGGAAAAGCAATAGCATACAGCTGATAAACAGTATTCATATATGTAATATTGTGAGTAACTGAACACTCAAGCACACATGGCTGAATTAAGTGTTTAAGGTTCAACGTAATAAACAACTGAGGTGCAGGACATGAAGGAATACTCAGTAAATTTGCTGATGATACTAAATTGGGAGGAGCTGTCGACCCTTGCAAAGAGAGGCCCTGCAAGAGACATTGACAAATTAGAGATGGGCAAGCATCAACTGTCTGAAGTTTACCAAGGGCAGGTTTTGGAATCTGCACCTGCAGCACGCCAACCCTGGAGACACAGACAGGCTGGAAGGAGAGAGGCTGGAGAGCAGCTGTGGAAAGGGACCTGGAGGTCCTGGATGACGGAACCTTGAATATGAATCAGCAGTTCCCTGGCAGCCAGGAGGGCCAGCTGTGTCTGTGGGAAGCATCAGGCCCAGCTGGGGAGGGAAGGGGATTGTCCTGCTGTGCTGTGGCAGCCTCACCGTGAGTGCTGGGGGCAGTCTGGGGCTCTACAACATTGGAAGGATACAAAGCTATTTAGAGAGCATCCAAAAGAGGCTGAAAAGGTGCTGAAGGGTCTGGAGCCTTGTGAGGTGCAGCTGAGGTCACTTGGCTTTTTCAGCCTGGAGAAGAAGAGATCCCATAGCAGTGTGCAACTTCCTCATGAGTGGAAACAAAACCGTAGGCACCAACACCTTCTCTGGTGACTAGTGAGAGGACCCAAGTCAACAGCATGAAGTTCTGACCGGGGCGGTTTGAGTTGGATGCTTGGAAAACGCTCTTCTCACAGAGGCTGCCTGGGGAAGCAGTCATGGCACTGAACCTCCCAGAGGTCAAGAAATATTTGGACAATGCTTTCAGGCACGTATTGGGTTTCTAGTGGCTGTCCAGACTCTTGCAGAGCTGTGAGTTGGGCTCAGAGATCCTTGTAGGTCCTTTCCAACTCAAGATACTCTATGATTCTGTGAATGTAAATGGAAAACATTTCTGCAAAATCAGACCAATAGTAAAACGAAGTTGCATGATTGAAAATTTGGGGTGTTCATTTAGCTGCTGGATGGATATGAGTTCATGTACCAGAACATCTAGCTCTGGTATTCATATCATAAATATATGAACTCCTATTTAGCTGTGACAATTCAGCGGGTTTGGGGATGGAAGCTATCTGACTACTTGGGAGTTGATGCTAGTATTTTATCTGAGTTTGAAGTCAGTTTGAATTCAGATGTACTGTTAAGTGTGATGGCTGAGGAGAATATGCCATACTCTGCTAAGTATCAGGGGATGTCTATTTGTAAGTTTTTGCAGAATGTGCAAACGTGCTCTTCGAAAGATCATTTTAATTCAACTTGTTATTTTCTCTCTTTTTTCCTTCATAACTGTGCTGCTTTTTTCTTCATCCCTTTCCTTTTTCTATCTCACACTGTAAACGAACAGTCACTTTTAGTTGTTACTAGTGCCTAGCAATGTACTTCTCATGCTCTCTTCAGAACATTCCTACTGTGATAGGAACTGAGGTACTCATTTCTATAATCTATACCAGGTTTTGAAACAGGTAAAACATGTGATACCTGACAAATCTACTTGGCAGACATTTTGATTTTGTAAGACACCCAAACAAGTTTTCCTATGGTTTTTAAACTCCTTTGCAGACATTAACTAACTTTACCTTATAAACTACTTTACTTTCTCAAAAATGCTCTGTAGTAAAGTTTTAAATATTTGTATTACTCCTGTTGAGATTATGCAATTTATCTCTATATTATATGTTAATTCCCTTTATGGAAAAGAATCAGATTGTGTCCTCTTTTATTTGCAGGTGTCACAAAATAAGCCTTTTCTGGTCCTTGGACTCAGTGGAATCTGGAGTTGCTTGGTACTATTGTGTAGACTTTAAACTGGTTTGTCCTATGTTTTTTTCAGGAATCCTCACATTGTGCTGAATATTGATCTAGCACCTACAATTCTAGATATTGCTGGATTGGATATCCCATCTGATATGGATGGTAAATCCATTCTGAAGGTGCTGGATTCTGAGAGACCAGTAAATAGGTAAGAAATGGAAATGTTGCATGGAAACATGCATATGTTTGTACAAGAGACTGAACAAGAGTTCTGCAGCATGTGGAAAATTTAAAGGAAAATATAATAAAATCACCATCTATCTGACTACATCATTCGCTGTAAAGTCTGAAGAGACTTTGGCATATACGCCTCACTTAGTTATTTATTTTCATTTTGGAATGTTCATATTCTAGATGTATGGCATACATGGGATCTGTATATACTAAATGTAGTCTATGTAGAGGTGAGAGGGCTACAGATGAAGGTCTTTAGCTATGTACGTTATAGATTTAAATGTCTGTGGCATCATTTGTAGCAAAGCATTTCATATTGAATAAATAGTAGAATAATTGAAGATGTTTGTTGGGTATTAGGCTATAGTATAAAGACAGGCTAGCACTAAAAACTACAGTTTTTGTTTAAGACTTTCCATCAGTACTTTCATTAGAAAATGGCTTAAGAAGAGAATTAGACATGCTAGAGGATGCTTGCAAGAGAAAATGAGCTGAAAAAGGGAAGAACTATTTACTTTACAAGTAGCTGGGGGGAGGGAAAGGGGGAATGGAGTAGCCACTTTAGAATAGGATACTTTTTGGGTTGGTGCAGGGTAAGAGCCCAAATTTGAGTCTGGAAATCCTGATTTGATCTGTGGTCCTTGTGCCTTAAACATGCTTATGTCAGAGAAACCGTACTGTGTAAACTTGTGGATTTTGTTCCTGTGAGAAAAACGTGTCCAGTGGTTTTCAGTGGAGAGGCATGTGCCCCTGCTTCATAGAGCTGGATGTCCTCCTGTACAGTTACGTGGCATGTTTCTTATTAGAATTAAGGGTGGGAGAGAAAACTGGGGCGTAACTTGGTTACTGGTTTTGTGGGAATTAAGTCTTCCTCGCCTCATTTCCTCCTAGGTTTCATTTAAAGAAAAAGATGAAGGTGTGGAGAGACTCATTCCTAGTGGAAAGAGGGTAAGGAAAGTGTTAATCACAAAGCCCAGTCTTTTTAAATAGAAGGATATTGAATAGCTAAAGCCCAAGCAGCACTCTGCTGCAGTCTAAAGCCATTTAGCTGTGCCAGCAGGGACAAGGCTGCCGTATGCCTAATGGCAGTGATTGTGTGATTGGAGGGAATGGATGGCCTCTGCCTACAACCTGCATAAACGTGCTCTTGTGATGGGGGAAGGGGACTTGGATTGAGAGATGGAAAGGCATCCCATTTTGCTTTCAGCTGCTTTTGTCCCCCACCCTCCTGCTTGTATCATGGGATTATGAACGGCCCTTCCTCTCTGCATCTTCATCTGCTGGCCATTCCCTCTGAACCTCTGCCTTAATGCATAAATGGGGGCATGAGGAGTTTGCAAAGTGCAGCTCTGTAGAATGTGATGTGGTCTCTCTGTATTGACAGTCGTCACTGCCTGTCACTCAGGCATGTAACACAGTGTCTTGATTTTATATGTTTTTTGTATGCTCTGTGAGAGCAGGACATGAATAATTTGTGTGTTATTGGACAGACCAAATGCTAGTTTCTACTGGACTGTTAAGTTTTGACTACCAGAGATGCTATGGGCTTGGAAAATAACAAAATAACTACTCCTCTGAGTCTTTTCAGCTAACTGTATTTATATGTTGAAGTTAATAATAATGTAAGAATAATCTTTTTGTTTGTTTTTCAGTAAACTGCTGCATAAAAGGGAGAATGAGAAGGTAGATGCTCAAGAAGAAAACTTTCTACCCAAATACCAGCGTGTGAAAGACCTCTGTCAGCGAGCTGAGTATCAAACAGCTTGTGAACAGCTTGGCCAGGTAGGGTATTGTTAGCCCTGACTGCTGGTCTGCAGTTGTAATTGGGCTAAGCTCAATACCTTCACTGTGTCAGTGTCCTTCACCTCATCGTCAATGCCAGCATATAAATCAAATGGCTTATTCTGTGGCCTTTGCTCAAAACTTTATTACAGCACTTATGAGATTAGCTGTCAGTCAGGAGATTGCTGATTCAGGTGTTCTGTATTGATTCCTGACCACCATGAAGAAAACCGCCTAGGCTATTTTTAATGTTATATTTCCCAAAGAGGATGTGGTTTGGGATTCACTAGTGATGAGAAGCTATAATGTGGGGGTAACTGGCCTTGTCACGTTGGAATGAAAACCAAGCAGTGGTCTTCATTTATATACTGATAACATGAAATAGAGGAGAACAAACTTGATCCTTTGCCAGTGAATGAATAGGAAGAAGGTACCGGGGAAGGAGTGAACCCAGCAGAAATGTTAAAATATTGGGAAGAACTAAGGAACTGGGCATAACCTGTCAAAAAATAGCTGAGAAGAGACAGGTCTGACTGCCTGAGTTGGAGAGATGTTGTGAAGAAGACATGAACTGATTATTTTAAGTCAACTAGAACAAAGCAGTAGTAATGTGTTTGAGACAAACAATGGTGAATTCAAGCTGTCTATTCCCTGAACTTAATACCTGAGTATCTGAGCAGTAGTACAAGCTGCCAGCAAAAACAATAGAACAACCTCTTTTAGGGTAGGGTGTTGTGTGTGTCTCTAGATTTTGTTACTTTGTCCTCATTAGCCCTGTGGAAAATAGCACAAGGAGCAAACCACAGCAACTGTAAATGTACTGTTCAATAAAAGAAAAAAAAAAATGTATCCTGACTACTCCTTAATCAATTAGTCTGTAAGTTAGAATATGTCTAGCCATTAAAGCAGTTTGTCTGTAGCTCTCCATCTAATGTGGCAGCAATTGGGTTCAGAAAGCATTCTGTATCAATTTAAGACCAGTATTACTGATGTGTTTTTCTCAGGTTATTGGGAAACACAGAAGACTTTATTGTCTTGTAGAAGCTTGGATTCCTAGAGCTGTTAGGGAGCCTTGCTGGAAGCTCAGTGATCAAACTCCTTCACTTTTAACTTTTCTGTAAAATAAGATGGAATCTCTTTGGCATAATGAAAAAAAAAAGACAAAAAACAACAAAACAAACAAAAAAAACCCCAAAACAACAAAAACCAGCTGCTGAGACACAGAATGGTGAATTAGGGCTCAGCTCTGAAAGATATGTGTTTCAATGGAATATTTCATAGCAAGACTTACATGATTGGCTGTTTTCCCCCCAAAGAAAGCAGTGTCTGTCGAGAGACACTCACTGAGGGAAATGTGCGAATTGTAAGAAAGAATCCTACAGGGAAAGCCATGGCTATTTGTTTCTGATTGGAGCCTCACATAATGACTTTGAATTAACATCTGTGACTGTTGTAATGGTAAGAAGAGATTGATGCACAATAATGCAAAACCTAAATCATGGTGATAAGGGCTGTGAAGGAAATAATGGATTTTTAATACACAATAAAATACAATATGTCTATTTCTGAAAATGGGTCATTTGCATGTTCAAGGTGGATAGTATTACTGGAAGGGAACAAGGCATCCATTCGCTCTACAGCTGCTGCCATTAAGATTCATGTTTCATAGATATTGTAGTCCTAATTTAGTCTTGGATACATATAGCAGATAGCTTAGGCTGGAGAGGACATTTTATGAAGTGTGGTTTGATTTTTTTTCTTCCTTTGCAGTGTACATTTGAACAAGATTTCTGTTCACTGCCGACAACTTGTCTATTAAACTAATAAAGCCCAGACTTTTCACCTTTGCAAGCAAATAGCTGGGTAGCATGAGCTGTGCAGTGGGAAGTAGGATGGGGGATGAAGCAGAGGCATCAGAACAAGCTTAGCAAAGCTGGTGACAGAAAGTGTGAGCACGGGAACTAACTTGGCCTGAGGATAATGGGAAATCTCCAGCTGGAGCAGCTTTAATGTTGAAAGGAGACATCTGGAAAGTTTAGCACAATGTGAGCTTGATAGACTTCAGGATTTATTGCAAAAGCCATTTATGTGATGATTTTATTGGCTGTTCTGCCAGGCTTTACAGGAGGTTCTGCCCTTGAAATTTTGATATGAGCTGGGATGAAGATTGTGGAGCAGTCTGAGTCTTGCACTGAGTTTTGGCTGGTGTCAAACTCCCCTCTCTTTCAGGACTTTCTGCTTTTGTGGTGTTACAGCTAGAGGTCTTAATTTAGGAACATATCATTTGTCATAATGAAGAAAATACTTGAAAAGTTTGAGGCAGGTGGTAAGTTAAGGGCTTTTAGTTTTCTTGACAGTTGAGTTAATCCATTATTTATAAATAATAATGTTTTGCTGCTTGATGGTTATCATGTCTACCTATGAGCCAAAGTATCTCTGGGGAACTGAAGTTATTCATGTAGAGATTTAATTATTTGAGTGATGATGTCTTAAAAAATATTTTAGCTGCTTCCAGAGTTTTGCATAGGTGTATGCATGATCATAGAATTGCATAATGGTTAGAAAAGAACCATATGGGTCATCTCTTCCAACCTTCCTGCTCTCTGCTAGAGCACACAGCTGTGTCCAGATATTTCTGGAATCTCTTCAGGGGTGTTCTCTACACCCTCTCTGGCCAATATGTTCCAGTGTTCAGTCATCTGCACTGTAAAGAAGTTCTTCCTCATATTCAAGTGGAGCTTCCCTTGCATCAGTTTCTGCCTGTTGCCTCTTGTCCTGCTGGCAGCACCGAGCAGAGCCTGCTCCATCCTCTGAGCCCTCCATGCATACACCAACAGACAGACAGACGTGGGTGAGGTCTGCTGTCAGCTGAACGGCCCCAGCTCCCCCTCAGCCTTTCCTCAGCAGGGAGGTGCTCCAGTCCCTTCATCTCTGCTGCCTCTACTGGACCTGCTCCAGGAGCTTCGTGTTTCTCTTGCTCTGAGGAGGCCAGAACTGGACACAGCACTGCAGTTGTGTCTCACTAGGGCTGAGTAGGTGGACAGGATCAGCTCAGGGAACTGACAGTGCACTCTAGGACACCATTGGCACTCTTGGCCCCCAAGACACGCTGCTGACTCATGGGCAACTTATTGTCCACCAGGACCCCCCAGGTCCTTCTCCACAGAGCACATGGTGTGCTGTGCAATAGAAAGCAATTTAAATTGCCAGAATTAACAGTGTTTAAAGCTGTCTAATGGTTAAGCAAAGGTTTTCATGTTTTTCTTGCAATTCCTGCCCTTTGCCCCTATGTTTGAGAGCATCCTGTGGTAATGACTGCAGCTGATAGAGCCATGATACCAACCTAGAGAATTTGCATTTGGACCTACAAGAATACTAAGGATAAGCTGTTGAATCCCAGACAGACTCACACACGTGTCCGTATCTGTTTTGGGGAAAAAAGTAAAGGTTTGGGACTTCCCTTCCCTTGCTCTCTGCCTCCCCCCCATAGTCAGTGTTTGCTTTCTAATGTAATTTATGTAGCTCTGCACTGCAGTCATTCAGCAGTAGAGCCTGCTAGTGCATACAATGTGCCCTTCAGCAAAGTCTTTGAGATGTTTTCACTGTAGCATACAGCTGCACCAAAAACGAAAGGATTTTTTCCAGTTCATCCAGAGGGGGAAAATGAGCATCAATCTCTTGCCAAGAGATGAAAGAAATGGAGAAAAAATATTTTTTGCCCATACATCAGAGTACTCGCAGTAATTCTCATCATGGCATTGAACCTGCCCTCTGTTGAAACTTCATTTTTCATGTATTAAAATGTTACTGAGCAGAAAATGCACTTTGTTTATATGTTTTCAAAAATAATGTTCAGATGAAATGGGAAACAGCAAGAAACATTTTTACATCTGTTTTAGTTGGGAAAAAAAGCATTGCTTATTCTAGTAAAATAACTTCTAGTTGAAACCTCAGTCTGCATGTACATCAGTCAGTGTTAGGCATTTATAAAAGTAAGAGAGCAATTTATTCTTCAGATGTTAATTCTTTGCTGCATCTAGGTACTGCTTTACAGATGCAGATAGTCATGCGAAGGTGTTATTGTCAGTATCTCTCCTTGATTTCCTGATGCATTGTACTGTAAATTAAGCTGGGTTTATCTGCATCAGAGCAAGGCTTGAGCTATACAGGAGACTGAAGACAGATACAGCTTGGCATCCAGGTGTCTGAGGAAATCAGTGGGCACACCATAAAATGGATCATTTTACATGAGAGATTCTGCCATAGTGATAGGTAAATGTGCTGTAACTGGCCACTTCACTTTGACTCCTGTTAAAGTCTGATAATAAAAGCATAGCGATCTTATTTTCTTACTTTGCTGTCCTGCAAACAATGGAGTGAATGTCAGTGGAAAATGCACACTTTGTTGTCCCAGCCTTTGCACACCTTGCTGCGCAAACTGAAATGGCTGAGTCTCCCTCATAGAACTGCAGGCTGCTGTAAAAAACCATCTTGCCTGGAAGATGCTTCTGTTTTTACTTCTGTTCTTTTATTTGGAAAATTCTTGATATTCCAGTGCGTCCTGGGGGCACAGGCTTACAGGATTTTGTAATAGGGAAGAAGAGGAACTCAAGACTCAACAGGAAGCTGAGTGTTTCTAAGAAAGTTCTTTTAAAGAACAGCCTCTGTAAGGGTTTTTTTGTGTCTCTAAGCCTCTGTAGCTTGTAAAGTGTTGATAATTAAGAAGTAGGTGAAATAATTTTATTATGTACCTGGGAAGTGGGTAGAACTTCTGTGCCAGGTTGAAGGCAGCTAAACTCCCTTGCGCTTGTTACAGCTCTGACAGCAGCACAAAAGAACTGTGAGCAAGTTATTTCAGGTTTTGAGTATCAGAGTGAATTGGAGACCCAGGACAGTATTTTCTCTCGTTTGAGTGCAAGAAGGAGGGGTTTCTCACTTCAGAGACATCCAGTGACGCTCACCCTTACAAGTCATGCCCAAGGGTGTTGAGTGGAGAAAGCTGTTATGAGAGCCACTCAAAATGGAGATAAACTCTTGCAGCTAAGGACTTCTGAAGCTGATCTGACCTTTTGACAGGTCATTAAAGAGAAACAGACAGTTTTTTTAGAGCAGTCCTGGAAAACACTTCATCCCTGGAGGTGTTCAAGGACAGGTTGGATGGAGCTCTGAACAACCTGATCTAGCGAAAGGGGTCCCTGCGTATGGCAGGGGGATGGGATGAGATGGTCTTTAAGGCCCCTTCCAACCCAAATTGGTGATAGCATTCTCTCTGGAGAGCTTCCATAAAGCTCAAAGGTTTGGTCCCACTGCACTGAGAGTTACAGTAAAACTCTCAGGATTAGGATATGGCTTGGATGTCCTTGATTTATCCCACTGTTATGCTTCTGAAAGTTGTCACTTGCCACCTTCATGTTTTTAGCTGTAGTATTGTAGAAATTTTTTAAAAGAAATTTCAATTGTTCTGCCTCCATGAGGCAAAATCAGAAGCAAATGCAACTGTGTTCTAAAGAGCTGCTGTTTTGTCTGAAAATGGAAGATTACAAAAATCTGATTTGATGATAACTGATAGATGAGCCTCATTTTACTACAAGAAACAGCTGATAAATTACTGGAGCTGGCCATTAGACAGACCACAGTTGGGACAGATTTTTAATGACCAAATTTTTCTTCCAGAAATGGCAGTGTGTGGAAGATGCCAGTGGAAAACTCAAGCTGCACAAGTGCAAGAGAATGGCAGACTTGGCAGCTGCAAGCAACAGCAAAGGCACCTCCAATATTTTGCCCAAGTATTACAATAGGAATAGTGAGGACTGCAATTGTGAAGACAGTGAATACAAGCTGAGTCATATCAGACAGAGAAAGAAACTCTTCTCCAAGAAAAGTAAGCAAACCCACTTCATCTTCTGTGTCTACCTTAGAGAGCTGTTGTTTGCTAACTTACACAATTGTCTTGACTTTTATAGGCATTGAATTGTGTTATCATATTTCCTGTGTATCTCAACTATGAAACAGCATGTCTCATACTGAACAATCAAATTTGACAATATCTGTCTGTAGGAAGAATGTTTAGTTCTGGGAACTGCGGTGTCCATGCTGAAAAGACAAATTTCACAGACTTGTATAGGCTATGGAACATGAACAGTTCCGTTTTCAGTAGCTCCTGCAATGCTTGAAGCTGTTACTTCAGTAATTTATTTTTAATAAGGGATGTCTGTAGTTCTATACAGAAGCTGCTTGTTTCTAACGTCCTTTTCTTCTGCTCAGTCAACAGAGACAAGGCTGACTTTCAATCAGAGATAACAGCCAAAGGGGATGACTGTTTCTGATTTCCTTGGCATAGATTAGTGCTTTTTCAGAAATCCCATTTTACTGACTCTGTTAAACCTTAGTCAGACTAACGTCTATATTTGAAGCGTGTAGTCTAATTATAGATTAGAGGTAAATGGCAACACAAAATTATTAGTTACTTGTAATATTTCTTTCATCTCACTCCACAAATGCAGAGCCTCAATTATTTAGCAGATTAGTCTTTCTACATAGTGGCACAAACTTGAAATACAGACTTTAAATTTATTTTCTCTCATTATATTTGTCTTGCAAGCTGATTAGTAGTTACTAAGCAAATTCTTAGTTAAAAAAAAAATTACTGGTTCCCTCAACTATACTTGATGTTTAAATATGTGGTACAGCTGACAATCTGTAAAGAACACTAGAATTTGTACTTATTTAACTACATTTTTTTTAAATCAGAGAAGGAAGTTAAGTCATGGGGAGTCTATAGCAGTAGATGGAAGGCACTTAATGAGGACAGGAAAACAATTTAAGTGAGGACAACATAATGCTATCTGATAATACCTAACACTTACTTAAGTACTTCTCATGGTTGCTTTCTAAACATTAATTAATTTTCAAAACATCTAAAGGAGATGGTTAAGTGTATAATTACCTTTGGTTTCTGTATGTAGGAAGTTGAGGAAAAAAAGTGAAACTTGCTCCCTCTCACAGAGAGATCAGAATGCTGCTTTTTCCCTGTGTTCTGCTCAGAAGAAACAGAGTGTACACTGTCCCCTTCAGCTCATTGGCCTCATTGAACCTTGAGGCATAAACTTTAGAAACATATAATAGGATCTTGACAATCACATTGCCATTGCTTGTGTCTAAAGTAAAGTATTTGCCTCCACAGATGCTTTGTTTCCCCTCTTCTCACATCCAGGGTGTGCTATACAGGGAAGAGCTTATCTTGGACCTATTGACAGAGACCTTTTCATTTGGTGTTGGCTATTCTTCCAAATGCACTTATCTAATAAATCACACACCCATGCAAGTGAGCTCAAAGCAGTACAAGTCAAGGTAACATACCGAGGTTTTTGTAAACAGCTTATGTGGAAAGCTGGACTGTGATTAGTTAAGAGAGTGACCTGGATACTCATTGTGTGTATTTGGTTTTTTGTGACCTGTTCCGTGAGATGGGATAATGGGTGGTCTGTGATGGGTTGCATAATTGTTAGGGCGCCTTTGGGGTCTGCTACTCAGAATTTGATGAGTGCATGAGATTACACTGAAGCCCTGTTTGAATGCTAGTAAATGCTATTCATTAGTTTGAACCACTGCCAAACAGAAGATAGAAGTTTCTAACTGGATGAAGAGTCACGTACACATTAATGCAGAATTTCCAAGCAATAGCAGAGTTTTGAAGGAAGTGCCCTGGTCACTCATTTCTGTTGTGCACAACAGAGATAGATTTGTAAGAGGTCATTATATTGGATTCTAATGTACAGTCATTTGCAGAAAAGCAGAATGGATGCCCTGCATCTCGGGTGCATGTTGTAAACCCTAATAGGGTATAAGGATTGGTCTTTCAGAGGGATTTAAAGCAGTTACATATAGTGAGAACAGATGGTCTAAAAGACCAGACTAAATTGCTGATACAGGGGCTGGAGCATCAGATGTTTTGATAAAATAATTACTTTCTAGTGTAGGCATGGTCTAGAATGCATTTTCAGGTGCACCAGTGCATTTAGCAGGCAACGGTGTTTCCTAGATTGAGTAAGATCGGTTTCACAACAGTGTCAGATATGTGCCATTTGGACAATGTCAGAATACATAACTTGTCTGCAAAGCACTTACATGCCAGAAACCATAAACATTAATATTTGGTATGTTTGGGTTTAGGTGTCTGGGATGTTTGCATTTTTGTCCTCTTTATTTCTTTAGTATGCTCTTATTTTTATAAAAAAGCTCAAACAGAGCTTTGCAGTAGGTAGGAAGTTTAAAGTAAATGAGGTCTCGAAATCTTTTGGCTGTGTTGTGGCCTGTTATGCTTTTTTTGCTATGTATTTGATCTCTTGAGTGTATGTGATTAAAGGAACTCTGCATGTAGTAAAATGATGATAGATCACACTGAATAGTGAAGAAACAGAAGTGCGTACAAAGAGGATAGTGCATTTTTATTCAAATTTCCCTGACATTCATTTTACTTTTGAAGTGGTCTCAATGCTGGATCAAAATAACAATTTTCATTGCTAAAAAATAAGTCCATTACTTCACAGATAATGCATTTGAAGTATGATTTTTTGATGGCAGTTGTGAGAATGAGATATAAGAAAGTGCCTCTAAACTTTATCCATATTTCTAGACATTAGAGATTTTTTTTTTAAATGTCTTTAAAGTGCCCAGTTTTACTTTATGTAATCCAAAAAAAAAATAAAAATCTTTTGTCAATCAAATGCGAAATACATAGACATTAGTGGAAAACTTTGTTCCTTTCAGGTTCCAGTGAAGACAAACATGCTGGTCAAGTGGTGCAATACCAGCTGGATGAGTGGGGCTCTGAAAGCAGTTGTCTGTCTTGGCTTCTATTCCTCTGGACTCCATTTCATGACTCAATTTTGAAGTTGCAACTTCGTAGCAATACCATCTCTAAGACAGCTGGTTTCTGTAGTAGTTGAGGAAGAGAGGCATCAGGTTGAGAGCTTACCAAAGCCAGACTTTAGTAACCTGAAGAGAGGAGCATAGATGTTTTTGACCATTTAACAGCCTTGGATTGGCTCTTTGTAGGCTGTGTACAGAGGTAAATGGATTGGAGAGTAAAACCTGGGGGAGGATTGACTAATAAGTAATTAAACATTAATATTGATGCCTGCAGTGCACTTAACAGACAGGAATGCACAGTACAAATGAATATCGATCTTACTAAATATTTTAACCAGTTCAAAGTTTGATACTAATCCCAGCATTGTGGGTAGCATGTTACAATGAAGCAATAGAAGCAGTCCTTTATGAGCTGCCCTACTCCACACCAATTATTTGATGCTAAGGCTATGTTAGTTTGGCTGCAAAGGGAGGAGTAACCTGGCTCCTAGGTGTTCAGGGACATGTACTTGATGGTTCCCTGGGGCTATCTACCAAGGTCCAGCATGCTGGATTGGCATATTAGGCTTGGAAGGAAGATTGTTAGTTGGCTGAGCTGAACAAGATAAAATGAAGGAATGATTAAAGAAATGGGAGTTTATATTTTGAATCTCATTGGTAGGGTGTAGTTTTTTAGAACTTCCTTCTCCTTGGAAAAGATGGGAATTTCCTTCTCATTTAGTCAAACATTTCCTGAATGGTGTCTAAAAGAGGGCTGGTCTTTTGTGGCTTTTTTAATCCCATCAGCAGTGGTTCACCTGGCTTAATATCAGCAGTAAACTTGGAACTACAAATGAAAAATGTTTAAAGCCAGACAATTCAGCTGGTATTCTGCTTTCTGTGTGTGACACTGACAAAAATATCATGCTTGGCACAGTTTCAGGTGGGAGGAGATGTTTATTCTGCTTCCCACAGTCTGCAAAACAGCTTTTGAGATGGTGCAATCTATCTGAAATGAATGTAAGACTTATTGAAAAAAGTCATTCTGCATTAATGACAGAGCGTTCCAGTCAAGGTACTTTTATGTCAGTTTTGGTTGTTTCACCTCCGATTCCATATTTTCTTTTCCCCCTGCCTGTTTTACTGGGGAGATTGTCCCACTGAAGAAGATGAACTTTGTCTGGAGCTTGAGATTGCAAGAAGGATCGGTCTTCTCATTTTGGACATTGGTTTTTTCCCTTTATCAGATTGCAGAGGGAAATCCTAAGTCATGAGGTGTGCTGCGTGTTTCAGTCTCTTTAAATGAGAAGTGACCAAAGGATCCAAGGGACTCAGTTACTGTTTCTAGTAATGACTGTGGTAATTCCAAGACTCACATACAGAGTAAAGCTTCAGACTCCCCTAAGGCAGGGAGCACAAGAGAGTCTGTGGCACCTAGGTTGTACTTCTTTTCTCAAGAAATGAGATGATTGTGCCTAATGACTCTCAGCAGTGACTAATGCTGAGCAGGAAATACAGTCAGAGATGGACCTCATCATACAGCAGAGAACTTTAAATATAGATTTAGATTTCATAACTAGGTTCTCTTTGTGCCATTGCAGACCAAACAGAAGAGGAGTTCTGGAGATTTGGGCTGGAACAGAGAACTTTGGAAGATAGCAATAGGGAAAAGATCAATAAGAAGCTCGTACTGCACAGTGGCAATTCATAACAAATGTTTCATCTTGCTTTTGATCTGCAAATGCAGAAACAAATTTTGAGGGAGTGCTTCATGAAGAAACTGACTGTCTGGGCTGCACATCAGGAAAAGAATTGCAAAGAAAAGAATTGCATGTAGATAAAAGTAAAGATTCAGGTATTAATCCCTTCCAAAAAAATCAAGGATCTAGCCTTGAAAAATGAACATAGAACAGGGAAAAGCCTCAGACTGAGCGCTAGAAATACTGGGACAGCTTCTAGAATGTGTTACAGGAATCCTAGCAGGGAAGGATTGTATGGTGAGCAGCAGAAAAACACAGAGGACTGGTCCCTGAGGGTGACTGGAGGCTTGACTGTCACAGTTAATGCTTAAGGTGTGACTGCCATCTGGTGATCATGGGGGAAGAGCAAGCATCCATTTCAACGAGCTATTTGTACTCACTGGTGCTGGAGTAGAGCATTTTCTTTCCTGTTTGCCATGTACCTGCCCTCTCATGCCCTGAGGTATCCAGCCATCCATCCATCCATCCATCCATCCANCCTCCATCCCTCCATCCCTCCATCCCTCCATCCCTCCATCCCTCCATCCCTCCATCCCTCCATCCCTCCATCCCTCCATCCATCATCCATCCATCCACCCACCCGTCCGCCCGTCCATACCAAAGTTAAGAAAACAGCAGCTCACAGGACAACTGCAACAAACCAAACACTGTCATCCAGTTAATTCCAATCAGCATAGCATGGGCTGAGTTTTTCCCTTCCAAGAACCACAAAGAGGAGCAAATTGTAACATGCTGTTTGTGCCCCTCTTTCACTTTTTCCATGCAGAATTCAAACCAAGCTATGTCCGGAATCGCTCTATCCGTTCTGTATCTGTTGAGCTGGATGGAGCTGCCTATAACCTGGCTTTAGAGGATGGATACCAGCCCATCTTGCCCCGGAATGTCACCAAGCACCACAAGGTCCAGAGGGCTGTTTTCCACGAGGAGGAAGATAGAGACATGGGGGAATATAGTGGCACTGGTAGCATTGCAGAGTACACAGCCCCTAATCTGATCAAAGTGACCCACAGGTAAGTGCACATGGTAGATTTTGAAAAGCTTTTGCTACTTAAGTGACTGCTTTACATAAGTGGGTGGGTTGAAAAGTGCTAAGCATGTTGTGTTCCTTTTGGATACCCAGTCTAGCTTCACTAAAATTCTTATTCCCATGTGTACAATGATCTTCAGTTTTGTTTTAGGCTTGTCAGTGCAGAGGGACATGAAGCTTCTGAAGAGCTGCAGCAGTGCTTTTGTGTCTTCTGCAGTGGGTGGAGACAGTAATGACTCATCAGTGCGTATGTTTCCAGGGAGGACAAGCAAAACTGTTGGCAACAGGAGTGTTAAACCTGCATGAAACCAGGAGAGGCCATACCCTTGGAAATCAGGGTGCAGTGGGCTAACCTGGCTTGGCTGGAGACCAAAGGCCCCGACTGGAGCACGAACTGGTTTTGTGTCACTGGTTGCTTTGTACAGAGTTTTCTGGAACCAGTGCTAGAAGAGGAAAATCTGTATTATGAAGTTGGATGGACTAGGAGCACTGGGAAATGGAACATACTGAGAGAGAGGGAAGGCAACTGTCTGACCACTCTAACAGTTAAAAATAATTTCCTCAGTGGTGAATCTAGGGACTGATGATGTCTCTTTCAGCTGTATTTTAATTCATTTAGTCATAATTTCCACTTTTTATCAGAAAATCCACCAATCATTATTGATTACATACATTAAATTGTTTGACTAGCTTACGTAAGCATGCAGGAGCCAGATAGCTGCTGTTGATATCTGTGTTTCCCATTTGGCTTCTGGTCACAGAAGTGAATTAGAAACTCACCAGTATGAGAAATTGTAGGCATCAGAGAATTGTGCACTCTTACCCTAGCTCTCATGAATGTTCAGGACCCGTAAAAATCACTGTATGTTTTTTTGCTTCTGGAACAAATTGAATTGACTTTTGCTGCCTTACTGGATGAATCCCAGATTTGTACAAGGAACTGTCAGGAAGGTTGTGTATTATTCACGAGAGCTGTCTCTAGCAGAAAAGAAGGCTGTGGGACAACATACATGAGGTGGTTTAAAGAAAATAAAGGAATATTGCAAATATTCAGCTTTAATTTAAACAAGCATTCAAAATGACTGCATGGTATCCAACCCCTAATAAGCTTTCCAATTAAATCTGTCAAGTAGTGATTTTTGCTTTCTTCATTAATTAATTTTTAAAACTGGATTTCACTAGTAGTGAGTGAAACATACAGATTTTATATTGTCAGAAGGTGTTTTGCTTTCAAAGTGAAGGAGGTACCCTTGAAAGATTTTATTACATGTGTAGAAAATAGCAAAACTTCTTTGGTTCTGGTTTGTTGTTGTGAGTTTCTTCTCTTTTCTTTATGATGTAGTAATACATCTTAGAAAGAAGCACTTTATCCTTGCTCCTACCCCCGCATCACTTAATTATGCATTGGGAAATTGCTTCTGAGTAATGCTTTCAGTGCTTACTAGTTGGTAATGATGATTTATGCAGAAAGTCTAAAGAATAAATAAGAATTCTGTATAGCAGGATTTACATATAGAAATGAAGCAGTCAACAGGTTCTGCTTGGTAGAAATACTCTCATTGAATTTTTCTACTTAAAAATTTCCATGGCAACTCAAACACAGACTTCTTTCCTGGCTCAGAGCACACTTGCATTTTCTTGAATGAACATATATTTTAATTCTGCATGTCATTTCCAAGCTATGGTCTCATTTGTCCTGGAGCTGTGTTATTACGAGCAGCTGTTTGCATTGCTCTGTGTGTGTATCCACTGTAATAAACACTGTTTGCTTTTCCATGCCAAGGTGCTATATCCTGGAGAATGATACCGTTCAATGTGACACAGATCTGTACAGGTCACTACAAGCTTGGAAGGACCATAAACTTCATATTGACCATGAGGTCAGTGATATTTTCAGTGTGTGTTTTTAGCATTGTTTTCTGTGGGCTGATAGGATCATGTTGACTGTCTGTGTGTCTGTCTGCCTCTGAGTGTTTTTGTCCCTTCCTGGAACATTTCGAACTTGCTGGCTGATTTCAGAATAGATATTTCAGAGATAATTAATTTATTGCAAGTTTGTGAAGACAAGATGCTGAGTAGAGAAGAGAACTACAACTGAAGGCACGGCTGAGAAATGTCATATGCCTTATGAGACAAGTAAGACTTAAAGCTGTCCCCATCCTGGCAGAAAATGAATCTGGATCTTTTTAGCATCTTAGTAGCCCTGTTCCCCAGGGAGGAATCTCTGAAAACACATTATCAAATATATAAGTCCAAGGAAAACTGAGCTTCATTAGTTTTGGTGTTTCTAGAATTAATTTCTTTCACTTGCTACTGCTTTTCTTAACCTTGTAGTTTGGAATTGTATTTTTTCATAGGATTGTGTATATGGAGAACCTGGAGGTAATTTGCCGTATGAAATTTGCCAGTAAAACTTTATCTGACTTTTTTTCACTAATATTCAATAATATAAGCCTAAACCTTTCATGTGTATTGCGTATGAAAGAGGATCTAAGGACCAGGTAAGGATGGCATAAATGCCAAAGAGATGCATAAAGGATGCACATCCTGTAATCGCTTAACAAATTACATAAATTCACAGTAAAGTTCTGTGTGTAAGAACTTCTTGGCCTCCTTTTATTGAAGAGATTGACACACAAGGCAGATACTTAAAAACTTACTAATCTGCTAAGATGAAAAAAGGGCAATTTCAATACCACCATGGTCCTGTAATTGTTTTTCTGAAGAAAAATGTAGCCAATACGGAGTGTCAAAGGCAATGAAAACCCCCTTCTGTCCAGCTGTGTTCTTGATTTAGGGTCACAGTGCTGGATTCTTTGTCCATTTTCCTTGAACACTCTGTCTCTGCTTCAGCAGTCATGAGCTTCTACTACACTTACGATCGCTGATGACTAATGGTAGTTCTCTAGAGACTGTTACTCACATTAGATTACTTTGATTTTTCTGCTATGTAGAGGCCTGCAATATCTGAGTGGAAATGGACCATTGCTGTGTGTAAGCCAGACTGAGCAGAAGCAGGAATTTCACTTAGTGAAAAAAAGGCAATTAAATATAAAGCTTGTGGGTGGCACAATTAACTGCTGGTTGCTATCCCTTGTGTCCAGACACTGCTAAAGCCTACTCTGCAAAGTGACAGAACCTTGCTGCTTTGCTTGTTCAGAATCTCGGAAGAGGGGATGTCAGATCAGTCCTGCTCCATCCCCTTCCCTGTGTCAGAACACGCTGAAATTTAAGGATTTCCTTTTCCTTTGAGCAGCCTTTCTCCCCTTGCAAATGATCTGTAGGGCACAGAGGCAAAACCACAGTGGATGCAGGAGTGTCTGTCTACTCCAACTGCACATCCCCCCGCTCCTGCAGCACCGCAATCTGCTGCCACAGCCAAGAACCAGAGCAGCCAAATGGAACCAGCTTCCTCTTACTGTAGTTTCCTTCTGGAAAACTAGAGAATTTGAAGATGCTTGTTGAGTGAGAGCTGCAGAAGGTAGTGAAGAGGAAGCTCTTGGTGACAGTAGAATGAGTTTGAGAAGGTTAAAACAGGACTAAATCATGCTGGTTTCCTTTCAACCTCTGTCTTTGTACCTTTTTTTTTTTTTTTTAAGATTGAAACTTTGCAAAATAAAATAAAAAACCTGAGGGAGGTGAGAGGTCATCTAAAGAAGAAGCGACCTGAGGAGTGTGATTGTAACAAGCTAAGGTATTTTTTTGTGTATTTCCAAGTAATTATTTGTAGTGTGCAACTGTAAATGATTTATGTCCTCACAGCAGAGATGAGGATCTGGTTTGTTCAGTGGTTGCCTGCTTACTGTACTCCTGTGTACACATTCGAGGGAAGTTGGGCTGCTGCACAAGTACAAGGCCCACCATCTGCCAGGCAGGAGTTTAACTGGGCAATCAAACTCTTGCTCTGCAAATAAGCACAACAGAAAATCTTCCAAAATCAAAAGGTAACCCAAACAGATTTTTCCAGGAGACCCAGGAACACCTTCTCCTGCTTATGGTGATGACAGAGCCAGCTCTGAGGCTTCTAAGAGCCAGGTATCACTGAGATACTGCAGCCATAGTGGCAGAATGGTATGAGTATCCCCCAAAAAAGAGAATGCTGTATCTGAATGGAGTCAAAACTGCAAGGCAGCTGTTCTTTAGCTGTGGCTAAAGCACCTGTTACCAAGTAGACTCTATGAGAGTGTGTGGATAAAACTTCTCTGTCTCATTGGTGTCTCAGAATGCCTTTTTGAACATTATGCTTAAAACTTCAGAGGTGCAACATACTCTGCAGATATGATGTTTATAATTGCTGTGAATTGTAGATGTGGCCCACATGGATCCTGCAACATAGTTACAGCAGCAGATCCACTAAAATATGGAGATCATCAACTTCTTGGGTTATGGGAGCCCACAGCAGTCAAAAACTGCTTAAGATGTATAACTCTAGATTGTAAATAGACAGAAAGTTTATAGTGGCTTATAATCCACTGCTTTCTAAACTGATTAACTGAGTTTACATAAACTCAGTTTACTTAATATGTACTGTAAAGATGAAGTTACTTTTGACAAATGTTTTTAAAAAAAAGTAAAAAAAAAGTTATTTTTCAGACTGATATAGGGTACACTTATAGTTGTGCATAGCATTATTAAAATGAGTAATCCTGCTGAAATCAAAGAAATTAATCATCTGAATTACATATGGTCAAGTGTTTGCATTACAATTGCTTTGATTTAGCATTTCAAATTAGTTGGTGAAATGCCCAGCATCTGTGCAAGATTGAAAAATTTACTGAAGAAGATAGTTCTTTAATAATCTTATTTTGTTAATTTGTTCTACTGATTAAACTTAGGAAAGCTCCCAGAAGTATTAAGAATTTAAAAGATTTATTTTGAAAGGAATTTTGATCTGGCAACTAATTGAATTCAGATGTACAATTTAGAAAACAACTTTTATTAAACTAAGCTCATGTTTGCCGATTTGTGTAGGTAGTAACTTTATCAGTAAGAAAATACTGTCATTGACTGAGGCTATTATTTTTTTTTTTAACTTTGGTAATTCCACAGAAAGGAAATTTATGCAAAATTCTGTAAGAGTTTCTGGAGAGGCAAAGCATAGTAACCTGGCAAGAATGTGTATGTCTGCTTACACTCTGCATATCTCTGAATTTATTACACACTGCTCTTGCTGGGACAGTTCAATCCATCTTGTAAAGTTTCCCTGGGACTTCCAGCTAGTAATAATGGAGGACACCCCCTCCCAGCCCTGCAAAGTACAGCTGGTATTGAAATTTTTGCATTCAGAAAGAAATTACAGGAGGGTAGTATGAACTTGTCATTATCTGAAAAAATCAGGGAATACTCACTCGGATAAATGTAATTTAATTACAAATCTATTTATTCTATGTGCCTCATGCAGGAAAACAACCAGTTAAAAGTAAACTAATTGTAAGTTGTAGCTGGACATGGCTATACATTGCTATGCAGTGTTAGCACACCGAGTCTCACCGTAGCCAAAGGATCTGTGGCAACAGAGACACAGTGAGGCTGGGAAGTGCCTGATCCAGTTGAATGAGGTTGCCTTTATTAATCACATATATACTAATAAATTCAAGGGAGAAGTGATACTGGATTAAATCCAGTAAATCTGCTTCAAATCCAGTCTGATAGTGTGGTAACAACAGGGGAAATTGCCTTGCTGTTGGTCACCAGCAGTGCTGTTTTTATTTTCCAGTTACCATTCAAAACACAAGAGCAAACTGAGACACAAAGGATCCAGTCTACATCCTTTCAAGTAAGTGAAGGCCTGTTCCTTTGAGAGAGGATGTGTAAAATATATTACTAATATTTTGTCTGTACACACCAGTTACACAGTAGGCAATAGTAGTAGTATTCGATTTATCCCGTATTAAAAAGCACAGAGACACCTGGGCAAGGAACTTGTATTGTTCTGCTTGTAAATGTTAAGATAAGGTCTCTGCTGTTGTAAAAAGCACATTGCAAATGTCAGGCCTGTAAGCCCCTTTGGCTTCTTTTTTTTCTCAGTGCCATTGAATTGCAGAGTCATCTCTATTTGTATGAAACACCATTTCATTAAAAAAATGTGGATTCTTTCCCTCCCAGCAGCTTACTTTATTAGCTACTTCGGAGTGTTTTAGGTATGTTCAAGTCTGATAGTTTGCATGACCCTAATGTTTCATGTGTGCAGGAAAGCCCTACAGGAGAAAGACAGGCTGTGGCTGCTGCGAGAGCAGAGACGGAAAAAGAAACTGCGCAAATTGCTTAAGAGAATTAAAAATAATGACACGTGCAGCATGCCTGGTCTGACCTGCTTCACCCATGACAACCAGCACTGGCAAACTGCTCCCCTGTGGACATGTAAGAATACTGTAAACTAATGAATATGTGGGCAGATTTTGGCTGGGATGTTGGGTTGCTAGGTCCACAACCAAAGCCATATAGCCTTCTCTATATTAAATAATCTCTGTTTCAGTGTTGTAATTATTCTTGCACAAAAGGCAAGGAGGTAAAACCAACTGCAATTAAACTACAGATATTGAATACTGTACACTGATCTGCAAGGTATCTCACCATCTGGAATGTTTCACAACCAGAGAAAGTAACTTGACAAGATGTTACTGTAATTAATCATGTCATGTGGGTTAGATATGCACAGAACAAGAAGCTGATGCGGGGAGGCATTCTCTGCTTTAGAGCCCAGGAGTGAGAATGAGAGTAACTATCTATGAATAAAGTAATACCATAAACAGAAAGTAATTAGCAGTGCTAAAGACAGAAGCATGTAGCTTATGTCTTTATAACTCTTCAATTTGCAGTGGGCCCTTTCTGTGCCTGTACCAGTGCCAACAACAACACGTACTGGTGTTTGAGGACAATCAACGAGACCCACAACTTCCTGTTCTGTGAATTTGCTACTGGATTTTTGGAGTATTTTGATCTCAATACCGATCCATATCAGGTATCTGATGATAGACCTTGAGATCACAGCTCAAGAAATAACATCGTTACTTACCAATAATACATTGAAATTGTGCAGTATTGCTGCAGGATGGAGCTAAGGCCTGTTATCACTTAAACTACTGTAATGTGGCTCTTTCTTCTTACAAATAAACCACCTGTATACAAAAAGTTATCAAATTACAGAGCAGGAGTTACTAACAGGAACCTCCTGTTTATTGCAGCTAATTAACGCAGTGAATACGCTTGACAGAGATGTTCTTAATCACCTGCATGTCCAGCTCATGGAACTCAGAAGTTGCAGAGGGTATAAGCAATGCAATCCAAGAACTAGGAACATGGATCTTGGTAAGTGCCTCTTCTATTGCACTCAAAAACTCCCCAGAAGACCCCAAAGGACTCTTAACCTTTACAAAACTTGAATCTGTCAAAAGGATTTTAGGATTTACTTACACCTGCTGAAGGTGATAGCTGCATCCTCAGATTTTTGTACGTGTTATGTATTATGTCATTTTTTTAAGATGAAGAATGACCATTAGCATAGTGATAAATATTGCTGAGATGCAGGAGAAGACGAGGAAGGAACAATACTGGTGAAAGAGAGAGAGAATACCCAAATAGCCACTGTGAAGCTCACAGGTTAGTTCAAGTTGGAAGAGACTTCCAGAGTTCTGCTCCAAACTTCTGCTCCATGCAGGATCAGATGTGAGGGCATACTAGGTTACTCAAGGCATCAGGAAATTTGTTAAATTACTGAGTCTCTATTTTTTAAATTGTGATGTATCTCATATAGGCAATTGTTAGTAATATTGTTAATTTTTCTTCACCTAGGACTTAAAGATGGAAGCTACGAGCAGTACAGGTACATTAAAAAAAACAAACAACCTTACATTATTATTCTTAAGTACTACCTTCATGCTGAAAGAGCAAGTGTGGGATTGGGAACCACATGGAAAGGCCAGGCCTGGAAAGGGCATTTGAAAGACCTTTCCACCTCACTTGCTTTGAAACACTGGAGCTATTTTTTTCAATGTGACACTATGTTCTGATCTTAGTAGTCAAAATTCTGGCTGAATTCTTCTTCCTTGTCTTTCAGATTGTGGTGATGGTTGTTTTCTAGGTGATGGTTAACTTTTTTTCTCCTTTTGCTGCTTGAAAATTAGGCAGTTTCAGCGCCGAAAATGGCCAGATGTGAAGAGACCATCATCTGCCAAGTCACTGTGAGTTGGGAGCAATTCACCAAAAGCTGTCACTTAGCTTTTCCCTTCTCTTTTTGCATGCACCACCTTTTTTAACATCATCATCATCTATTCTCACAGAATGCTTAGGAGGAAAGTCCTCAAATTATGCAAGAAATATGATACTGCCATCATTACTGAGAACTATTGCTGCACAAAACCTCTTGGTACATCTTTTTGGGAATCTTAGAGCATTAAGGTCAAGGTAATTTCAAAGAAGTAAAGGTAGATGTTCAGTTAAGAAACCAATTATGGTCAATTGCCAGCAAAAATTAAAGACATTGGTTTTGTCTAAATTTAAGCTAGTACCAGCTACCTAGTGGTTTTTCACACAATCCAGAAAGAGCAAAACCAACTGTAATTTCTCATGAGCAGTGATGCAGCATCATGTATTTTCTTGCTCTTTATTCAACAACAGCCTTGTGCTGTGAGCAGAAAAAGGAACTTAAAACATAAAGTAGACTACAAGACAGATTGGCATTTAAAACTGCTTTTTTCTTACTGAGCTGCCCTTTAAAACTTGATGACAGTCTGGCAGTATGTATCTGAATCTCCCCTTAAAAAGAAGGCAGAGACTTCAATTCATTAAAAATCATAAAGTACTCTCAAACTGTGCAGTGGAAAACACAGGTACAAGTCCCTTCCTAGGCACAGTCTGGTCCTCTTGCCTGAGGGGAGTTGTTCGTATAATGCACTGGTTTTATTTCTAATTGAAGAGATCTAAGACTGACTTTAGAACCAAAATGAAGGTTGAATTAACAAGCTTTGTACAGGTTGAAGTTTCAAACACTGTTGGATTGTTTCTGTCATCCACCTGCTATGCTTTTATTGGTGGTTCAGAGTGTTCCTATTGTTTTTTACTGCGTGGAATCATTAAAAATACATTTCTTACTACTTTCTACTAAAATGCTATACACTAAACTGCATTTGTTTTATTTCAAAGAGGACAACTGTGGGAAGGCTGGGAGGGCTAATGTCCCCCAGCTTCTGGACACCTCCATGAGGATACAAACAGGCCAGGACTTGAATCCATGTACAGACTAAATGAATTGCAACATTCACCTGAAGGACTGGATAAACTTTGAGGCAGAAATAGATAGAATGTTTGCACTGGTGAGCGAGTTTTAAAAAAGCAGTGAAATTATGGGAAATGCTGTCAGAAATACAGGTCTCTGAAATCCACTGTTGTACCTGCTTTTTTGCTCTGGATTATACCTCACCTGCTTCATAAGGCATTTTACTTCAAGAAGATACAATTAATGCTGATTCAGGAATTGACAGAGGAGAAAACCCAGCCACATCCCAAAGAGGACTGCCACTGCAGTGGCAGTGTTTACACAGACAGCTGAAGGGACCTTAAAACAATTTCCCATTCACCTGTATCTTTAGTTTCATGAGAAAAACTTCAAAGCCAAGTACAACTCTAAAGCAAGGTTTAGAAAACAAGGATGATTTCGCTTATCACTGAGGTAAAGGTAAAAGAACTTTAAAGAGATTCTGGAACTGAAGTCAGCAGCATCAAGTGTTCTCAACACCACAGAATTTCTTCAATTTCCTTTGAGGATACATTTCAGTTCCACGTCTACTTTTTCATCGAATTGCCACCTCTATGAAGATTAGAGAAAATCTTGACTAACAGGGTGCTGGATTTTTGGAGGGGTTGTGTAAATATTGATCAGTGTACTGTTTGAAAAGAAGTTCCTTTAGGCTGTGAAGAAATTGGTTAATAAAAAAGAGCGTAATGCCCACACACCATTTCTCAAAATGCTAAGTCAGAATTTATTCAATTTATAAAAGTACTGAAAGATTTTGGTAAATGTACATCTTAAATTTTAACAAAATCAGATTTGTATGAAGGTTTTTTATGTGGTAATATTATACTGTACATTCAAATCCAGAACAGTTCCTTTGAGAAAGCAGTATTTGCTTAGCAGTGTAACTTCTACGTTTATTTTTTCACAAGGCAGCTCTGAAAGTTCAGTACTTACAGTCAATAATCTAGTTATGCTTTAGTCTGCCGAAAAGTAATGTTCTGAATGACAGTTACCGTTCAAAGGCTTTCACAGGGGAAAAAACCTGTAATTTTACTAAGGAAGCACAGTGTACAGAATTATTTGAGTAGTTTCATAAGAACATTATTACATACATTGTAGTACAGGCAGTAGAGGTGAGATTTGTATCATTTGTTTCATGTTACTTTGCTGTGTTTAAAGGCAAATGCCTGAGGGCAGTCATGGGACAGATTCAACCAACCGTGGCCTTCATTCCTAACAAAGAGGTATTCTTTTTCAAAATGCAAACTTAACTTGCCCTTGTCGAAATGCAGTGTAAAAATACACCACAGAACTTTTTTTGAAACCCTTCGTGGTTTTGCAGTTAGGAAAATCAAGTGGCATTATGTCGAGGCATCCCTGGTACCACAACCCCATACTCAAAGAATGTTCTTTAATTTAGGAATGAGAAGAAAAACCCTGCTCAAAAAGCAGAAGGGGATTCTTTGTATATGCTAAGTAAGATTGGGCTTGAGTATTTGTATCACATCTGGTAAGTCAAATATACTACCCAAAACTTCCCTGCAAGCTTTTTTTAATTATGGAAGTAAAATCTGAATGCCTGTCTTATCTAGCCATGTATTTTCATTATAACTTTTTACAAATTTCATGGATTATCAGAAAATCTACTAGATGCTGAGACCCTGGATCCATGCAAGTAAGTAAAAAAAAAACCCCAACCTTAATTTCCCCAAAAAGCTCACATTTTTGCTGCTTTTCAGAGAAAAGTTTTAGCTATCTGCCATTCCCAGTGTGCATGCAGAAAGAATATGTTCAATTTTTAAAAAATTTGCACACCCTTGTGTGTTTAGCCCATAGTCTCTGGCAAGGTGAGGTTGTGACTGTAAAAATCCTGCAGGGCCACTCTTACTTGTCAGTCAGAAGATTGAAAACTTAGCTTGTCCTGTTACAGAAAATACTGAGCCACAAGACTTGTGTCACATATGACACAAGAAGCATTTAGTATTTAATGAAGGTACATGGTTGCCAAGTTTGGGGAAAGATACCACCTATTCTCCTTTCAGCTCTTCTGGAGCTTGCTATTTAAGTTGAAAAAGACATAAATTCTCATTGGTGTCAGTGCTAAAAGTGTGTCTCATAAGTTAAAAGTCTCAGTTGTTACTCCCTCAGCTTTTACAGCCAACTAGGATAAAATGTAAATCATTCTTTATACACAGTTTTCATCAGTGCTAGCAGAGAATTTTCACTGTCCTTTACTGGATAACCAGCCTTGAAGTATTAGCTCATAGTGTCACCAAGTTCTGATTTTAAATAGAAACCTTTATTTACCTTAACATCCAAACACAAAAACCAGAAGGACACTTAACACCTTACAACCAACCCTTTTTAAATCAGTCCCCATGATTTCTCTGTTTTGCAAAATAAAGATACAGATATTTCAAGCAATACTTATAATGTAAACTAAACTCAGATGCAATTCTCAGTAACGTATGCTTTCTCCTGAGAATTTTTTAAAATATTGCTCTCAGAATTACATGGTTTCACACTTGCTGTGTCATTCTGTCATCTGATGGTCTGCACATAAATTCTGCAATAAAAGGTGTGCTAACTGGTGCAACATTCAAGTAAGTATTTTCTTGCGACAGAAACGTGGTCTCAATTTCTCACTTCAGTAGCAGTATTTTAGGCCAAGAGAAAAAGTACACTGCAAATGAGTTTAATAAACACATGGTTTCTGTAATCAAAAAAGTAACAGAGACAGTAAAACAACACTTGTTTATGCAGCAGCGATCAGAGGTTGCTGTACTAGCTTATTCATCTCTTACTGCTGAATAATGTTACATGGGTTTTCTTTAAAAAAACATTCACAGAAATCTATTGCTACAGGACTAAAGCAAAATTGATGATGGTAACTAAATAGCAACAGATTTCAAACCAGATGTGCTATATAGTGCTGCCACAAAAGATGCAATGCATTTTAAAAATGCCCCCTGCCCCTTTGTCACGTTTCAACAAAAAAACCTTTTAATTCAGAGAAAAAAGTAGGTACTAGAAAGCTCCAACATTCTGAGTAGATGAGAAAAGGATTAGCCTTTTTAATGTCAGTCAGGTAGATACCAGTTATACATAGATGTATAAACAGAATTACTAATTTTAAGAAATTGTACTGCAAGATGTATATAGCAGCATATAGTCTAAGAGCTCACCAAATGAAAGCAACCAGTATTTGTAGTTTCCATCAGTATAATGAACAACTACAAAATATAAATATTGTTCTACTCTGATTTGATATAAAAAGCAAGGGATTGTTGCCTTTCACCGTCAGTAAGCAGCACTTACTCAAGAAATAGGTATGTGCTAAGAAATAAAAAAATAAAAGTTCCTTAGGCTTTTAGAAGTTTTGCATGATAGACACATTAATTGGACTGAAAATTTCAAATCAATGCTATGATAATCTATATCCTCAGTACTAGTGGAAGAGACAGGATTGCATTAAGTAGATTGACTCTGCATTCCCTTTGAAACACAGCTGGCTAGGTGCTAAGGATGAATTTTTGAAAATATTTCTATTGAAGCTTACTAAAACAGAAGATCACTGAATAACCCCCCCCTTGCTAACAGTACCAAGAATAAGCAAGAAGAACACAGATTAAGGTTTTTTTTTTTATTTCTTTACTCACTTGGGAGAAATCAGTTTTCCATTACACAATGAACGAAAGAACAGAGGCACCACACATCTTAAACATTTTGGGGTCATCCCTTGTGAAGGTTTAGCAGTGTAATTCCTTGTAACTGCAAAAAGTGCAAAGGGATCTTCATTTCAAGCACCCAAAATGGATGGGGGGAAGACCCCCATGCTATCAGCAAATAATACATAACCAGACTTAAATACTGCTATGACAGAAATGTTGTATTAGAATAATCCAATGAGGTGTAGACATTTGGTTAAAGTGTGGCTTAATATCCTTAAAGATTTCTGGATGTTACATAACAACAAGTATTTTGCAGCAGACAAACATTTTCAAAGAACATTTAAAGTTCATTAAAATTGACCCAAAAGACACCATCCAGATTCATCAACTGAAAAGGCAGCCTATTACAGACGGACATGTTTGTCCTGACAAGTTTTAAGATCTTACAGTGCGGAGCCTTCGTGTCAAATTGCCTTAGGTAAAAAGAAATGTAACAAAAGTGCTCACAGGTGGACAAAGTACTGAAAAACTGGTCATTTTTTTTTTATAAAAAGCTCTGTGTTAAAGATGGAAAAATAAATGACGTGTTGAAGACCAAAGAAGAGAAATGTGTGGGCCAAAGTCACCCAGCTTCAAAGTCCTTAAATTTAATTAAAAAAAAAAAAATATCTATTTGAACCTGAACTACACTCAGCTTCCAGAAATCAATTTTGTTAAATATTTAGCTTCACAAACTCTGCAAAAATGAGTTAGTGACCTACAAAAGTCATATATATAATACATTATTTTAAAGGTCATATTTACAAAATTTATTCACAAAAAGACTAAAATTCTGATTCTGACTGCAGTGTCTTGCCTTGAGTTTTCTGAAGTTATTTTCAAAAAAAGAAGAAAGATTATTGCTCTAATTTCATAACACAGAAAACACTGCATTATGCAGTCTTTTCATATAATTCTTCAGAGATTGTGTTTGAAAAGGAACATGAGTACACCCTATCTTCCTATTAAGTCCTTATCAAAGACATTAATCCATTATATAGTCTCCTATAAAGTGCATTCAGCTGCACAGCAATATGTAAGTATTAGTCAAAATTGCATTTAAATCATTTAAATTGTTTAGCCTCTCTTTTTAACCCTTGGCTTCAATGGATAGGATTTTGGACTAGCATGTGTCAATTAATTTTGTACTGCTACTTTGCTTGGGAAATCCCTGACTCCTGGGTTAAGAGACTAAAAGCAGCATTTATATTCAGGGATTCATATAAAAGAGTCAAGGCTAAGAACTACATTCTCTGTCAGATATCGTTATTAGAGAAATCAGGAAATTCTTATCACTGTGACTTCTCCAGGCACTTTGTCTGCCTGGGCTAAAGGGCTTTGGATAGCAACAGTAAACAGATAAGGTATACCAGGAGTCTACCCATCAAATATTAAAATGGCATTACCAAATTCACATTCCTAGAGGAAGTGTGCCAAAAATATTAACAACCTTTTTAGTACCCCACATCGTACAGTAATACACAGGCTGCTTTGACTGAGATGTATTTTTTGTTGAGTAGGGATTTTTTTGGTTTGTTGTCCTCTGGATGAGGAAATTTATCACTGGTTTCCGTAAGCCAAATATGACTTGCCACGAAGAATGTGTCACTTTCTAACCGTAGTGTGTTCAGTCATTCGTGTTTGAAAATGTGGTTCTAGATGTCAGCAGTACTTCTGTGAAAAGATACTTTTATCAGAGAAGACATCTTTGCTGAAACAAATGCTTTGTGTACTGCATTTGGAAGAAGGAACTACTGACAATCAATGCCTAGAAGCAGAACAGCTTTTTAGTGCTGCACTTTGAAAATAAATTTCTAGAAAATAAATGCTGTCCTAGAATTTCTGAAACACACTTCTTGGGTATCTTTATGTGATGTAGATTTGGAAAATCTGTCATTTCACCTTTATATTCTCCTCTTTATAAAAGGCATTTGTTTTATCAAAGTCCTCCAAAACTTTACTTACCCCGTAGAAGTCCTTATGATTCTGACTGCTTCCTCAGGTATTCTGGACAAAATTTCAAGAGGTACTTTTTACTTCAATAGATTTAGCTTATGTCAGTATCATGTTGCTCATCCTAGGTATTTTGTGGAAAGATTGTTGCAAATGTGTATTTTGTATTTCAGCTTTCTTTTCAGTGCTTGTTATTAGCACATTTTCACCTTACATGAGAGGGGTCTAAATTTTCCATAGTTTCTGGCTAGGCATACACAAGTTATTCTAAGGTATTGTAAGGACAAGTATCATATTCAGCATCTGCCAGGAGGATACTGCACTATCAGGATTCTTAGCCTGACTTGTAAGAGCTATTACATATCATTTTCAAGATCTGCTGAAGATGCATTTCACAATGTCCATGGGGTTTCTTTCTGGGGTTTTTCCATGTTCAGCACTATTTCATCATCCTTTGTGCAGTTTAAGGCTTGATACTACTCATGATACTTCAACGTCAACAGCTAACTCCAGCATACAGCTTGGGTTCATTGTGAATTTGCTTCTGTATCATCAAAAAGAAAGTATGTCTTGTGATATAAAATTAACAGGCCCACAGATGCAACTACAAACAGGGTAACTGAGAGCAGGATTGTGCCAGAGGAATGGATATAAGCAGACTGGACTCAATGGAAAAAGAGTCAGCAAACCTTGATGTATAACTTACCTGGTCTGGACCCATAGGTAGTCCTGACACAGGTATGGTATTAATACTCATCTGTCCAATATGGCCACTGCTGCCATTCATGTGCATCATACTGTAAGCTGCTGGGCTACTTGGATGGCTGAACTGCTGATGGGGAAAAGAACTGAAGTACAGAAGGACAAATAAAATTACCTTCCAGGAAGTTTACACACTGATGTATTGCCCTCCCTGCACCAGCTGTCAACACGTGAAAAATAAAACTATTTTCACATTTAGCTGTTTTTACCTAATATCTGTTTAACATGGAAACTCCCCTCCCACAAGGATTTGAGCTTTTAGAAATGCACAGCTGTATGTGTATGCCTAATGTAACTCTTTTGGAGGCTACTATTACAGCTGTATCATCCACTGTACTGCTATATGATATTTTGTATTTCTTCACCCCCTCCCCAAAGTTAATTTTTCTTTAAATATCAAGAATATTTAAATATAAAGTTAATATTTAAAGACTGAATGCTGCTTCTGGTTACAAAGATTGTAGAGGTCTAATACGAATCAGTGGAGCTAAGCATAAAATACACTATCGTTTTATTTCCTAAATCAGAGCAGGATGAAGGACAACACAAACACTAGACAGTTACTTTTTCCTCTAGTAAATCCTTTTCCTGCTACATGTTATTTAACATGTATGCAGGAAAAGGATACAGAGTAGTTTCTACCTCCAGCAAAATGAAACACACTTCTTGAGAAACAGGTTGTATTGGTGAAGTTCACCTGTTTCTGGGCATGCATCCTGAGGGCCAGCCCTTCATCTCTGAGGACTGGTACATTGTTGCTGTCTGAGGATGCTGCAGCATAGGGTTCTGGGAGGGTCCAATTCTTGATGATATCATTGGATTGTGAGGGCTTGATACTCTACTAAATGCAGGATCAGGTTGTTGGCTTATTCCTTAAAATAAAACAAAGGAGACAGATACAATATACTTCAGTTATGATCACCTAGTACTTCTAGCTTATATTCTTGCACTGATCGGAAGGGGAAAAGTCATCCTTTTTTGTAGCAGTATATTCCATTTTTCAGAATGATGGGTATTTAGGTAGTTTGGATTAATAAAAAAGGCAAAAGATAACCAGACAAATGAAAAAAAAAAAAAAAAGCCAAACACGTTAGTACTAGTACCATAATTAGGTGGATAGGGGAATTGCTGTGAAGCAACTTGAGCCATTGGAGGGCCTGTCAAAGCACTATCCATGCTTCCTGAGGCTGTCACATTTGGTGGTGGACTGAAGGCCTGAGGTTGCTGTTGCTGCTGCATCATCATTGCCATCCTCTGTTGTCTAAAATGGTGACTTATTAGTTCTCTGTTACGCTGAGTCACCATTTGAGCATTAAGAAAACCTTGCTGCTATCCCCCAAAGAGAAGAGAAATCATATTAGAAGATGTTTTTACAAATAAAATCATGTCAGAGTCAAACTCATTCCTAAGACCCAACAAGTCAAGGAAAACCCACAGTCAGTACAAAAAATAATCATCAAAATATTAAGACAAAAGTTTTCATTATATTGTCATTAGTGCTAAACAAATTATGATATTTTATGCGGAAAAACTCGGCATACTGAATTGACAGCACAACCTCATGAACAAATCCCCCTGCAATCTCAGGAATAAGGGAGGTAAAAAAAAACTTTTTTTTTTTTTTTATTATGCAGACGAACAAAATCAAAGAGGAATGCTGTAAAGCCACGAAAGAAGGTTGGAATTCTAAACAGATGGCTACTGTAATAAGTACTTACCTGAGATCCCACCTGTGGCTGCATAACTGGTCTCATTGCTGAGCTAGTACCACTGACTGGATTTTCCATTTTTATTTCAAGCGTTTGACGAGCCTGGTTCATAAACTTGGAAAAAGACATTTTAGCACTATTAGCTTGAAAATAATAGTATCTGAAAGAATTAATGGCAACTCCTGCAAAAACACTTTCTTTACAGACCTCTTGAATCCATAAAGTACAATGGTTATTTTTTGCCTTGTCTAATGTAGCTGAAGAACCAAACTATTTGTTTAAACAACCTGAACATAGAAAAAGAAAAACCCTGCAACCAGTGCAGCATTAACTGGCTTTGTTTTTTATTTCCCTTGAAATTAGCACTCTGTAGGAATAAAGAGAAGACTGTCTACTTATTTCAAACCAGAAAACATACGGAAAACCAAGAGAGAACACAGTATTTCCTAACATTGTAGTTCCATGTGTGGAGAGGAAAGGGTGCAAAAATGGAAGATTGGCAGGGAGAGAGAAAAAGAAGTTGTTTTTGGCATTGTTATCTCTCAAGGACCAATCATGCACCTAGGCATTATCAGAAAATACTCTGGCTGAGAAAATCCATGTATTTATGTTTGCTCTGGGATGTTGTCTGTCTCTTTCAGAGAAGAAATGTAATTTTCTCCCAAGAGATAGCAGGATGTTGTGAAAGACTTTTAAAAGCCTTTCCCATAGACTTGGGCCTCTTTGTAAAGGCGGGAGAGGTAAGAAGGTTTGGAAATGTGAAACTACAGCCTGGAGGACTATGCATGCTTCAGGCCCTTTTGATATAGAATGCAGGGCTCAGGTCTGAGTCCTTTTTGCTCCTGCTGAAATGAGCTTAGCAGTGTATGTGTCTCTGGTTTTTGGAATCCAAGATGATAGAAAAAGCACCTACTCTTTGCACTTCAGTTGTGTGTTGTTGTTGCCCTGGTGATACCTGCATGCATTCTGTTGACACACCATGTAACGCAGCAGTAGTTCTGTTTTCCTGGTTTTATGTGAACACTGCATTTAATACCAAGCCTGCATTTTCATGTGGGGAATTCAGTGCTGAAATCATGCACCAATTTTTTAAGCAGTGTTTTCAACCTAGTGTTAAGATCTATGTGGCTGTATCTGTTCTCTCACCTTTCAGCCAAAGAAAATACCTAAAATTATATCAAGTCACTAAATGGAAAGCAAATATCTTGATAAGCCCAAATGATTAGTTAGAAAACACAGTGAGAAATAAGTAACATCTGATTTACAGAAGAAATACAGCTCTGATTTAATGCTATCTGTGAGGTTCTGAAGAAACACTAGACATGGATAAAGAGATCAGAGTGACACTGTACAAAAGCACTGTTTTAACTAGCAGTTGTTTTGTGTGCTGCAGGAACCAATCCAATTTGTAGCTAGGGAGGCTGTCCTAATAAACGTTCTACCACTCTTAGAGCCACCAGGCAATTCAATGAGAAGCATTATCGAAATAAAAGATCCACTCTTTCAATCATTGTTGTAACGTCCGTTGGTATATATGTAAAGCAACACAATTCCGTGTGTAAGTGTTTCCATTCTGAAACATGAAGGAAGTGTAAATGTAGGAGCAAAAAATTACCTGCTGCCCCTGGAGCCTCTGCTGAAGCTGCATGCGTAGCTGCTTTGGTGTGTTGGTCCGAGGTCTCACCACATTTGCTCGGGGATGTGCACTTTGCAGAGGAAAATTGTTCGGTTGGCTCATCTGATTCATCACTGAATTGAAAGATGGCTGTTGTCCCTGGATGTTACTAAAACCTCCTGGCATTGCTGTCCCTTGCCCTTGATAGGGTTGACCATATAACAAAGGCTTCTGGTCACTCATAACTGAAGATTCCTGACCTTGAAATGAATCTTGTTTGGGCTCCAAAGCTTGTCCCTTCAACAGATACAGAAGTATCTTTCACTAGCAGTATATACAGAATTCCTAAAGAAGCAAAAAAGCTAACACAGCATAATACGCCAGCCAGCAATTTCTTGGGAGAACATAGCTTGGATAGTTACTGTTACTTCTGTCTCCAAACTAANATAATAATAATAATAATGCTTTTTAAAAATTTATTTTGCTGCACACTGCATACACAGGCAGACCAGTGTCACCATTCAAGCCTTTCTGCACTTTTTGATGCTATTTGTACAACTGATAGTGTCATGTGGGTCTTAGCAACTTCCAAATTACTCACAGAATTCCTTCTTCCTATTTGCTAGCCATGCAAATTCAACCCGGAACTGAAGGAGAGGGAAGCACCCACATCACTGCCAGTCAAATAATTCACAACCTAAGCTCACCTGACAGCAGGCTACTAATGAAACCCAACAGAATTCTCAGCTTACAGAATTACAATGAATTACACCCCAAACTCCACCTAAATATACGAAGGCATTATGCAATAAACTTCTGTAAGAATATGCCACTTTATATTTCTTGTCACGCACAAGAAATTTAATCCACGCTGAGGTTCTCCACTGAAAATCACTAGTCATTGTAAAGGTTGCCAAAGGGAAATGTATGAGTATGAAGATGAGGATGTGAGGAGACAAAGTAAATGAGGCCCTCTTCACTTTCTTTTCAAGTAACAAAACAATATTGATCTTTGGAAAATAAATGGCCAAAATACCTGTTTACTTACTTGGTTTACAAGATCAGGAATTCCTAATGCTCTGTCAATTTCTTCCAGACCTGTGACATCTGTATTACTTAGTAGTGTATGTAGCTGATCCAGAAGTGTCCTTTCATCAGTCTGGCCTTCTATGTTTGGTGTCGAACATAAGAGATCATCCAAAGGGCTTCTAAATAATTGTCTATAAATAAAAAAAACGCAATAAAATCATAGAATCAGTAAGGTTGGAAAAGACCTCCAAGATCATGGAGATCAACCTTTGAGTGAGTACCACCTTGTCAACCACACCTATAGCACCAAGTGCAACATCAAGTCATTTCTTGAACACATTAGGAATGGTGTCTCCATCACTTCCCTGGGCAACCCATTCCAATGCCTGACCACTCCTTCAGTGGAAGAAATTAATTACAACCATTACAAGGGAAACTACGGTTTTTATATAGTATATTGACTTGGGTATGATTCAGTATTATGGTCACCCAGATGACTGAAGTAACAGTTAACAACCTAAGTCCCAAATTTATGTTCTAAAATGTCCAGTCACCTTCCATGCATTCCTGAATAAATTCTGTTTTCACCTGGTTTCTATCATGTGCAACAGACATATGATTTCAGAGTCTCCTATCTCTTTTTTCAACACTTCCCAACTCAAGGATTGATAGATTTTGTTAATAATGCCCTTTGTGAAGCTGGGTTTAAAAATATCCAGTGTCAGATCACCAGCAAAAATTGAAGCATTTCTGAAACATTCCAGAAACAGAATTCTGGCTCCAGTCTGTTATCCCCACTGTGTATGCTACACAGTTTTATTTCCAGGTCTTAAATTCTGAGGGACAGCGAACAGTTGTATTTAGAATTAATTCAAAACCCTCCCCAATTCTACCTGTTCTGTGAATCCCGTGACATTTGCTCCATGGACATCATACTGTCAGGCCACAATCCAGGTTGGTTAGAAGGCCCAGGCTGTCCATATGGATTCCCTCCCATGTCAATGTTTATCTCATTTGGCCCTGCAAGTTTAAACATTTGTGTATTTTTTAAAAATCAAAGGTCTCATCTTGCTCTCCTAGTGTTCACATTAGGACGATCACACAAGTTGTCAAGCAGCTTAGTGAGCTTTCCATTATCATGTTTTACAGTGTATACACACAAACTCACAGTCAAGATAATTTCACATATATAACAGACCACAGATTTAAATACAGCAGACAGTGATCTAGACCTCCTACTCTGTTAGAGCAAAATTGCTGTTTGTAATCCTTTAGCCTCTAAATAGGAGCATGATAGACATAGCACTTTACATGAAAAAAACCCCAACAAAAATCTGGACAATAGCATTCTGGGTACCAGCAAATACACTGTGTCATAGTGACATCAAAATCTGGCATTTTAAATTCCAACACAGAGTGGAAATCAAAAGAAAAACAAAGTACATGGCATTTTGCTCTTTGGGAGTACTGTCTTCCCTCTACCTATCCAGGGACTATCCAGCACTACATAGGAGAGTTTATGTCATCCCATTATTTCCCAGTATCTGTATGAATCACCTAGCATCAATGATTTCTAGGAAGCTAGGCTGGAAAATTCTGAGGTAGTCAGGACTGCACAAATTTCCTCCAAGTTTAGTCTTCTATCCATTCATGGCATTGAAAGAGTAAGTCTGTTTAAGAGAACTGGTGACAGCCCTCATGGCTTTCCGTGATAAGAAAGGAATGCTGCCTATTTAAGCTGGTTTGGGGCATACTGGTATCGGCATAATAGACTGGAGGATTTCAGCTCTAGACTAAACCTTTATTAGACATACAGAACTGAAAAAACACTCAAGGCTTTAAGACTGCTCATATTTTAGACACACAGGTTATTTTCTCTCGTGTACACATGAATACTTTGAAGAAAAACAGTATTTGCAATATGGCTTTATATGAAATTCATCTACTCCATATAAAAAGAACTTGGAACTACTTGAGAGTAAAACTTTAAAAGAGATTGATTGCCAAGAAGTTAACAGGAAAAAAAAAAGTATCTATATCAAATAGGATTAATTAAATTAACCACAATGCTATTATATCCAGACATAGAATCATAGATGTCATTTAGTTCCTGGAATTCAGCAGAGAAGTACTGCCCTAAAGAAACATACAGAAATTATTTCCCCCCGTCTCAAGACCCAGAACAAATTATCTGTGTATGAGACACATGGCACCAGAAGAAAACGAGAACACCAAAAAGTCATAAAACATTATAGGGAACGATAAGAATCTCTAGCTCAAAAAGCCTTTCAATCAAAGTCTAGCATTTTTCCAAAACTGCAAAGATTCTTACGATGAATGCTTACCAAGAAACCAGTGAGACAGTGCTGTGTAGGACAGTAAGAAGTTAAGAACTTACTCATGTGAATCATTTGCTGTTGCAGCATTGGCCGAGTACCAGGTATGCTGTTAGAGTGAACAGGCAGCCCAGACACAGAGCCACCCTCTGGGGGCCTCGGAAGGGTTCTACTAAATTCAGGTCCTGATCTCAATATTGAAGCGGAACTTGCAGTTTCCAATCTGTTCACTTTGGAGTTTGGCAAATCCCAGTCTCCTGACTGATGCTGACTCATCACCACATTTCTGTTAGGAGGGCTTGCTATAATGAAGAGCAGAAAACACGAAAATTTATTATCTGGAGTACATTATATACTCCATTTTTTTGCTATTTCACCAAGTGTACCTCCTAATGTCAGAGCAATTGAAGTCCTACAAAAGTCCTACAAAAGCATCTAGAGCTCATCATGCCAAGATCTAAATCATACAGAAACTATATGAGTCTAAATACACATAAAATTCATAATGACTGGCTGCCACTGTGAACTGTTCTTGCTTCTATATATCAAAAGCACGTGTTAAACTAAAAACTCAAAATAGTAAAAAATAATTTAACAACTAGTTAAAGTACTGGTAATGACACAGACAGTAAACAGTTATGTTCTTATAATTTTAGCTAAGATAAAAATTCAGAAGTATTAATGATAGTAAAATTAAAATCCTTTAATGTTGCAGTTTCTTCTAACTGAAATTTGCATTTTAACCTAGCAACTTTTTTTTACATAAAAGCTATTGCCTTTACAATGAGAGCTGTTTGTATACAACCAACAAACCCAGATTTGCTCCAAAATTTTCTTGGTTTTCAATCATTCTTGGACTTCCACCCATCAAGTTTTGCTTTTGTAACATGGAGAACGCACTGACATTCCTCACTGAAGCACTGGAGCCCACAGGGCTGTCTAAAGACAAGGCTCTGTTAAAAGGTAGGCGAGTAGTCTGCACAGACTGGGGACTCTTCACACCTGTTAAAGAATTAAAAGATGCATGCCACTGTACATTTTAAATAAAATATGCTATTAATGACTTGCATTAGTCTCATCTCTTTATGAGCTCATATACTTGGTCTTAAGCAAGCCAGGAACAGTTATGTTGCTTATGTTTTCACAACAAAAATTCCCATTTTGGACACACAGTTGGGACCTTTTGCAGAAAAAAGTCAAAGGCAGTTCCCCCTTTGGCCCTACACAAGAAAAGAGGTTAATTTTAAATCAAATTCTGTGATGAACTTAGTATTACAAACTTCTTGGTATCTGTAAGTGGACTTCCCAGACTTTGGTTAACTTCCACATGGAGGCAGAAACAAATGGTTCTGTTTGGAACAGCTGGAATCCAGACATGGTGTGTTTCTGTGTCCTTTACCAAAAATTCACGCACAAACCACTTGTGCTTCACAGCCAATAGTGTCAGTGGCTCTACGTGTTCTTGTACCTGTTTTTATATTTTTCATTATCCATGTTTCACCTCCTTCAGTTATCTCAGCAATCCATTGCCCTGTATAATCAAGAGATGACCAGTGTCATGAAACAAAGCAACAACTGCCATGATGCAGGTTATCCTCCCCTCCTACTCAGCTCCCTACTAAGGACAGGCATTCCTTTTGATGGCAAAGGAGGATTAATGATTAGAATTTACCATCCACAAGACGCTTTCACATAGAATAAGAAAGAAATTAAAAGCTTGTTACCAATCCCATAATATATCTATCCCTAGTCATCAGTAAGGAATAAAAGTTCTCCATTTTAATTTATGACTCACAAAATATCTTTCCTGTTGACTTGTCTCTGAGAAATTTACATTAGACAAAGCCGGAATAAACCATAAAACAAGGAACTGAATGTTATTCATTGTGTATATAGCACATATGTGCTGTCAATATATTTAATAGTGCATATAACAGCCTATGAAAGCATAATTAGCCATTTTTGTATTACATTTGTCCTTGAAGGTATAGGAGATGAAGAAATGATTCTCTAAGGGTTTGAGGGTGCATTATGTTTACATCAGGTAAGAAGAAAACCCTAACTTTAAAAGCCAGCCGGTAGATTTAATTCCTTACCCAACAGGGCATTTCCTTGAAATAATGCTTGCTTTGCTCCAGGGTTATTTCCATTTGCAGACATAGCATTATTGCAAAACTCGGAACTAGTAAGATCACCTAGAATTGCATCCAAATTGTCCAAGTCTCCATTCATCTGAAAATGATGCAGTAAAGTACCAAGGTCATTTACTCTCATATGGCTATACTTCAATTTTTACTTAGCTCCTCGCTAATCTTAAAATATATGACTGGGAGACAAATGTTTTAATTCCCTGACACTATCTTGACCTATCTTTTAACTTCCAAAGAACTTCAGATATCACTTAGACACATTTTTTTAGAGTACTCTGCTTGGGTAATTTTGAGAACTAGCAGAAAACACACATAACTAAAATGAAAAGCACTTCTGAATAGAAACATTTCAATCATCACAAATCACAGAGATAAAAACACTAATGATAGTGAACAATATCGAAAATGTATACTATTCAGATAAATAATGTTTATCTATCATACACAAAAAGCTAGCGAACATTAAAAGACACAAAAATTACACACAAGTTTTTCCAGTCAGAGTCCTGACTTTCTTTAAAAATCTGTCTTCAAATTAGATACAGTTTCAATAGAAAAATAATTCATTTATAGTGGAACTGTATCTTCACAAAAGAAGTTTCTCTGAGTACTTTAATTATATCTCAGAGGCAAGTACTGAAATTACACGTTGCATATTATCACAGAGTTAGTGACTTTTCCGTAAGCGGTATTCAAACAACGTTATAAGGTGTTTCATTTACAGTCAGGCAGTAGGTAACACAAAAATTGCTTTATGAATTTTGGATATTTTTCTTTTATTATTTACTCAGTTATTATTGATTAGGGAAATTCATGGTCTAAGAAATCAACAGATTTTCAGTAAACTCCTAGAATTTAAATACAAAAATGTTATATACAGATTATAATCTTAAGAACACCAGTTCCTAACAAGTGTACTGCTGGTTTTGGAATAGTTGTTTCATGACGCTAGTTTTCCGTATCGTGATATTTCTTGGAATTCCAGCTCTGGATTTTATTTATTTGTATTGATTTATACAAATTACATATACACTTATACGTTTTAGTATGCATTTATTTGAATGCTGAATATATATGTATTTGGAAGAACCTATTCCCTCATTTAAGGAAAGACAAAAGTGCTAAAACCAATGAATAAACAAAATTAAATCATGGTTATTTCAGGTATTACATATCTTGTGTACTGCTTATATTTTCAAAATGAAATCATGTTTTACCTTTTGCTTTTGTATTGCCAACTAATTACAGAGGCAGTTACGGCCCCATTTCCTACTACACCATAAACCCAAATATGTGGTAAAATCTAATTTTAAGGAATAACTTGTAGATATTACCTTAATTGTACCATAACTTAAAAACATTAGTCCAGGATTTCAGGACATCAGATTTGGTTACATACATATCCTGTAGTTTGTTTTGTTTGTCCTTTTTCACTCACAATTAAACCTGAGTTTATTGTTTCACATCATTTGCATAGAACTTTTTTAGAAAGGTTTACACACGCATACTGCAGCGTGTTCGATACTCAGCCATGCACGGCAATAATAAATTATTGGTTAGCTCACTGCCATCATTTTACATCACACCGTACCTCCTCTACTGGCTCCATTTTTATTTTCATCCCTTTTTCTTGACTTGAAGTAGGAATTGTAGAACTTGTGCATCGTCCCATCTTACTCTCCACACCTTCTACTTTCGGCTTCAACTCTTTGGAGAGTGGGTCCTTAGTATCATCTTTATCTAGCAGATATCTTAGTAAAGCATTGCTCTCTTTCTTCTTTGGGCTCAGTTGCTCCTGTTTGATAGTGCTTTCTCCACCAGAGGCTGTGTTACTAGTATCATGATATGTGTCTTTACCAGTAGCTTCAGCTGTGATCTTGGCCACCTCTGCTGGAGAATTACCATTCTGCAACAATTTATGTAAAATCCTGTGCTTCTCTTGCAGGAGTGACCCATGCATGTTTGAGGAGGAAGATACCCCTCCAGGTGTTGATGAAGAAACTCCTGAAGGACTGGTAATGCTGGTAGAAGATTCTTTACAATTTGAATCTAAAGGTGAGGTTGATGCTGTAGAATGTCCTACTTCATCTGAGGAGCACGTGAGTAGCTGAAGGAGTTTCTTATGCCCTTTGCTCTCAGATGGTCCTCTCTGACTTTCAGATGACTCCAGATTTCCCTCTTTATTATCTTTTTCACTAAGGAGATCTCTGCTGTTTGACTGACAGATGGAACTTTCCACTTGGTTTTGTTCACAATACAAACCAGAAGGGCTTTTGGAGTCCTGGATACTTGTTTTACTTGGCTGAGTTACGCTAATGTTTGGGGAATTATCCAATTTTGGACCCGGTGAAGAAAGTGCTGATAAAAGGGAATTTCCAACACCTTCACTAATAGCTTGCAGAGCACTAAGAGAACTGCTAGAGAAAGTGCTGTTGCTAGTGTTGCTGGTAGATCCCATTGGCGAGTGCATACCTGTATCATTTGACAGAGACCAAACTTATTAGATTACAGTACTGCTTGTATCTACTCTTTCTTTGGATTATGTATGACTGCCACATTCAGTTAATAATTTTTAAATATATTTTTCCCACGAAGTCAGGTATACTACATTCAAGTAACACATATAGGGTCATATAGAACAGTTAAAATGGATGAAAGATGGAATTCAGACAAAAGTGAGAAAAGGTAACTTGGAAAAAAAACAAAGCTTATCGCAAAAATAAAATACCTGTAACTGGAGAATACTGGTGTGAACTCATTTTTGGACTCCCTCGATTTCTAGGAGATACCATTAGATTCTGTTGGTTGGAAGTTAAGCCAGGACTACCATGTGGTGGGCTACTTATATTTAACCCAAAACTATTACTCTGATAAGCAGAAGACTGTGTTCCAGGTCCAGAGTTCACTGGTCCTATATTCCCAGGGCCTCCATATCGAGTGCTGGTGAGTTGACCCACTGCATTGGGATCTCCCATCCCATAGTTCCTGTTCTGCATTGGCATGGCTTGACCAGGTGACATGTTCATACGACCATTAACAGAATTAGTGCTTCCAGTCACAGCTGTTCTGATGTTTTGCCCAATAGAGTTAGGATTTGTCCGATATCCATTTTGTTCTCTGTAAATTCAACATCATTGCCAGAAAACCCAAAGAAAACAAATTAAAACTTTATTTGGAATCATGTGCTACAAATACATTATTAATTAATTGCCCAAATAACTTTTCCAAAAAAGAGCAGTGAAAATTCAAGCTTCCACATTTATTCACTACAGAAATGCTTGATCCTTTGGGAGCTTTGAGTTATAAGCACATACAGTATCATTGCCTCAAAAAGTTTAAATCAATGGTCAGATTATTAATCAGATTTATGAATTTAAAGATCCTCCTTCTTTTACCCCATTTCTGAGACAATGCCTGACACCCTTCTACTATGCACATTAAATATGTGTGACCCTGAACAAGCTCAGTTAGTAATTTTTTAGCATCTGGAGGCACTCTAATGCCAGGGGACAGATTCCTTCCAAAATCACATTTCAATCAGTCTCGCAAAGAACAAGAACAGGTCATAGGACATAATACTTAAGAAACATTTCACTTATGGATTATGCATCTGAGAGGATTTTGTTCTCTTTTTAACTCGTCTGCAAAAGCATGTGACTGAGCATCTATATTTTCAGTGTTCCATCAATGCTACCACAAGAGTAACGCACAGGTTTTGCACAGGTATTGAGGAAGAAAATTTCTTTTGACTGTGACTGTCTTTCTGCCATGTAGTTAAAATGGGACTCTGTTAGGTTTAAACATTTATTTGTATACTATGAAGCTTTGTTTCCCAAATTATTCCCCATTTGTGTTTTAATCAGGTAAAATATTTTAGTATCCTATTTTTCTCAAGTTATCTTAAAGGTCAGAGGTATTTTTAAAAACTGTGACACTTAAAACAGATACTACTCATTTCACCTTTGAAGGAAGTGGGTAGAGACAAATCCATGGCGGTCATTAGTTACAGGATTTCGAAACAGTTTACTCTTCGTTTGTGCTGTCACTATTGTACCATCCGCTAAAGAAAACCGATACAATGGGGTTTCAGCATGACCTTGTGTATAAGCTGTAAAGGGAATACACAACTATAGTCAATATTTTAAATCCCAAGAATTAATAATATGGATTATAAGATATTTTGGACACAATACTCTTAATTCACTGAAGATTAACC